>CM031966.1:1910759-1953259 GCA_018749465.1 Paracanthobrama guichenoti | reverse complement strand
AATTACAAAAGCACATAAAATTTATATTTTCATTAACTAAAACTATTAAAACTATTAAAAATGGCATTCGTTAACTGAAATAAAATAGAAATATAGAAAAAATATAAGAAAAATTACAAACTGCAATAAAATAAACTATAATAATTACTAAAACAAAAATAAAAATAAATACTAAAACAATATTAGTAATATTCAATATTAAATATATATGGATTAATATGGATCTTTATCCTACTTGTTATGAACTAAAACTATTAAAAATAAAATAAAATATAAATATTAGAAGAAAACTTAGAAGCTTAAAATAAGTACTAAAATGACCAAAAATAAAAATTAAATAAAAATAAATTAAAGCTAAATAGAATATATTATGTATTATGTATATATTAACATTATATATTATTTAATATATATAAATATATTTTAAAAAATGACACACAGAACAAAATCTGCTCTATTGGGTTGAGATCTGGTGACTGTGGGGGCCATTTTAGTACAGTGAACTCATTGTCATGTTCAAGAAACCAATTTGAAATGATTCGAGCTTTGTGACATGGTGCATTATCCTGCTGGAAGTAGCCATCAGAGAATGGGTACATGGTGGTCATAAAGGGATGGACATGGTCAGAAACAATGCTCAGGTAGGCCGTGGCATTTAAACGATGCCCAATTGGCACTAAGGGGCCTAAAGTGTGCCAAGAAAACATCCCCCACACCATTACACCACCACCACCAGCCTGCACAGTGGTAACAAGGCATGATGGATCCATGTTCTCATTCTGTTTACGCCAAATTCTGACTCTACCATCTGAATGTCTCAACAGAAATCGAGACTCATCAGACCAGGCAACATTTTTCCAGTCTTCAACTGTCCAATTTTGGTGAGCTCGTGCAAATTGTAGCCTCTTTTTCCTATTTGTAGTGGAGATGAGTGGTACCCAGTGGGGTCTTCTGCTGTTGTAGCCCATCCGCCTCAAGGTTGTGCATGTTGTGGCTTCACAAATGCTTTGCTGCATACCTCGGTTGTAACGAGTGGTTATTTCAGTCAAAGTTGCTCTTCTATCAGCTTGCTCTTCTATCAGCTTCTATCACAGCGTGGTATGGGAACAGCACCAGTCATGACCGCAAAGCCCTGCAAAGAGTAGTGCGCTTATCCGAGCGTATCTCAGGGTCAGCTCTCCCGTCTCTGCAGGGCGTCTACACCAAACGCTGCAAAGGTAGAGCTACCAAGATCATCAAGGACTCTAATCACCCTGCAAACCCTCATTTCACGCTGCTGCCATCTGGTAAGCGCTTCCGAAGCCTGATGGCCAAAACTGAGAGACTCAGGAGGAGCTTCTTCCCCCAGGCCATCAGACTCCTGAACTCAGTCACTTAACATCACGTGACTTCACGTCAGGATAAACATCGATACACTGACACTGCACTGCACTTTCTGTTCTCGTTGTTACTGTGTAACAACCTGTCATAAACCTGTTTGCACATTATACTCTTATACATTTGTTAACCACATATTTATAAGTCTACAGTTTACTCACTGCAAAGTCTACTTCAATTATTTTATTCCACTTTATCCTTATTTGTTACCTTTTTTTCTCTTGACTTGATTATTTATAATTCTACAGATATAGACATATATATATATATATATAGAGAGAGTACTTTTTTTTATATCCTATTTCTATTATAATTTCTTCCTTGTGTTTTTAACTGTGAATTTGCACTGTCCATGGAGCGGACCTGTTTACATTTCACTGCCGGTTGTATATTCTGTATATAACTGTGTATGTGACAAATAAAACTCTTGAATCTCTTGAATCTCTTGAATCTCTTGAATCTCTTGAATCAGTCGGCTCATTCTCCTCTGACCTCTAGCATCAACAAGGCATTTTCGCCCACAGGACTGCCGCATACTGGATGTTTTTCCCTTTTCACACCATTCTTTGTAAACCCTAGAAATGGTTGTGCGTGAAAATCCCAGTAACTGAGCAGATTGTGAAATACTCAGACCGGCCCGTCTGGCACCAACAACCATGCCACGCTCAAAATTGCTTAAATCACCTTTCTTTCCCATTCTGACATTCAGTTTGGAGTTCAGGAGATTGTCTTGACCAGGACCACACCCCTAAATGCATTGAAGCAACTGCCATGTGATTGGTTGATTAGATAATTGCATTAATGAGAAATTGAACAGGTGTTCCTAATAATCCTTTAGGTGAGTGTATGTATATATGTATGTATTAAATGTTAAATTTATCAGTCGGGGTCCTTGTTAACTAAAACTGAAATTAAGCTGACATAAAATTAGATACTAACATGAATAAAACAAAATAAAATAAAGTAGAAGTATTAAAAACAAAAACAAAATACTAAAAGAAATAATTTTATATTAAATGTAGAGGATAATTCAATCTGATTCATTAAAATAAATGTATTAATTAAAATTAAATATGACAAAAGCGAAAGTTAAATAAATACCACATTACAGTAACTGCAGTAACACTGATTCCACCATGAAATTAGTTTAAGAAAGAAAGAGAAGTCACTCAAATGAAATCTCTTTGATGTCTAACGATGATTATTGAACTCGATATCATTTCCCTATGATCTGACCTTTACAGCTCTGTAATCTTACCGCATGATAAATAATGGCCACTTTTATTCTTCCAAAGGAGAAAACTCTGATATGAAGAGTCCTGAGCTATGAAGGAGAAACGAACGAGCGTTTTCCTCTGGGTCTGGAGCGTCTGTCCACCCGTCAGTGAGAGTTTCTCCATCTAACACAGATTACAAACAACATGTGACCTCTGACCCTCAGCCGCTGTGACCTCCGGCCTGAGCGCACGCTAACACACGCGTGACTCGCGGCTGACTGCCTCTCTCGCTCTCACACTCACACAACATCAGCACCGGATCTGCTGACACAACCAATCAAATCATGGCTTTGCCACCAATGAGGAAACCTTTAAATCATTCAAGTGAAATAAATTAAATAAATCTGAAATGAAATAAAATATATACATAAGAAAAATTATACCGTAATAAAATAAAAAGTACCAAAATTATTAAAACTAAAACTGAAATAAAAATAAATTACAGCTAAATAGATTTTCTTTTAATTCTAAAAAAAAAAAAAAAAAAAAAAAAAAAAAAAAAAAAAATCACAAACTTTATTCTACTCACTGTTAAGTAAAAATACTGAAATAAAATAAAATAAAAATATAACAGAAATACACTAAAGTTCTGAAATTACTAAAACTGAAATAAAAATACATTACAGTTAAATAGAAATATTTAAAAAAATTCTAAAAATAAAAATTATATATATAACAAAAATATATATATAGAATTTAGCAATCGGGATCTTGACACTGCAAACATTACTGATCTTTATTCTACTCATCGTTATTGTTAACTAAAATTATTAAAATAGTTTTAGTTAATTGAATTATAATAAAATTGTATATATAACAAGAAAAATATTAATGTTGCCTTTGTAACTAACAGAAATAGACCTAGAAAAGTAGCAAAATTGTTAATTACAGCTAAATGTTTTATATATATATATATATATATTTATTTAATTCAAGAAATAAAAAGAAGCATATAATAAAATTTAATATTAAACATTATTAGCAGTCGAGGTCCTGACTGCAAATAATATCGATCTTTAGTCATTGTTATTGTTAACTAAAAATATTAAAAGTTTTCGTTAATAAAAAATAAAAAAATGTTGCCTTTGCAACTAATTGAAATAAAAATATATGAAATAAAACCAACAGTTTGCTGTGCAAGTGAAACGGAAGAATTCAGATCAATGTCAATACAGGATATGTTGGCACATTTACTAATAATCCATATCCTCTTTTAAAAAGGCTGCAAAATACATGCAAGACATATGAGCTGAAGAAAATGTGAGCCGGACATGTTCCTGACAGCCTCAGTGAGCTTCACCTTCAGCTCGGATGGACACACAGGAGGTGTTTCTGTCTGTAAGCAACACTCTTGACTTTAATCTCCAGATGACAGAGGCGATACTGCCGTCAGTCGTGAGCGCTGGAGCACACGGAGCAGACGCGGAGAACTCAGCTCCAGTACAGCGATCGATCGGAGCTCCCGATGTGACTCCCTGTTCTCCTCAAACTACACCAATGCTGCCACGGCTAGTTCTGCGCTCACCCACTACAGCTGTTCCCACAATGCAATGTGCTAACAAAGGTGATATCAACATCTGCTTCTTGAATCATATATTGGGACATTTTAATGCAATATAATTAAAGTTTTAGCTTTTTATTTTCAGTAGCAGCCTGATTAGACCGATATCAGGAGTCGAGGCATTTATTCAATAATAATATTCATTGTTTTAGATTTAAGTATTCATCAAAATTAATTGGTTTTTAAATATAGCATACACTACCATTTGGGGTCAGTAATATATTTTATTGTTTTTTAAAGATTATTCAGCAAAGATGCATTAAATTGATCAAAAGTGACAGTAAAGACATTTATAATGTTAAAAATGTTACAAAGTACAATAATGTACTCTCTATTCATCAAAGAATCATAAAAAATAAAACAGTTTCCACAAAAATATGAACTGTTTTCAACATTAATATATCAAATCCTCATCTGAGAATGATTCCTGAAGGATCATGCGACACTGAAGACTGGAGTAATGATGATAAATTCAGCTTTGATCACAGGAATAAATCACACTTTACTATACATTCACAGAGAACAGATGATCTACATTAGAATAATGATATTTCATATTTTTACTGTACTTTTGATCAATTAAATGCAGCTTTGGTGAGCAGAAGAGACTCTTTCAACAACATAAAAATAAAAATTTTGGTAGTGTACATTTAAATAATAGTATAGATATAAATATTTGAATAAAAAATAAAATAAATTCAATTAAATTAATTTTATTTAAATAAAGTCAAATAAAATACAATATAAAATAAAATATTTAATCTTATTGCATATCACAGTAAAAATAAATAAATAATAAAATATTTAATCTTATTGCATATCACAGTAAAAAAATAAAATAAATAAAATATTTAATCTTATTGCATATCACAGTAAAAAAATAAAAAATAAAATATAAATTGCATATTTAATCTTATTGCATATCACAGTAAAAAAAAATAATCTTATTGCATAAAAAAATAAATAATAAAATATTTAATCTTATTGCATATCACAGTAAAAAAAAAAAAAAAAATAATCTTATTGCATATCACAGTAAAAATAAATAATAAAATATTTAATCTTATTGATCACAGTAAAAATATCACAGTAATCTTATTGCATAAAAAAAAAAATAATAATAAAATATTTAATCTTATTGCAGATCACAGTAAAAATAAATAATAAAATATTTAATCTTATTGCAGATCACAGTAAAAAAAAAAAAAAATAAATAATAAAATATTTAATCTTATTGCATATCACAGTAAAAAAAAAAATTATAATAATAAAATATTTAATCTTATTGCATATCACAGTAAAAATAAATAATAAAATATTTAATCTTATTGCAGATCACAGTAAAAAAAAAAAAAAAAATTTAATCTTATTGCAGATCACAGTAAAAAAAAAAATAAATAATAAAATATTTAATCTTATTGCAGATCACAGTAAAAAAAAAATAATAAAATATTTAATCTTATTGCATATCACAGTAAAAAAAAATAATAATAAAAAATTTAATCTTATTGCATATCACAGTAAATAAAAAAAATAAATAAATAAAATATTTAATCTTATTGCATATCACAGTAAAAAAATAAATAAATAAAATATTTAATCTTATTGCATATATCACAAAAAAAAAATAATAAAATATTTAATCTTATTGCATATCACAGTACATATAATAAGTAAAATATTTAAAAATAATAATAATAAAATATTTAATCTTATTGCAGATCACAGTAAAAAAAAAAAAAATAAAAAATTTAATCTTATTGCATATCACAGTGCATATCACAGTAAAAAAAAAAAAAAAAAAAAAAAAAAAAAAAAAGTAATCTTATTGCATATCACAGTAAAAATAAATAAATAAATAATAAAATATTTAATCTTATTGCATATCACAGTAAAAAATAAAAATAAATAATAAAATATTTAATCTTATTGCATATCACAGTAAAAAAATAAAAATAAAAAATAAAATACTGTATCTTGTTGCATCTCACAGTAAAAATTCAAAAATAAAATAATAAAATATAAAATAATACAATAAAATTATTCATCTTGTTGCATCTCATGGTAAAAAAATAAATTAATTAAATATAAAATAAAAATATAAAATAAAATTTAATCTTGTTGCATCTCACAGTGAAAAATAAAATAATAAAACCAAATAAATAAAATATTGTATCTTGTCGTGTCTCACAGTAAAAAATTAAATAAATAAAATAACAAAAAAGACAGTAAGTCAGTCATGCTCACCAGGTTCCCCACAGACAGCATCCGGTTGAACTCGTCCGTCATGGGATAGTGTTCCAGAGCCATGAAGAGCGTGTTGAGGACGATGCAGATCGTGATGGCCAGATCCAGGAACGGATCCATCACCATGAACTTCACCCAGTCCTTCACCTTCAGCCAGCCGGGGCTACACGTCCACACCAGGTACTTGTGTGCAAACACGTACCAGCACGGGTGACACTTCTGCTGCGCCTCCTCCAGCTCTGCCAGCCACCAATGACAAACAGCACAGGCTGAAGTTACTATACGTGTCTTGAGGTTTCATTACAAGTGTACTAATGCTGTTAAAACACCAGTTAAAAGGTTCTTCTGTGGCATCAGACCGCATTCAATCATTCGTGGCTTTTATTAAAACCAAGTGCTGTATAAGCATTTTCAGCCGTTTCTTCTTCTTGTTTAATGGCAATTAACTCCTAAGGAGCATGATCGCCACCTAATGTGCTGGATGTTTTCAGCCATTTTACTGACTTCAACCATTTTGTACACAGCCACCTCCTAAACCCCGCCCCCCCAAAGACATGTCAGCCAATCAAATATCAGCAAACCTGAACGTGCACACTGATTGACAGGCATCTAGTATGGTCAGATAGCTTGTTGCTGCTGTTTCTCAGGACTCATTTCACTGATTTCTGTCAGGTAGGAGAGATTTTATACATGATAATAGTGCACTGAAGTGTATTATATAAGAGTTTTACCTGTCTGGGTGATTAAATTCAATTAAATTACGTAAATAAAGCAATAAACCGTTAGAGGCCTACAGTATATTTAGCTGTCTGACTGTAAATAAATTACAGTCAATCACTATTAGAGCAGATTTAGACAATGTTAACATCATTTACAGCTCAGCATTAAAAGTAGCACCACATGAAAAGGTCATAATGAAAGGTTAGCATGTTGTTTTTCTACCCTACTGAGGTCGAATCACACTTGACGTGTTTCGGAGGAACCTGTAAGTGTTCTAATGAGAAATGAGACAAAGACGGACATTGTGTGGATCTAGATTTGGCTCTGCGGCAGTAATGTGCCAGTAACTCCTGCGATGAGACGCTGCGGTGGTGTGATGCTCCACAGCGGGTGCAGTCGGCCTGTCAGGCTTTATTTCATCCTCCACAAGAGAAACTGACCAACAAACAGACCTTCAGTTTACACCGCCTTCACCCTAACACGGCAGGAACCAAACTGAGGACGACACGTGTAACATTGTTTATGAGAATTAATGTTGAATTATGAGAATTGTTATTATTTATATATATCTCAAATATTATTTTAAAATAAAATTATTTAAAGTGTAATGTTTAAAATGAATTAATATATATATTTTAAAAAATTATTCAAAATGAACTAATTGATTTAAATGTTTATTTATTTAAATTATAAAAAATTTAATTATTTTAAAAACTATTTTTAAAATAATTCAAAATAAATTAATTGATTAAAATTATATTAAAATTATAAAAATATATTTTAAAAATATTTAGAAATAAATTAATTGATTCATTTAATTTAAAATATACAAAATAAATATATTTTTTAAATATTTTAAATAATTCAAAATGAATCTGATTGGTTGATTTTATTTATTTATTTAAATTATAAAAATACATTTTTTTAATAATTATTTATGTATTTATTAGTACTATTATTTAGTGTTTATTATTATATTAGTCTTATATTTATATATGCACAACATGTACATATAATAATGTATCAATTTATTATTATTATTATTATTATTATTATTATTATTATAAAATCACAGATTTGATTTGTTCATTCATGTACACTTGTTTACTTCTGTCATAACACACAGTTTATGCAATTTCCATGTCGGAATGATTAAAATTCAGGCACTGAACAAGGAAAACATGGTACACGGTACATTTTTATAAATGGTATGAGAGTATTTTTGCAATATGGCTGACCCAGTGTCAGCATACTTATATAAATCAGCAAGTGGAAGCTAGCAATCTATCATACACGTATGTAAGCATCATCTGACATAACGTGCTCATTACAGTAAATTTGGCCCGCTGCTGTCCTGCCGTGTCAGCTTTCACATGCGTGATAATGAGGATTGGCATTTTCTTATGCTAGCAGATCTAAACTCAGACCCTGTGAGCTCAGGCCTTCTTCTGTTAGCAACTTTTGTGCTGACCAATCAAGAGTCCAGAAAAGACTGAAAAATATGGGCCATTTTTGTTCATAGATGACATCTCATGAGCAGTGGTGTCCTCTACTCAGGAGAGCACACTAACTGTACGAAACTAAACAGTCTCCGATTGAGGAAGTATCCGGATGTGTTTCCTGAAAAAATACCACCCAGGTTTAAGACTCGTTCACATCAAGGACAATAACTATATCGATAACTATATTTGTGTCCACATCAGTGCACGATATTGTTCTGTTTATTTTAAGCACACTGCAATTTTGTCGTCTGCCGCTTTAAATACTCGAGCTGTTCTGATTGGCTGTCAATGTTTTTATTGTTCATCAGCTGGAAAAAAAATCGTTATGAAAGTGATATTGTTCAGTTTTGTTTATTTTAAGCACACTGCAATTTTGCCATCTGTCCCTTTAAATACTCGAGCTCATTAAAGTCATGGATTCTGATTGGCTGTCAATGTTTTTATCGTTCATCAGCAGAAAAGAAAATTGCTATAAAAGTGATATTGTTCGGTTCTGTTTCTTTTAAGCGCACTGACGAGCTTGAGCACTTAAAGCGACAGACGACAAAATTGTAAAGTCAGGTGGATTCTGATTGGTTGCCAAAAGAACATTATGAAAGTGATATTGTTCTGTTTATTCTAAGTGCGTTGCAATTCACTTTAAATGCTTGAGCTCGTTCCCAGCAGGAACATCGCAAACAATGAAAATGAATTTATCACTTGTATTTGTTTGTACATTAACTTCTACAGGCGGTTTACTCTTTCGTTTCCTAAAACACTCTCTCTCGACGGGCGTAACAGATTTGAGACGGCGAGGACATTCTGTTACATTATTATTTATTCGCTGAAACGCTCAGGGAAGAGTCTGGCTTCTTGTGTCGCCCAGGTGATGTCACAGTCTGGCTGTGCCATGATGAAGCAGCAGTGGGGAGGGTTACACCTTTCCACTGAATAACAACAGCGTGCCACATCTCCGGGGACAACATTAACCGCGAGCAGATGGAGACACTTCTCCTGTCCTCGCACGCTACCTTGCAGAGAAAGATTTTATGTGGATTTTATGTGCATATGGAGTGGTTTCAGGGCTCATATCTCATCGCTGGCTCATTTGCGATCGGTGTGGGTTTGTTTTTGTTGTGTAGCCGTCAGGCGGGGGGTGTCTTACCTTCCATGGCGTCAGTGATGTAGCTGGTGGCGCTCAGGGCCCGGTCTCGGCCCTCCTGGGGCAGCTGGGGCAACAGCATACTGCTCAGCTCATTGGTGGAGTTATGCCCCTGTAAGACCAAAGACGCCATTCACATAAATGCCTTTATAAATAAACATGAGCAGACTTACAGAATTCAGTGGTTTCTCTTTCACTTATAATTATTCTACAGTGTATTTCATATAAATTGTATCATTACAATGCAGTTTAACAAAAACAAAAGGTTGGTTTGGGGTTGCAAGGGTGTCAGGGTGGTTGCTAGGGTGTTGCAATGTGGTTGCTTAGGGCATTTCTAGTACCGCTGTGTAGTTGTTAAGTGTTTTTAATGTTTTAAGCACATTGCAATGTGGTTGCTGGGGTGTTTGCTAGGGTGTTGCTATGTGGTTGCTACATTGTTGAGGGCAAGGACATTACTAGTGTTGCTGTGCAGTTGCTACCTGTTCTAAATGATTTTAAGCACATTGCTATGCAGTTGCTAAGTGTTCTGAATGATTTTAAGTTAAAAACATTTGTGGTATCTAGGGTGTTGCTATGTGGTTGTCATTGCAAGGATATTGCTTGTGTTGCTGTGTAGTGGCTACCTGATCTGAAAGATTTTTCGCACATTACATTACAGATTAGTTGCTTACAGCTAAGTGGTCTGAATGATTTTAAGTTCTAAGGGTATTTCTGGTGTTGCTTTGCAGTTGCTAAGTGTTTTGAGCGGTTTTAAGCACATTGTAGTGCAGTTGATAGGGTGTTTGGGTGGTTGCTAGGGTGTTACTATGTGGTTTCTACAGTGTTGTGGGCAATTGCAAGGGCATTGCTAGTGTTGCTGTGCAGCTGCTGAATGATTTGCTGAGTTTCTGAATGATTTTAGACAAACAGTTATGTGGTTTCTAGGGTGACTGGGTGGTTGCTATGGTGTTGCTATGTGGTTGCCATTGCAGTGGCACTGCTAGTGTTGCTGCACAGTTGCTACCTGTTCTGAATGATTTTAAGTTCTAAGGGCATTTCTGGTGTTGCTTTGCAGTTGCTAAGTGTTTTGAACGGTTTTAAGCACATTGCAGTGCGGCGGATGGGGTGTTTGGGTGGTTGCTAGGGTGTTACTATGTGGTTTCTACAGTGTTGTGGGCAATTGCAAGGACATTGCTAGAGTTGCTGTGCAGCTGCTGAATGATTTGCTGAGTTTCTGAATGATTTTAGACAAACAGTTATGTGGTTTCTAGGATGACTGGGTGGTTGCTATGGTGTTGCTATGTGGTTGCCATTGCAGTGGCACTGCTAGTGTTGCTGCACAGTTGCTACCTGTTCTGAATGATTTTAAGTTCTAAGGGCATTTCTGGTGTTGCTTTGCATTTGTAGAGTGTTTTGAACAGTTGTAAGCACAGTGGAATTTGGTTGCTAGGGTGTTGCTATGTGGTTGCCATTGCAAGGGTATTGTTAGTGTTGCTGCACAGTTGCTACCTGTTCTGAATGATTGTATGCACATTGGTATGGAGTTGCTAAGTGTTCTGAATGATTTTAAGCACATTGCAATGCAGTTGCAGGGTGTTTGGGTGGTTGCTAGGGTGTTGCTATGTGGTTGCTACAGTGTTGTGGGTGATTGAGATTGCTAGTGTGGCTGTGCAGTGGCTAAGGGTGAGTCTCAATCAGCTCCCTTGTTCAGTAGTCAGGGCAATGATCAGGACATAAGTCAATGGGCTGACTCCCTGATCAGTGCCCTGACTACTGAATTAGGGCGTTGCTATGTGGTTGCTACAGTATTGTGGGAGATTGAGATTGCTAGTGTGGCTGTGCAGTTGCTACCTGTTCTGAAAGATTATAAGCACATTGCTATATGGTTCAGCAAACACAATATTATATTGATTAGCTAAACACACACACACACACATTAATATTCAACGCTCATAGTGGCATTTAAGAATCAATTCTGTTTAGTGCTAAACAAAAGACTAATAAAAGCAGCTGTTAACCCTCAGCAGAAGATGTCTTAAGTGTTAATGGGTGTTTTTGGGAAATGTGATCATTTTTGTCAAACGTTTGCTGGAAGAGCCTGTTTTAATTGTTTTAATATGAGGCTTTTGAGTCAATTATATGATGTCTGACTGTAACAATGACCCTCTGATTATAAAATGTGTTTTTGATCGCAGGTAATCAAAGGAATGACGCAGGAGCACTTCCGCGGCCCACCACAACGCCCACTCCTGCTGTTCAGACGAGTGGGAAACACCGCTGTGTGAGTGTGTGTGTGTGTGTGTGTGTGCGCCTCAACTCTTATTCAACATCTGTTGCTACGTAACCATGACTCCATCGCCAAGACAACAGGGTATCCATGCCTCTAACACACAGTTCAGGCAGTTCTCAGACTCCTTTCTGAGTATTTCAGATTTCTTGGCATGACGTTGTACTTCCGTTTCAGACAAATGGCTAAAAATTATGAATGTTGATCCCACATAGGAAACAAATATCTTTTTTTTTAATATACTAAAAAATATCAACATTTTCCCACCTAGACAGCAATGGGATTAAAAAGAAAGCAAACTGGTATTTTACATCAAAATATTATTTTACTGTATTTTTACTGTATTTTTGATCAAATAAATGCAGCCTTGTTGAGCAGAAGAGGCTTCTTCCAAAGACATTAAAAGTTTTGAGTCGTCGTGAATATGCAAATATAAAATTATTTCTATATTTTGGCACAATTTATAAGCAATTAATCATAAGACAATAGCAAAAAATATTATGCATTATGAAGAATTTATTAATAATATTGATTATTATTATTATGATAATAATATTGACAATATTACAGTATTATAAGTCAAAACTCATTAATTAAAGAATTAAAATGCTTTTTTAACACTTAGCACTCAGCATAATGCAACACAAAGCTTTAAAATATAATTTCATAATTTCATCTTTACAGTCTAATATGAAATATGACCTGGAAATGTTTTTTTGTTTTGTTTTGTTTATTGTCAGCTTCACTCATGCACGTCTGTACTGTAAAAATCATTAGATTACTGCTACATTCGGCTTAATAGCTGATAATGCAACACGTCTAGACAACATAAAAATCCATATTGTCTGCTGGACTTATTAAATTAAAATAACTTCAGTCTTTGTATTAGAATTATTACATTTGACATAAATGAACATTTGCCAGTGTAGGAAAGAGCAGAACACTACATCATGACAGCGCATGTTTTCAGTCGGCCTCGTCAAAATCAGCTCAGGAAGGCAAGAGCATAATGCATATTATCAATGTGACTGACAGCTATATGAATAAAGCACACACACACACACACACACACACACACACACACACACTTGGTTCTTGTATCGTACGTGACGCACAGTTGCTTTTATTACAAGTCACTCATGCTGTTTCCAGTTTATGGGATTCCCCCTTGACCAGCCCTGCTCATTTGATTAGAAGCATAAAGTCACTTACGCTTTCCTCTTTGACCTTCTCCATAGTGCAGGTGGGAAGCTGCAGAGGAGACAGCGGCCCCTGGCCCGAGACCCCGTTCTGCTCCATGGCGACGAAGAGTTTTCCGTTGATGTTGAGGCTGGGGAAGAAGAACTGAGAGCTGTGACTACATGTGCTCTGGGCGCTGGTCCGTCTCCTGCTCCAGGGCAGCGCCAGCGAACCGCCTCGACTGTCCGAATCTCCGTGATTGCTGAACTCGTCATCGGCGAAATCCACCTCCGAGTCTTTGTTCGGCGGCCGGAAGTTAAAGATGCTGACCTGACTTTCCCGTCTGGCCCGCAAGGAGAGAGTGCGGACCAGCAAAGAATGTGTTTGCTAGAAAAAATAAATTTGTGGCTTTTTCAGATAAGAATGGTGCATAAAAATTCTCATTATTTGTGTGAACTATTATTACAAATCCACCTTCATCCCCTCTATAGTGTCAAGCTTGGCTGATTTATCGTCTCCTGTCATCCCTTCCGACAGCGGCCTCGAGCTTTTCCTCCGGTCCAGATTCCCTTTGCCTTGTGAGGAGAACGGCGACACGTCGGCGGTCAAGATGGACTCGGTTTCTTGTGCTTTCTGAGCAACCTGAGAGACACCGGACAAAAAGCTGTAGCTATAATCACAATATAGCATATGTTATTGCTTAAATCAGGGATTCACAAGCTTTTTGGTCAGTAGAACCATTTATGCCGGGTTCAGAATGCATGATATCAGCCCAATCCGTGTGTCGTCAGGGCTTGACATTAACTTTTTTGCTGTGGCTAGTGGTTTTCCAAAGTTACAATTTTGACATCGATACCATGCGACTGCCATATAGATATTTTTAATATTATCTCATAATATGGAAGCAGGAATATTGGGCTACTGTCACTTTAAGAGCTGATGCACGGATCCATTACACTGTTACACATGCGTTTTCTTTCTCAACTGTTTACGCTCACTTAAAACATAACTGTGTTTACATGAATACTCGCCAAGACATCGCATCGAAGACTCGCCGCCATTTTCACATTACTTTGTGTGTTTAACTGTTTAAGTGCAAAAAGCAGCGAAAAATAACTCTTTAGTACCAAGAGGCGGCTTAAAGTGCAAGCACAAAACCTGCGGGAATGAGTAAAATTATGCTCAATACACGCATAATCAATCATTTTATCTCGTATAGTGTGTGTTATAGTCGACGACCGACGTCACATCTGTGACAGCTAATGATCGATGGTCGATATATAATATACAGAATTTATTTTTATTAATATTTAATTAATCTTAGAAATATGAAAATGCATTTATAAAAGTTAATCTTTAAAATAAACATGCTTATACTTGATTCTGAAATCATATTACGGTATTTTTCACAAAAGTATATGAATAAGAGGGAAGTAAACACTGTAGGCTAGCAGGGCATCCGTTATCTGGTACGTTTGTGCGCACTGGTAATCATATTTGTTTCAAATACAGACACGGTAGCATTAATATTACATACAGCACTGTGTAAATGGCATTAATATGACTGAATATAGCACAGGATATTTTAAAATCAAGGATTTAAGGATTTGAACCTGAACCTGTCCGCACTCCGTTCTCACGGAGCGACCGTCACGCGCACACACACATTCGTGCTGAAGATCTCACGGCTGGATTACATTCAATCTGAGAGGATTGTGAAATTAAATGTTTATTGGATATTCAGAGATAGATGCGTATGAGCTGAATGTTGACGGTAAATGAGAAAGTATTATAGCCTAATGTTTGCCTTTCCGTTGCTAATAATATAAAAGTAAACGCTATACTTTTTCGCAAACCGTTTACTTTCTTTGTTTAGCAGGTCTATATGATAACGTATTAGATCTGTCTAACAGAGGCCTTAAACTAATGAAGACAAAGAAGCGCTGTGTGATGAGGCACTGGCGTTTTCAGAGCCACCCGTCAAAATAAAAGTCCCGCTTCTAACACATCGGCCAATCAGAAAAAAACGTAGATGCCGATATTTAAAAAATTCCAAATATCGGCCAATATATCCACTATTCACAATGTCCCGACAGAAAGAGTAGCATGTTCAATTTCAGTCCTGTTTAATTGGACGTTGACCAATAGGAGCACAGAAGCTCTTCCGTACACAGCTTTAAAAAGTGGTGAAACGGAAGAGAGACTATGGTATTGGTGCTGATCTTTCTTTTATTGGGCTTTTTGTCCAATACAAAACACGCCACTTCAGCAGCCATTATTTGTTTGCGCCCTTTTTTCCAAAAGCGCCGCCTTCTCAGTGACATCACGAATGGCGTTAAAGACGGCAAGCAACGTTTAGTCGGACATGTTTAATCAAAATAGCATAATCACTATCATAACAGACAAAAATATTGTGTAGTCTGAACCCCGGCATTAGACCTAAAACATTCATATTTTAATAATTTAAAAACATTCTCATGCTCACGTTTCTCTGATGTTGGTTGATGGTCACATGACATGCAAGTAAACAGATAAAATATTTAGTCTTTATTTAGAAAGTGTTTTTGATATATAGGGCTGCTGATTTATATTTTAATTATATTTCGATTTGAACAGCAATTTATGATTTATATCTGGACTTCAAGTGAATTGAGTCTAGGGTTGCAAACTTTCCAGAATTTTTGGGAAATTTTCTGAAACTTTTGGAAAAACTTGTACCGGACATGTTCAGCCCCTTTGCAACCCTAATTCAGTCCACTTTACATTCACACCAGTGTTTTTAGGTACCCAATCAAATTTAATAAGATTAGTAGTTGTTGTTGTTGTTATTAATATTATTAGTAGTAGCAATAGTTTTAACTCTAATTATAAAAATGAAGACTGTAATATTTGTGATAAAACTATAATAATTTTTTTATTTTACACTACATGTTATGCTACTAATATTTGAGCTTTTAACATTTCAAATTCAAGCTTTTGTTTTATTTTCTATATTCTTAATTAAATCATTTGATTTGATAACTGCACTAAGCTTTATCACAAATTCAGTTATATTTTAATTACTTGTGCAGACCCTTTTATTAATTAATTTTAATGTTATTTAATGAGTTATTAGCATTCCATCGTCTCATGAACCCTCGTTTGGAGTGGAGAAACGAGCGGCTGATTTCAGTGGTGACCCCGACGTACCTGCTGTTCCTTCTTCAGCTGTTCCATGGCGAGCTGAAACTCCTGCTCTTTCTGCTGGGCTTCGGCGATGGTGGCCTGGTTCTGCTCCTCGTAGGCCATGGCCACCACAGCGAGGATCAGATTCACCAGGTAAAAGGAGCCCAGGAAGATCACCACCACAAAAAACACCATGTACGCCTTTCCCGCAGAGCGCAGAGTCTGTGCATCACAGAAATAGCATCCAGTCACAGTCGTTGCAATAATTTGCAAATTTCTTTATCGTTTGTTGTTGGAGATGTGCAATATCTTTTCACAAGATTCTAATAAGATGCATCGATCAGGCTGATAAAGCAATCATTTTGGCCAAAAACAAACAAAATCTGCCAAAAGTGAATGGATGAAAAGAGATAAATAAAGGATTAATTTCTGCATACATTACCATGCAAAAGTTTTTGGTCCATAAGATTTTTGATTATATATATTCTGCTCACCAAGGCTTAAAAATGTAGAAAAAACTGAAAAAATGTGAAATATTATTCTAATGTAGATCATCTGTTCTCTGTGTGAATATATAGTGAAGTGTGATTTATTCCTGTGATCAAAGCTGAGTTTATCATCATTACTCCAGTCTTCAGTGTCACATGATCCTTCAGAAATCATTCTCAGATGAGGATTTGATGCTCAACACACATTTATGATTATTATCAGTGTTGAAAACTGTTCATATTTTTGTGGAAACTGATGCATTTTATTTTTCAGAATTTTTTAATAGAAAGAACAGCATTTATTTGAAATTTTTTGACCCATTATAAATGTCTTTACTGCCACTTTTGATCAATTTAATGCGTCCTTGCTGAATCAAAGTATTAATTTCTTTTCAATACTTTTGTACGGTAGTGCACATGCATCTCAATTAAAGGAAATGTCAGGAACTTTTGGCAGATGTTTAACATTAAACCGCACTCAACTGACGGCTGAATGTCACATAATGAGAGAGAACAGAAGGAATACTGACATGATGATAGAGGTTTTCCCAGTAATCTTGTGTCATGAGTCTGAACAGCGAGAGGAAAGCCCATCCGAAGGTGTCAAAGCTGGTGTAGCCGTAGTTTGGGTTTCGTCCAGTCTTCAAACATTCAAAACCATCTGGACATTTGCTGCGGAAAAGAGAAATAAAGAGGCCATATTACACAGTTTCAAAGTCTAGATTTTGTGCTCTACTAGAGCAGGTTTTCCTGCTTGAATGTTGATTATTTCCCATATTCTCCATTGTTGCGGCTCCTCTCGTCCCAGTCTGTCAGTAACGCTGACAGACTGGGACGAGCTTAGTTCCTGTCGAGCTTAGTTCCTGTCGAGCTTAGTTCCTGAGCTTAGTTTCTGCTTAGTTCCTGTCTCTATGAAGCTCCTCCTTCTGAAAAGCACACTGTGCTCTGATTGGTCGGGAAATGTCCCGCCCCTTACCATAACGGCCAGTTTCAACACACAACTAACTAACTCAACCAGGCCCGCCCCTTTATTCTGTGTATGAATTATTTAAATAAGGAATATTGTGTTGTGTTGGTTCCCAGAAGAAAACTCAAGACTACAATGGAGGCATTTCAGGGAGTTCAGAAACAGTGACACTGATATAGAGAAGTATTCCGCTGGAGGGAATTTGGGACTTTGGAGAGCATTTGGAGGGACTTTGGAACTTTGTGGTGAATTTGGAACTTTGGATGGAATTTTGAGAATTTGGAACTTTAGTGGGAATTTGGAACTTTGGATGGAATCTTGAGAGAATTTGGAACTTTGGATGGACTTTGGAACTTCGCTCAAACAGCAACATTACACACTAAAGAAAGTTAAACATGGGGAAAAGCATAACTCTTCTTTAAGGTCTTCTTTAATGGTTTTTTAAACTTTTAAACTGAGACGTGATGTCCAAAGGTGAGCGATCTTTGAACACTTTATCTATGACTAATAGTCATGGCATGGTGGTACTGAGAGGCTGGTGGCGCCAGCGGTTCGCATCTGTGCCCGTTTCTACGGCCCCTGCCAGCCGTCCTTTACCAGTCTAGCTCCCGTCGGGCAGGCGGCAACTGGCTCTCAGCAGGCTGGCATGCTGAAAGTGTGAGGGTGCGGGTGACGGGTGCTATCGCACTCAGACACCTCGCCGTGTCCCTGAAGGACGTGCTAATGGACGGGCCCCACTTCATTTCGATTTGGACAGGGGCCCTCGGACCCCAGACGCACTGATATCAACCACGGTTTCCTTTCTCGTGTGGACACACGATGTCTGAACATGCTCTCCGACCCACACTACTATTTACAGCAAACTTCATCAGAAAAAAAATAAGTGATAGTTCAGTTGGCACTACAAAAAAATCAGTACTGAGTATTATTTCATTGTGGTTTTAAAAACATTTAATCAGTGTTTTGTCTTGTTTTTGTAGGGGGAAAAGACAAGAATAAAGGAATTAAATGATAGTTCAATTTTTACATTTAATTTTATTATTGATTATGTAGGTATTATTTTTATTGACAAAAAAATTATCAATATTTAACACAAGATCAATTTACATGAAAAGCAGCATTGTGCAAGATACTAATAGTTGTTTTCAGAGAATGAATCTTATATTACTTTATTCTTGTTTTAATCATAAATCTAAAAAAAAAAAAAAAACTTTAGTCAAAGAATATTCTCTAAAAACAAGTCTTGTGCGAGTCTGCTTTAAAATGAGCCTTGTTTTGAGGATGTTTTGAGGGAAGCGAGAGCAGAAATGCAGGATCTCGCCTCCATCACGGATCTGTATTGTCATTGAGTCACTTGGAGAATTTGTCAGAGAAGCCCCTCTCAGCACACTGGCAGCTGGGATCGCATTGCCGGGACACAAAGCATTTTAACATGGTCTATTTCGGGCGCTAGAGAGTCCCTCTGCCCTCCCTAGAAAGACGCGGCCGGACTTTGGGAATTTCTGTTGGTGCCGTATGTGTAAACCAATATGCAGAGCCGTGTGTTGTTTCTGTATCGCTGCCCTGTTTGAATAACTGTTATGTTGTTATGAGCCAAGATGTACTCAAGGTTACTTCCTTTGGGAGTCTGATCTCTGAATGATTCTGCCGGGATCAGATGGCGGCTCTGATCAACCGGACTGACACAGGCGAGATTAAACGTATCACTATAACGGAATACAGTAACAGAGAGACAGAGAGAGACATCAACGCTTCACTGTATGAAGATGATGCTGATGTATTTAGGAAAAGTCATATGGATGGCCAGGGCTTGAGTTTGGTTAAATCCAGGAGAAAAACCCACAGTTTAGGATTAGATTTGACATGATGATCATCTCTGAATAAACTGTTTTCTGACTTAAATGACTTCGTGAGATTAAACATATCATCAGGTCTAGACAATATCTGGAGATGTTTCTTTTTTTCTATTTTTCTGCATGCGCATATATAATATTAATCATAATTTATATTTATATATATATAATTTTTTTTTTTTTTTTTTTGAAAAACGATCTAAATAATCAATAACAAATCCTTTTATTTATATATATATATATATATATATATATATAAACAGAAAAAAAACATTTTGTCATGGATTATTTAATAATGTATATATTTATATAATATTACTCACAATATATTATAATATAATGAAATGTGTACTGTGTATAATTATTATTATGTATATATAAATACACACATGTATAAATTTAAGAATATTTGCATGAATATACTGCATAATTTATCTAATTTATATTATATATAAATATAGATATAAAAAATCTTAAATATATACATGAATGTGTGTATATACATAATAATTATACACAGTACACACATATTATGTAAACAAACTTTTATTATCGATTATTAATCAATTTAACAGCACTATATATATTTTATGTATTCATTACATTATAATATATTATGATTAATATTATATATTAATATTTATTTAGATTGAGTTGATTGCCTTTCAGATATGTATATAATCTTCTCTATATGGCCATAAAATAGAATATAACAAATACTTATGTTTTGTTTTTCATGATGATATTGCTGGAAACATGAAAGTAAGCAAAACTGTTAATATCATAATGATTTTAATGTACTTGTTATTAAACCCTCCAAGAGTCACTGTAAATGTTAACGGTTGACAAAATCCATTTTTTGTCCAAGATCCAAGATATATATTTTGAATATTGGCATAAGGTCAAAATATAAAATACTGAGACATAATGTTTTTGCAATATCATCCAGCCCTACCAGATACCAGGACCGACTAAGAAAAATCACTGTTTTCCCAACTTTTCTTTCGACAAATTGTCCAGAGCCTATAGGAGGAGAGTCGAGGAGGGAGGTCATCAGAAATCCCGTCCTCTTCTCAATAGTTGGCAGTGAGCCACAGACAGAGCGAGCGCTCACAGGCTTCAGTCCTCCAATAACAGCGAGAGGAGGTGAAGCGAGGTGAGCGCTTCTGTTTGAAAACGCCGTCAGCCTTCAACTCAGGTTTCCATCCAGGTTCACAAGGTGACCAGAGAGCTGTGCTGCACTAACAATGGCTAAAATAAGACCGCTGGATTAATTGACTTAATTGATCCCCGAGGGAAATAAACGAACAAGGGAAACAAACGCGCTGACATGAAGAACAGCACTCGAATAAAGCCTTGTGCTGTAGGACCGACATATGGAGATATTAATCATATTGATAACAATATAGTTTCTTTCAGAGCTAAAACACGTGCTTCTCACAAACATTAGAGTATATAGGACATATTTTATTTAGTATTATATGTGTATGTGTGTAATATATATATATATATATATATATATATATATATATATATATATATATATATACACTTAATATGAAAGTAAGTATATCTGCAGGTATATACACATAGTGTGTGTATATACCTGCAGATATACTACTTTCATATTATCTACTATATATATATATATATATATATATATATATATATATATATATATATATATATATATATATATATATATATATATATATATACATATATATATATAGATAGACTGATCTGCTACAATAGACTGTGTGTGTGTGTGTGTGTGTGTGTGTAAAAATGAGGTTCAGATGATGCTGCAAATGAACTTCTTTGATGACTAACAGATCTGACCATTAAAAGCCCATTATTCTGTTATTCTGTTAGATTTGGTTTTATATTACTGAGCTATTTTGAGTGAACCTTCAGCTCCATGTGAGTGACCTCTCTGTAAGTTTCATTAAGGTCAAATATAGTGCTTTCAAAATACAGCCTAATCGCAGTTTATTAATAGACTCTTGTTTTAATGAATGTCCACCAACACCCTATAATTACTGGGACACACGAGACGACATTTCAATCGAGATGTTCGGAGTTCCAAGAAAATCACTGAGTGATAAAATTGGGCTTGAGTGGCCAGTGTTTGTGAGTGAAGATGAAGGTCAATGATTACATGTTGACGTCCTCAACAAAAATATTGATACCATTAGCAGACAGAGGAGGATATTATATAACACCGACTGAGACCGTTTACATTAGTTTTGTATTACTAACAATAGAAACTAATGCTATGAATTATTAGATATTATATCACAATGTTTGTCCATGATGGTCAAAAACTATACTAGTTTACACAGCTCAAACATGTGTTTTAGTCTGTGAAACCGTGGGAATAAGTAACTAGTAGCTTCCGAACGCTGATGAATCTTCTGTTTTTGACCCTCGTAAACCGGAATCTGTTTAACAGGCCTGTATCTCATCTACTAGACAAACGCTCGTCTCAGTTTCCAAGGGCTGTTTTATCAGGGGTGGACACACGTCTGTCTGTTTGAGGCCTGTTATCACTGCGAGAGACAGACGGATTTGTCCTTTGTTTCTTTCTGGCTTCGGCCAGATGTTACAATCAACATCTACAGGTCGGGTCGTAATTCACACCAACGGCCCATTAGGCAGCGAAACCTTCACATCCACACCCCAATAACTCAGAGAGAACGTCCTGCACTTTCCATTAAATCTTCAATATATTCCACTGCAAAAATGCTCTGGATTTTGAAATATCACGTTATCGATTAGTACTCGCTTTTAAGATAATGTTTTATCCATTTGATTCATCATAGAACGAGAGCAGCTGCCGGAGACATCATTTCCAGACGCTCTCGAAACATCGAATCCCACAGAACGGCAACAGAGGAGTCATAATGGGATAGTCTGAATAAATACCCATATCAAAGGGATAGTGAATAAATTACTTTATAATGACTTTAATATCTATTAAAGTCTGGCTATTTTTTTCTCGTCGTCAGTGAGGAACCTGGGTGTGCTCTTTGATATCAATCTCTCATTTGAAAGCCATGTTTCTAACATCTGTAAAACTGCATTCTACCATCTTAAAAATATATCTAAATTATGGCACATGCTTTCAATGCTAAATGCTGAACAGTTCATGACCTCAAGGTTAGATTATTGTAATGCTTTACTAGGTGGTTGCCCTGCTCGCCTAATAAACAAACTCCAGCTGGTCCAAAATATGCTAGAAACATGTTACAACAAGCTAGCAATACTTAGTAATGCCATGAAACAGGACGTTGTTGTAACTCAAACATGCAATGTCCAATCTGCCCCAAACTTCACGTGTTTGATAAGAGTCCTGGCATGACGTCTACATGCCACAATTTCAGATACGGTAGCACCACCAGCTGGTGGCGGGAAGCGTGGCCAGTACAGATGACTTTGACGTAGTCCTCTTATATTTTCCCACTTAAACGCACATTGCGGGTGCAGGTGTGAGGGCCCTTCCATTGCTGCTTGCAGCTTTAATTATTATTATAATTATTATTAGTGAGGTTAACCCTGTAAAGCCTGCCATATGAGATAATTGAAAAAAAAGTATTATATATTGTGATATAAAGTCGCAATTGCCTTTTTTATTTTTTTATTCTGTGGCAGAAACAAGCTTCAATAATAAACTTACATAATAAATAATTCTGACTTTATATCTCACAATTCAGAGAAAAAAGGGACCATTATCTTTTAAAATGTTTTATTCTGTGGCGGAAACAAGCTTCCATTGTTTATTGAACCTTTAGACAACATTTTTTTTTTTTAATCAAAACAAAGTTGCATTAGCGTTTTATGTTTTGCATTATATTTCGTCAAGCTTTTTCCACTCATATAGTGAAAATATGGAAGAAAAACCTTAATTTTACTCAGAGCAAAAATATGCAATTAGGTGCCGATGCTGATATTTATATGAACAAAAGATGAAATTATGTAAATGAGATCTTTATAACAAACTACTGACATAAAATGCATATAAATATCAGTATCTGCCAATAATATGTCTTAGTAAGATGATATTTATATGCTTAGTTTTATGAGTTTTAAAACATAATGCAATGCAATACAAAGATGATTGACAGATGAAATAACCCTTGCTTAAAAGCCTGATGATCATAATTGATACTCATGATTTTTCGGGCAATCAGGTAAACCGAAGTTGCTTCAGTCCAGTTGAAATATTACTAACAATATCAAAGTTATTCTGATGTTTACTTGACAAAAAAAAAAAAAACTAATTTCATAGCAAAAAGATGAGCTGAAGGTAGACATTTGTACAATTACACTAAAAGACTTTTACTTGCTAAAAAAGACTAAACTATCAATCAGACGAGCTGTAAACCAGTACATAACCACCTATAGTAACCATTATCGTGAGTTTTGAACAGACATAGACAGGTGTGGAGTGTAAGAGACCGAAGATGACACGACTCGTTCCAGTTGGTTCTCCTGTCCCACATGTTTATCAGCGAGTTCTTGAGGTTCCCACAGGGAGAGTTTATGTAAGTAGCGATATGACCATAAGCAAATGCTGTACAAATCCCTCAAGAGCAGGCGCTTTAATGCGGTAATGTACAGACAGATGCCATACGAAGCTCTCGCACACTCGTATACAATTAGCAAACATATGCGCTGACATTCCTCTCAGCTGTTTCACACTAGCAAGGTGAGAGTGGGATTATTATATTTATTCAGTACTGTGTTGAGGGAAATACAGATTCTAGCTTTATACATTTCAACTACACACTAAAGATTATTTCCCGAATTTGTGAATGAAACTATTGGATTATTGGAGTGTTTTACCATACTATTTCAGTCTTCATTTAACTATGTAATTATAAAAAAAATTTGTAATGTTTTTGTTTTATTTTTGTGTGCTTTCCTGAAATCATGCGTTCTATTCCCAGCGAAATTAACATTCTTGAACTGATAAAAATGTACACCTTCAACACCTTTAATAAAAGTGTACCAAATGCATAATTGTACATTTAAATACCCTCAGAGAGTACTTGAGAAGCTGACATAAAAAAGTGCATAAAATATTTTACTTTTATTTTGGGTGTGTGCAGCAGCCGTTAACCATGAAGATGCGGGTCAAATTGACCCATGAACTTAAAAACTGTCAGTGTCAAAACTTTCCGGGCCCCTAAATGAGAAATTGTCACAGTAGATTAACCAGTATTTCCAACAACTCAATTTTGTATTGCAGGTCAAAATGACCCGCAACATAATACAGGGAATTAATTTGACTAAATAGCATGAAAAAAGCTATTCGAGGCCAGCTGACACAAACACCTTCCTCTTGATTCAAGGGCTTGATTGGCGTGTGAGTTAATCAAGGCCACTGACTCACACTGTACATGCAGTTCTGCTGAGTCAGACACTTCAGAGACACACAACTATATTTACTTTACTCAGACTCAACACTGACCACCTCTTAGATCCGTTATGGCCTTTTATAGCAGCTGTTATACATTAGCAGCCTTTCCAAATGTAGTTTGGACATTCAAAAGTGTTAGTGTCACTTTTAGAACATGGATAGCTCCGCCCCTGAATTCTGACTGGCTGAGCCACGTTTGAAATACAGTAATGTCCGAACATTCCACTCATAGCTTTCACTCACAATCTTCCATCTGTTTCAAACCACAAACCATTTAAATCAGCTCTCAAAAGAAGAAAAACATAGATATGCAACAACCCAGTGTTTGGGTAGTTTTTGTGTTACCCAGATCCTGGGTCAGGCGTAACAACCCAGTGTTTGGGTAGTTTTTGTGTTACCCGGATCCTGGGTCAGGCATAACAACCCAGTGTTTGGGTAGTTTTTGTGTCAACCGGATCCTGGGTCAGGCATAACAACCCAGTGTTTGGGTGGTTTTTGTGTCACCCAGCTCCCAAGTCAGATACAACAACCCAGTGTTTGGGTAGATCCTGGGTCAGGCATAACAACCCAGTGTTTGGGTAGTTTTTGTGTAACCCAGCTCCCGGGTCAGGCGTAACAACCCAATGTTTGGGTAGTTTTTGTGTAACCCAGATCCTGGGTCAGACATGACAACCCAGTGTTTGGGTAGTTTTTGTGTAACCCAGCTCCCGGGTCAGGCGTAACAACCCAATGTTTGGGTAGTTTTTGTGTAACCCAGATCCTGGGTCAGACATGACAACCCAGTGTTTGGGTAGTTTTTGTGTAACCCAGCTCCCGGGTCAGGCGTAACAACCCAATGTTTGGGTAGTTTTTGTGTAACCCAGATCCTGGGTCAGACATGACAACCCAGTGTTTAGGTAGTTTTTGTGTTACCCAGATCCTGGGTCAATTTGCTGGGTAAAATTAACCCAGCATGTGTTCTGTCCTATATTTACCCAGCGTTTTTTAGAGTGTGTATACTGAATTTGCTGCTTTAATTTCACTGTCTTAGTACATTAGTACAAACCTGTAACCAATCATCTCTTCATCTTTACTTGTAATTATAGCACCAAATAAACATGAATGAACATCAGAAGGAATGTTGAAAGATACAGAACAACTTAATTCACAACAACCGTCATTAATTAAGTAAAATACTGCTGTAAAATAACTGTACCACAACCCCGAGTGTCTTATGCAATTCAGTCAAAACACATTAGACACAAAGCACATTACACTTACCCAGCATCACTTGCATTCCCACATATTAAGGCGTCCTTGGCTCCTTCCACTTTGAAGTAATTATCTGGAAGAATAAAAAAATAGAATCTGAGATTCAAAAAAAGGCAAATGTTGCAAATGCAAACTAATTGCATCTCTCAAAAATACAGCTTTCATGTCAGATAAATCAGTGCTTTTTTGGTTGTATTTAAATAGAATGTCAATTAAAGTGACAGCATTCACAGATAAAGATTTACATGACATTTACTATTCAAACATAATGAAAATTTCATGTCTAATGCTGTCGCTGTAATGGAGGTTCAAAACCTGTCATTGTTTATGTGCTAGAAAACTCCAGCTCTGATTCAGAATCTTTGATTCTTAAATTATAAATTACATAATTGGATAGTTCTATATTATATTAAAACATACCATCCTCTTAACAGCTTCAATGTGACTTTATCTGAACTACTATGAGTAGCTTGAGTGTGAAAGTATCTTCTCAGCATTGCAATCAATACATTTGGATGAAATAGAAACTGTTGTGACATAAGCTGGTTATGGAAGAGGATATGCACACTTCTGAGTGAACTTGTGTCTGTTTTGCCCCCAGTTAAAGAGAGTGGCTGAGAGATTACATGCACAACAGCCTAAGGTTGGTATCCTGAGCCCTCCATTTTATCTGCTCTCATTTTCACGCCATCTCTCGCTCACTCTGTCCCATCACTCCAGGCTGGAGAGCCGCTGGCGACGGAGGCCGGAGGGGGAAACGCCAGCGCTCGTGTTTGGCAGGCACCCTGAACTTACCGTCCAGCTGTCGGCATTCTGTGTTTCAGCATAACATTAACTGTTTGTCCTGGACCGGAGCGCAAGGTTATCGGTCTGAACATATTGTGTTTATATATTGTATCGCTAACAGGGTGCTTTTGGTTATACATCTGATTAGAGCTGGGTTAAAAATATCTATTTCTCGATTTTTAATCATCCACATAAATGAGTGTCTGCAGTGTGTGTACACACCCACCCTATAATGATAAAAATCCATTAGCATAGACCCCACCCATGACTACAGACAGACTGCCCTATTAGCATAGACCCCACCCATGACTGCAGGCAGACTCTGCCCTATTAGCATAGACCCCACCCATGACTGCAGACAGACTCTGCCCTATTAGCATAGGCCCCACCCATGACTACAGACAGACTGCCCTATTAGCATAGACCCCACCCATGACTGCAGACAGACTCTGCCCTATTAGCATAGACCCCACCCATGACTACAGACAGACTGCACTATTAGCATAGGCCCCACCCATGACTGCAGACAGACTCTGCCCTATTAGCATAGGCCCCACCCATGACTGCAGACAGACTCTGCCCTATTAGCATAGACCCCACCCATGACTACAGACAGACTGCCCTATTAGCATAGGCCCCACCCATGACTGCAGACAGACTCTGCCCTATTAGCATAGACCCCACCCATGACTACAGACAGACTGCCCTATTAGCATAGACCCCACCCATGACTACAGACAGACTGCCCTATTAGCATAGGCCCCACCCATGACAGCAGACAGACTCTACCCTATTAGTATAGGCCCCACTCATGATTGCTAACCAAGTGGCTCCTCCCCCAGTTTCTGTTGAAGCCAGTACGGAAGTGACTTAAACTGCAATTCATCGACTGGCTGCTAGGGACTGGCTCCAGAAGGGAGCAGAATCTCATTGAGCTCCATGTTAAAATACCCAACTTTACAGTAGAAAAACACAGCTCGACCGGACTTTACGCTTCAGAACTGCTCTTCAGAATCCAGGGGTGACATGGACACTACGTCTTTATTTTTTTATAGTCTATGCTGCTAACAGACTCCTATTAGCTTAGGCTCCACCCATGACTGCTGATGGACTCTGCCCTATTAGCATAGACCCTATCCATGACTGCTGATGGACTCCACCCTATTAGCATAGCCCCACCCACAACTGCTGACGGACTCCGCCCTATTAGCATAGACCCCGCCCACAGCTGCTGACGGACTCCGCCCTATTAGCATAGACCCTGCCCATGACTGCTATTAGCATAGGCCCTATGCTAATAGTCCATGACTGCTGATGGCTCCACCCTATTAGCATAGACCCCGCCCATGACTACTGACAGACTCTGCCCTATTAGCATAGACCCCATCCATGACTACTGATGGCTCCACCCTTTTAGCATAGGCCCCGCCCAATATCTTCCTCTTTACTACTAGTTATAGCACCAAATAAACATGAATGAACATCAGAAGGTGTTGAAAATATATTGTAGTGATTTGAAGTGACACGTGATCAAATTATTCATTAGCTAATATATATCAAAATGAGTCGATATTGAAATCAGAATCGCAAGCTCGAGTCACGATACAGTTGATACACTGCAAAAAAAGATTTTCTTCCTCAGTGTTTCTGTCTTGTTTTCCAGTACAAATATCTAAACATTCTTAAATCCAGATATACTTGAGAAGCAAAATGACAAATTTTTGCCCTTATTTCTTCAAACAATAACAAACATCTGCCAATGGAGTCAGAATAATAAACCACTTTTCTTGACCCCATTGGCAGATGTATTTTCTTGTTTTAAGCTCACTTAATTTTGATGAATATTTGTCAGTGTGTGTGCATGATGTCCATCAGACCCTTCAAACTCCATTAGCAGAGGTATGTAAAGTGTTTCAAACTCAGGAGGAGTGTTTTGGTTCTGTGTTTTGGACCGTGAACACCATGATGAAGCACATGAGGAGAAAGTCTTGTCTATTTCTGTCTGTGTCCTACATCTGCGTTCTGCAGGTCAACGGATTGAGTGCCAGCTCTGTCCTAATTGCTATTCTAATGAAATGAGACCAACCCAAAATAAGACCGAATCTCATCTTAGACGTCGGCTCTTCTGACTCCATAGTCATTAACTGCAGAATTATGATCGATATGTGATCAGTGTGACAGAGGCTGCCGGGGTCATTCAGGCGATCCAGTCAACTGGTGATCTCTTGTTGACTATGGCTGGAGTATTTATTCAATTAAAGCTAATTGTAAGTAACAAACAAATATGATTATATAACCACAGGCCAGTTACATAAACATAGCCATCATGCTAAGTCTTAATTAGTCAAGGGATAATCAGTCTTAGTTATCGTCTTTAATTAGACCAATCAAAAATAACCAAATAAAGAAAGAAAAATGAAAGAAAAAAAATCAATGACTAACAATCAATGATTTTTGTTACCTGAAATAAAGCTGAAATAAAATGCAATATAAATATTAAATGAAAAGCTTTAAACCTTTTAAAGAATTAGAACTTAGAAAAATAACTAAACAAATTAAAGTTAAAAATAAATGACAAAAGCACATAACAAAATGACTAAAGCTATAATTAATAAAGCTAAAATAAAATGACATAATATTAAATTAAATGTTTAAACCTTTTAAAGAATTAGAACTTTAAGCTGAAGTTCTAAGATTAAAAATAAACAAATTAAAGCTAAATAAAAATAGACAAAAGCACATAAAATTACTAAATCTTAAACTTTTAAAATTAAAATGAACACTGAAATACAAGAATGAAAGATGAAATATAAATATTGAATGAAAAATTTTAAGTTCTAAAATTAGAAACTAAAGCTAAATTTAAAAAAATGAAAATAAATAAGACAAAAGCTGTATTGAAATACAAACATGAAATATATAATAAAAATTAGAGGATATTAAGTTGAAGTTATAAAATTAAAAATAACTAAACAAATTAAAGCTAAATAAAAATAAATAAATAAATAAATGAAATACTGAAATACAAAAATGAAAGCTATAATAAAAAATGAAATCTAAATATTAAATGAAAAACATAACCTTTAAAGAAAAACGTAAACTTTTACAGAATTAGAATTTCGAAGTTCTAAAAATAACTTAAATTATATAAACAGCTAAATTAAAAATAATAATAATAAGACAAAAGCACTTAACAAAAGGACTGAACAATGAAAGCTATTATATAAAATGATAAGCAAGGCTACAATAATAGTGTGGCGAGGCGAGGGGCCGTGAGAGCGGGCCGGTGGCAGGCCTGGTCCTCTCTCCTCTTGCACTGTCGTCGCTCCTCCTTTTGTACTCCCGTCACTCCTCCGTGAGACGAGACCGGTGTGGCGCACAGCTGACGCTCATCATCATTCGCCACCGGCCCGCTCTCACGGTCCCTCGCCTCGCCACAAATAGTATATAAATTATATTAAAATTACTAAGTAAAAATAGGTCTTTGTTATATTTCAATTGCTTCTTCTGGAAAGTACTGAGACTTTTACTAGAGTCTCCTGAATGCTTCAGTCGTTTTTATAGCCTCTATAATCTTACTTCAGCCGTCTTTACTCTTTTACTGTAATCTTATCTCGACTCCAGAGCATCAGAGAGAACCGAAGGTGGACTCGGACCGGGAAACACATGTGCTAAACCCCACTCAGAAGAGCTTAGCGACCGCACAGAGGTGAGCTGAGCGCGGCCACACTCCTGATCTATGAGATGAAGATGATCTACTGGAGGAAGTCAGTGGCTGTCAAACTGTGTGTGTGAGCTTGACTGACCTTCATTAGTCAAAAAATCCTCCAGCGAGGACCAGGTTCTGTTATTGCAGAAGAAAGTGCTGTTGTTGTATGAAGGTAGGGTGGTGTTGAGACAGTGTGCGGTGCTGCGGACGCATTTCTGCCGCAGGTTCCCCATGAAGAGCTGCAGGCCGATGAGGGCGAACACGCTGAGGCAGAAGACGGTGAGAATCATGACGTCTGCCAGCTTCTTCACCGACTGGATCAGCGCGCCGACGATGGTCTTCAGGCCTGACGGGAAACAGCACATCAGAAGCTGCTCACGCCCAGTCAAGGTGACTAGTTTTCAGATTTCATGGAAATGAATTATGAGCTCATTTTTACTTATTTTGAGATCTGGGTAGTTCATCAAATCAATCACATCAAGATCACATCAGGGTTGGGCATCACACAGAATCAGATTGAGCAGTACTATTAGATTCAGCCTGAATCTATGTCATTGAAATAAATAAATAAATCGTCATATAAAATTAATACATTGTTTTATACATTGTATTATTTTTATTATCCATATTAAAGTCTTATATATTTTTCATATTACCTATAGATTTTCAGGTGTATACATATTTTAATTATGAAGCTGAAAGAGTTTTAAAAAAATAAAATAAAAAATACAATTAAAAAATGCTAATTACTTATAAAATTAAATAAAGTTTTTATAATAACAATAATATTTTAAAATATATTTTTGTAAATGTTATTATTTTTAATAACTACAAAGGTTCTTTATATATTTTTCATATTACCTATACATTTTCAGGTGTATACATATTTTAATTATATATATATATATATATATATATATATATATATATATATATATATATATATATATATATATATATATATATATATATATAAAAATTAATATACATAAAATACTCTAGAATAAATTATGAAAATAATATATTAATAACATTTTAACTTATAATTTATTTTATTTATAACATTAATTTAACATTACGTTGAAAGCGGTGTGGGTGACATGAAAACATGCATTTTAAATAAAAAATAATAATAATATTTTAAAACATATTTTTGTACATTTTATTATTTTTAATAACTATAAATATTCTTTATATATATTTCATGTCACCTATACTTTTTTCAGTCTAATATATATATATATATATATATATATATATATATATATATATATATATATATATATATATATATATATATATATATATATATATATATATATATAGTACCTTCATATTTTAATTATGAAGCTGAAAGTGTAAAACAATTAAGATTTAAAACAAATTAATTAAAGTAAAAAAAGAAATGTGCAAAATACTTAAGAAAAAATTATCTATTTCTATTTATTTCTTTTTACATTTTAAACTATTTAACTGTTATATTTTATTAAAATTACATTTTGTTTTATTTATAACATTAATTTAAGTTACATTGAAAAGGTGTGGGTGACATACATGACAAACATAATTTAAATAAAAATTAATAATAATATTTAAAAATATGTTTTTGTACATTTTATTATATTTAATAACTATAAACGTCCTTTATATATTTTTCATGTCGCCTGTATTTTTATTAATGCATATTTTAATTATAAAACTAAAATAGTGTAAAAAAATACATTAATTAAAAAAATTATGAAATAAAAAAATTGTATATATCCAAAATGCTCTGAAAATAATATATTAATATTTTATTTATTTTTAACTCTTCAACTGTTACATATTATTAAACTTTTTGTGACTGTGTTGATTCTTGTAATTCCGTATTTCTTCCCAATCAAATTGCAATTCAACTTCTGGTGTGATGTTGCCAATTCAAATCAAATGAACCGCATGGATCCACGCGGATTCTCAAGCTCTGAATGTTGCCAAACCCTGGATCACATCAATCAAACCACATTAAACCACAAGCACATCTAGGTCTGTCTTCACAAACATCTGTGGGTGCAGGAAGCACACAAAATGTGACAGAACCAGACGCTTCTGAGGAACCACAACCTGCACTTCCCATGTGCAATATACATGCATATTTAATATAAACGCATATATGTGTGTGTTTTAGCGTCTGATTCCATAAGAAGCGTCTGCTTATTGGCTCAGCATGCAAAGTCATGTTCCTCTACATCTACCCATGCCTTTAACATGTCAACCACACGGTGCAACGAGACTCTTGGGCTGAGAGAACTGAACCCTGCGCTGACAGGTACGGGTAACTCGACCCATCCACCCTGATGTCATTTCACTTGTGTGTGTGATTGACCTGTTGCGCCTGTAGTAAGCCGCTTAAGTGTCTAATGTTAACAGCTTTAACAGAGCAACAGGGCCTGGCGTCGGTTCCGTTAGTATTTTTTCCATAGGGACTTAAAGTATGGCTAAACGAACCAACCAGAGGTGAATCACAACATTATAAACGTTCATTTAAAGCAGCAACATATTTAAAAATATAAGACTGATCACTTCAAAATGCACATTTCCTGATGATTTCCTCGCCCCCCCACCTCATCCAAGATGTTCATGCCTTTCCTTCTTCAGTCAAAAAAAGGTTTTTGGGGAAAACATTCCAGGATTTTTCTCCACATAATGGACTTCAATGGGAACCAGCGGCTGAAGGTCCAAATCAATGCCGCTTCAGAGGAAGGGGCTCTGCACGATCCCAGAGGAATAGGCTCTGATCCAGACAAACCATCGGACATTTACAATAAAAATAAACATTTATATACTTTTTAACCACAAGTGCTCGACTTCGGTGTTGTTCTTCTACACGCCGTATGATGTCATCACGTCGGAAAGGTCACATGATGTAGGTGGAAGTACCGACCCAGCGTTAAAACGAACGTGCAAAGACTAAATCAAACGGCCTTTACACAAATAAAGGTAAACAACGATGACGGACAATTTTACAGTTGGAGAATATACGTCAGTACTTCCACCTGCATCACATGACCTTTCCAACGTGATGACGTCAGCGCTGTGAAGAACAGAGCCCCTTTCTCTGAAGCGGCATTGATTTGGACCTTCAGCCGTTGGTTCCCGTTGAAGTCCATTATGTGGAGAAAAATCCTGGAATGTGTTCCTCAAAAAACTTCATTTCATTTGGCGGATGAGATGGGGGCGAGGAAATCATCAGGAAATGTTCATTTTGAAGTGAACTCATCCTTTAATGGCTTTAACGAGGCAAAGCACTACAATCCCATGAATCATTGCAAATGACAATCAAAATAAAAAGCATTTTGACGGCTTCGCAAGTCATTTCGATTGCATAATTTGCGGTGCTTAATGGGAGTGGGCGGGGCTAAAGAGCTTGTTTGCCGTGATTCGCTCATCGCAGCTCTCTGATTGGTTGAATTTTCTGTGTAGCATCATGGGTAATGTAGTTTTTCAGCTGTTAAATGTGATTATTTAAAAAAATAAGTTGTAATAATGTGGACTGATGGCTTTGACAAAACCTTATACCATCAATTTACAACGCCGGAGCTCACACTAGGTTTGCTTTTAAGGGTTTATAAGTTATCATTTCATTATGGAGAAAATGCTTGGCTTTTACTTCCAGAGCCCGTCTGTTGCACTATATGGCAGTTACTCGGACCACTGAGATGTCATTTAAGAATGTTTAGATATTTGTGCTGTTTCATTTACATATTTGAAAATACAAGACTGTGCACTCTAAAAAATGCTGGGTTAAAACAACCCAAGTTGGGTTGAAAATGGACTAACCCAGCGATTGGGTTGTTTTAAGCAAGCATTTAACCCAACCGCTTGGTTAAAACAACCTATTCACTGGGTTAAAACAACCCAATCGCTGGGTTAGTCCATTTTCAACCCAACTTGGGTTGTTTTTAACCCAGCATTTTTTACAGTGTGTACTTAATGGCTTTACTGAGGAAAAGAACTACAATCCCATGATGCATTGCGAATGACAATCAAAATAAAAAGCATTTTGACGGCATCGCAAGACTCGATTACATAATTTGCGGTGCTTCATGGGAGTGGGCGGGGCAGAAGCGCTCGTTTGCCTTGATTAGCTCACCGCAGCTCTCTGATTGGTGGAATTTTCTGTGTAGCATCATGGGTAATGTAGTTTTTCGCTAATTTAGCTAAGTTGAAATAATGTGGAGGTCGGTCTGGTCTGATGGTTTTAGAGAGGTTTTGTCCATGTAAAGCAGCTGGTTTCAGTTTTTGCCCAACTCAAAAGTCTCATTTTCTGCATTCTGCATGTTTCCAAGAGTGTTTTGGAAATGTTTTGGTCATCCATTAGCACGGCAGGCCTTGGCGTTCGTCGGCCTCTCACCTGGGATGACTGAGATAGTTTTCAGTGCTCGTAGAACCCTGAATGTCCGTAACGCTGAGACATTGCCCAGGTCCACAAACTCAGTAACATATCTGCAATAAGCGAGAATTGGAGCACAGACAATGACAACAACACCAACAACAGGCAAACAACAACACAGCGGAGAATGAAGCAGGAATGCTGGGAAGTTTCAGGAGCTGGGGAAGAGATGACTGGAGAACACAACGCGGGAAGAACCGGATGCAGGTAAACTTCGGAGCTTTTTTGTGTGTGTGTGTGTGTGTGTGCGTGTGTGTGCCATTGGACATAGAGCAACACTTTAAACTGTTTCCTTGCGCACAGCTTCAGGAACGTCTTACCTGGAATTACGGAAATAGTTTTCAAAGCGCGGAGGACCCTGAATGTTCGAAGAGCTTGCAGATTGCCTACTTTTATAAATTCAGTTAGAAACCTGCAGAATCAAATTACAGTTATATGGATAAAAGGACAAACAACTGAAAGACAGAAAAGGGGAGAAAATGAAAGCGTCAGGAAACTAAACAACCTCAATGATGTCGGACAGTTTGCTCACTTAGAGAAATAGTTCACCTAAAAATATCTTTAAGGAAGGAATAATTCAGCCAAATAATTGTTTAAGGATATATACATGTACACTATGCTGGGATCTGTCAGATTTTTTATGTTTTTAAAATAATCTCTTCTGCTCAGCAAGGCTGCATTGATTTAATTAAAAATACAACAACAACAACATAGAAAGCTTTTGTAACATTAAACACTACCGTTAATAAAGTTTGGGGTCGGCAAGATTATTATTTTTAATTTTTTGGGGAAATAAATGAAAGAAATTCATACTTTTATTCATCAAGGACACATTAAACTGATCAAAAGTGACAGTAAAGACATTTATAATGTACAAAAGCTTCTATTTCAGATAAATACTGCTCTTTTGAACTTTCTATTCATCAAATAATCCTGAAAAATACACTGATAATAATCATAAATGTGTGTTGATCATCAGATCCTCATCTGAGAGTGATCAGTGAAGGATCATGTGACACTGAAGACTGGAGTAATGATGATAAACTCAGCTTTGATCACAGGAATAAATCACACTTTACTATATATTCACACAGAGAACAGCTGATCTACATTAGAATAATATTTCACATTTTTACTGTATGTTTTGTATTTTTAATCAAATAAATGCAGCTTTGGTGAGCAGAAGAGACTTCTTTAAAAACATTAAAAGCTTACTGATCCCAAACTTTTAAGCGGCAGTGTATATTTTGTCATTATTAATATTTTATTTATTATTTTTATTTATTTTTAATGACTTTAGTTCTTCCAAGGAACATTAAAAATATTTTCGCTAATTTATTATTTTCTATGCAATTAAAGTGAATGGGGTCCATATTCAGCAAAACAGAGATTTCAGGGATTCCCAAACTTTTTGTCACCTTTGAGCTAAAATATTTTCTTGAATTCATCCGTTAATATTTGAATAATTTAACAACACCATTTGCATGTTCACAGTTCTCCGATGTCACATGCAGGAATTATATATTAAAAAAACTATTAAAAAATATATTATATATATCATATATTTTTTTGTTGATTTTTTTGTAGTAAGTGTTTTATTATGTTCGCTTTTATTTTAAAATAATTTAATTTAATTTGCATGTTTACAGTTCTCTGATGTCACATGCAGGAATAAAATAAAATAATAAAAAACATATATAATTTATTTGTTGTAAGTGTTTTATTTTGTTTGCTTTCATTTTAAAATAATTGAATTAATTTAAAATAATTTAATTTGCATGTCCACAGTTCTTTGATGTCACATAACATGCAGGAATAAAATATAAAAATATAATTTTTGTAGTAAGTGTTTATTTTGTTTGCTTTTATTGTAAAATAATGTACATATTTTGCATGTTCATAGTTCTCTTATGTCACATGACATGCAGGAATAAAATCTTAAAATAATAAAAGAAACAATATGTATGTATGCATATACAATCTTTTCTATTAAGTGTTTTATTTTGGTAAAATAATTGAATTCAATTAAAATAATTTAGTTTGCATGTTCTCAGATGTATATTTCAAATTTTTGTAGTGTTTTATTTTGATTCCTTTTATTTTATTTATTAATTACTGTATTTTGCAGTAATATCTAAGATTATTTTTCTCATTATTTGTTTTTGTTTTAAGCTTCATCTGTGGTTTTGCTTCTCCAGTAAATGCACCTTGATTTAAGGATGTTTAGACTTTGTACCTTTCTGCAGTGTTTGTATTTTTGGGTGAACTATCCCTTTAAGTCGGCACAGATTTAGTGGCTGCCTTGATTTTGAGGGACGGGATGAAGTCGTATAACGTTTCCATATCAAATTTCATCCTCTCTGATCATTACCTGATTCAATGACATTACTGTACATTGAGCTGCTGGTATTTAACACACGGTATAATCACATGTGACGACATTAAAATACGATCGCGCTTGACGTACGGCGAGCACGGCTGTTCTGTTCAGCGTTTATTATTTATCAGCGCTCGGCCGTCATCCGTCTGGGTTTAATGAAGTCAGGAGTGGCGGCTAGCGTTCCTGTCAACATCCCAATACAAGCGTGACTTATTGCACCGGTCGAGCCTGAGGGTCCTTCTGACGTGGTTCAGACTCCCGGTTCAAGGACAACAGGCCTGTTAAAGCTTGAGAAATAAAGCCATAAAGACCAGCGAGAAATAAGCACTTCATCACCGCGCCGCTTCTGTAAGGGTCGCTGAGATTCCTCCGGTTTACTGACAAATTCACCGGACAGCTGTTCATTTTAGTTTGTGTTTTTGAAAGTCTCTTCTGCTCTTATTTGACCACAAATGCAGTAAAAATGTGAAATATTTTTACAATGTAAAACAGCTGTTCTCTATGTGAATGTATAGTAAACTGTAATTTATTCTTGTGATCAAAGCTGAAATTTCAGTGTCACATGACCCTTCAGAAATCATTCTAATATGCAACTATCAGTGCGCAGGAATCATTAAAAGTCTATTCCCCGGGATATTTTAGCTTTTAAATGTTCTTTTAAAATGAACAGGCCTGTAACCGAGGTGAGAATGACATTATGGGATATGAACGGCACTCAGCGGCACACTGATCTGATGCTGCGACTCCTGGGAATGCGTCCACATCCACGCTCACCTCTGTTGCCATGCCGACGTGTGTTTTGGGATTCGGGTCAAGGACGGGGTAAGTGCTCGCGCTCCCCTACACGCAACCCCTCATAACAATTAATCTCCCCCATCCTCAGATCTATCATCGACGGGTCAAGCGGCTGAGATTAGATTATTACAGCCTATTGAAAACAATAACAACAGCAGCTTTATCGTTTCATTATCTCCTACGGCAGCCAATCACGACGAGCTGTGATTACACACTAACGGAAATATCTTAATCTGGTCTATTTTTAGATCATATATTGAATTCAATAATAATGTTTTTTTAGGGTCTACTCCAGAGTACATTCACACAGTGTCGTAACTATTTTAAAAGTCAATTTCACGAATACTTACAACAGCAAATTTATTAAATGTCAAATTTTGATTTAGAAAAACTGAAATAGTATAAAAAAATTATATATTTTATTTACAACATCGGAAAATATTTTTTGAGTGCAGTAATGTGATTATATCCATTTTTAGATAATATAGTGAATTAAATAAAATAATTATTTCCCTTCTTCTTTTTGTTTCCAGGCTGACAAAAATTTGGTGTAAGATTTACTTCAAACAATTAAAAAAATTAATCTCACAAATAATCATTGAATTAAAGCGTTAAATTTGAACCGTACTTTTATTTACAACTTTATAAAATAAACAGTGTAGTGATGTGGTAATGTCTATATTTTGATAATACAGTGACTTAAGTGAAAATAATAATATCTCTCTTTGATATTTTATTTATATATATATTGTGCATATTGTTATGAAAATGTATTGTAAATATAATAACTTTATTATACATTTTATTTAAAATGTATTTCAATAATCTTTGTTATATTTATAATAATATAGTGAATTAATAATTAAATACTAAAAATATCTAAATGGCTTTAGTTCTTCCACGGAACATTAAAAATATTTTTCACTGATTTATTATTTATTATGATGTCACATGATATGCAGGAATATATATATATATATATATATATATATATATATATATATATATAAAATGTTGGCTTTTATTTTAAAGTAATTTAATTTGCAGGTTAATAGTTGTCTGATATCACATGACATGCAGGATAAAATAAATAAATCATAAATTATATATCAACTTTTAATAAGTGTTTAATTTGGGTTGCTTTTATTTTTAAATAATTACATTAATTTAAAATAATTTAGTTTGCATGTTCACAGTTCTGATGGCACATGACACGCAGGAATAAAATATTAAAATTAAAACTATATATATATATATATATTCATCCTGGGTCCTTTTTATTTTAAAATAATAATACAAAATTATTACTGTATTTTGCAGAACAAAGTAAATTGCAGAGTTTTTAGATAATATAGTGAATTAAATCAAATAATTATTTCTCTCTTTTTTTGGGGTCAAATAAAAAAATGGAAGTTGAAAGCCTTTTTTTACCATATTTTTATTTATATATGTGGTAATGTCTATTTTATGATAATATAGTATAATCATTTCTCTTTTTCCCTCTTTTAAAAGGCTCAAATCATACATTGACAAAAATAAGGCGTAGAACAATTTTTAAAAATTAATCTCATAAATAATAATTGAATTAAATGTGAAATTTGAAGTTTAACTGTACTTTCATAACTTTGCAAAATAAACAGTGTAGTGATGTGGTAATGTCTATTTTTGGTAATACAGTGAATTAAGTGAAAATAATAATCTCTCTCTTTTTGATTTTAGGGTCACTTGCACATGGAGGGGTCAAAGGGGTCATTTATTTGTCATAAAGCAGGAAAGAATAACTTACGCCATAACAATGACGCTGAAGTCCAGCCAGTTCCACGGGTCCCTCAGGAAGGTGAAGGGCCCGATGCAGAAACCCCGCGCCAGCATTTTTATCAACGACTCGAACGTGTAAATGCCAGTGAACGTGTACCTGGGCGGAAGAGAGAACGGAGGGATGGACAGGAAGTCAGACCGTGAGGAATGGAAGAATCCCACACAGAGAGCTCATGAGCGGACACAGGACACACATGGTGTGAAGCACATTCACGGTCCAGCAGCCCCTGTGACATGAATGACAGTCGCTGCTTGATGAACTGGTGGTCATCAAGACAAGAATGGCCGTTAAAATCCAGTGCGTCATTTTGACCATCAGAGCGAGAGAGCCTCCAGCAGAGAGGATGAAAGATGCAGCATTCGGAAGTGCAAAGCTGGTCTGTTTTCATATTTCTCCTCGTGGCTTCACTCAGCTCAGTGTATTTGTGAGTAAAATCTGGTTTTGGTTTGTATCATACCTCTCATCACGTCTGAGTCCTTGCGATGTTTGCATTTATAAACGTGCATTTTTTGAAAAATCGCATCCGTTTTCATTCAGACCCACACGGAATCTACATCCACAGAGTTCCGAGAAGTTCCGCACATCTGCTTCCCCTTGTGAGTGCTGAAATATTTTGATTAATTCATGCTTCAGATGCCAATAAAAGAGAAGCATTCTTAGTTTGATTGAATGTGTGTTACTGTATATTGTATGAGTCCCTGAATCCTGTAGATTTTGCAGGAAGATGCAGAAAAAGGTCAGTAGATTCCCGTCTGGGCCTGTCCATGAGATGCACAATGTTCCTCTGTACATACAGTGGCCACAAAATGTGTTTAGACACTTCAGCTACACTATTAAAAATATATGAATGTCATTGCATTATATCAAGCATGCGATATTTAAATAGTGTTTACATTCACACGCACTGTATATAGCTGTTGTTAACTATTGCCAATTATTAATTTTTTTAATTATAATAAAAAGCAAATATCTAAGTGACATTCAAACAGCATTCATTTAAAAAAATATATTGTTCATTGAAATTTTTATTTTTATTTAATTTGTATTTAATTATTTTTTTAATTGTTAATTGAAATTTAATTTTTATTTAATTTGTATTTTATTTTATATATTTTTTAATTTAAGATTTTTAATTTGTATTTTATTTGTATTTTTATTTTATTTTAGATTTTTAATTGTTAATTGAAATTTTTATGTTTTATTTAATTTGTATTTTATTTTATAATTTTTAAATTTGCATTTAATGTTTTATTTTTTAAGATTTTTAATTAATTGAATTTTTTTATTTAATTTGTTTTTAATTTTAAATTTTTAATTGTTAATTGAAATTTTTTTATTTAATTTGCATTTTATTTTTATTTATTTTTATTTATAATTGTTAATATGAATTTTCTTTTACTTAATTTGTAATATTTACAATTTGAAATATTTAATTTGATATTTTATTTTAGATTTTTAATTGTTAATTGAAATAAAGCTGAAATAAAATATTGATATTATATAAAAAACTTTAGTACTTTAGTATCTTTAGTACTTATCTGAAAATGAAAAGAAATGAGAACTAAAATTACTAAAAATCCAAATAGAAGCTACATTCAAAAATATGAATAAATTCTATAATAATATATTAAATAATAAACACTGCTATGGCCATAAATATTTTTACCACCATTAAACACCAAATTTATAACACCAAAATTTTAGATACCAGTGAAAATTCACAATTCTCATATTAGAGACATTGAATAAAGTAATCACATGTAAAATAACTCTGGATAGTCTTTAGTGTATAAATTAAACATAGATTAAACCTTATTAAGTTATTCAGCCAAAAGCAGTGAATTATTAATTAACATTAAAACACAGGAATATTAGGCTGCTGTCACTTTAAGAGCGAATGCATGGATCCAATACACTGATACTGGTACACATGCGTTGTCTTGACTCTTTACGTCCACACTCGCCAACACAACGATTTGCCGCTTGCTGAGTGTTCATTGTAGGCCCTGTATATAGCAAAGACATTCACAAATTTATAAGTGTGATTAAAGTGTTCAAAAGCGTTCAGATACTTTCTGTGGTCACTGTATGTGATGCAACTATAAATTTGATATCTAAATCTCAGGGTTTGACTTCAAAGGGTGCTGAGAGGTACGACTTCAC
>CM031966.1:1850759-1898259 GCA_018749465.1 Paracanthobrama guichenoti | reverse complement strand
ATAGATAGATAGATAGATAGATAGATAGATAGATAGATAGATAGATAGATAGATAGATAGATAGATAGATAGATAGATAGATAGATAGATAGATAGATAGATAGATAGATAGATAGATAGATAGATAGATAGATAGATAGATAGATAGATAGATAGATAGATAGATAGATAGATAGATAGATAGATGACAGAATGACAGATAGATAGATAGATAGATAGATAGATAGATAGATAGATAGATAGATAGATAGATAGATAGATAGATAGATAGACAGACAGACAGACAGATAGATAGATAGATAGATAGATAGATAGATAGATAGATAGATAGATAGATAGATAGATAGATAGATAGATAGATAGATAGATAGATAGATAGATTTAACCCATGTTCATTTGGGGAAAAACATTGTACTGGCCAAATTTATTTGAGAATTAATCATTTTCTTTGATAAATGCATTTAATATTTGTTTCACAACATTCCCTTTAATGAAAATTTCTGATGCTAGTTCATGTTTGTTTATGACATCCATCCCATGATTTCATTCCGCATGGCAAAGGTGCAATTAGCAAAGTCATGGTTCCGGTTCAGTCAGATCATTAACTTACTTGCTAATTGAGGTTGACAAGCCAACAAACACCTGGCAAAGCTTTACATCGGAACAAATAGGGCACATTTCAGAGGTCAGAGGTCAATACACTGAGAGAGAGAGGTTTAGGAGACAGGGAAAAAAAAAGGAGGAAGGGCAGGAACGCTGCAAAAGAACGGAACGATACTCACTCGACGTATTTGGCCCACTGCGCAGGTTCAGACATGGCCATGAAGCAACAGTTGGTCAGAATAGTGCACATAATGAAAAGACTGAATAAAGTAGAACAAGTTAAGAAAAACAGACAAACCATTCATACAAGATGCTTCTACACTCCTAAGAACATAACAAGTATACATATTTTTTCCATAGACAACTGAAATCACAAATAAGATCTCTGTAATATTTCTTTTCCTAGACATTGATGAAATGAGATGGAGGGCAAAGATACTCTCTCAAGATACTCAGAAGTCAGATCTCATCAAATGATCTGAGCTGCTCCACGTTCATCTTATAGCTCTATACACTTACTATTGATTCATGTGTCTGTTTTTACCGCCAAAAATGTTTCTTAAAGGAACACTCCACTATTTTTGAAAATAGGCTCATTTTCAGCTCCCCTAGAGTTAAACAGCTGAGTTTTACCGTTTTTGAATCCATTCAGCCGATCTCCGGATCTGACGGTAGCACTTTTAGCATAGCTTAGCATAGATCATTGAATCTGATTAGACCGTTAGCATCTCGCTCAAAAATGACCAAAGTCTTTCAATATTTTTCCTATTTAAAACGTGACTCTTCTGTAGTTCCATTGTGTACTAATGCTGCGTTCCAGGCAGGTTTATGAGCCCGTAAGTCACGACTTCAAACCACGACTCACGACTTTGTAGCGTTCCAGGCAAAGTCACGCCAAACTGCCTGAGCGCAAGGAATTGTGGTAGCTAGATGTAAACAAAACATGGCGGTCCATACGGGGCTTATGCTCATTTACAATCATTTCTGTCGCCAAAGGTGCTTACTCCTTGCTTATTTGAGCAAGAGAAGATGCAAGAGAAGCTGTTGTACCTTTTATTTTACGTTATTTGTATAATCCGTAAGCGCTGCCATTGTTGTTTTGCGGGCTATGTGACGTCAGAGCACGTAACTGGGAGTACATCGATCTAGTACAGGTTCACGGGTTTGACTGCCGTTCCAGTGCACTTTCACGGGAAGAAGGTTGGAAAAACACGGGTTACGGGTTGCCTGGAAAGCAGCATAAGACCGACGGGAAATGAAAAGTTGTTATTTTCTAGACCGATATGGCTAGGGACTATACTCTCATTCCTGCGTAATAATCAAGGAGCTTTGCTGCCGTACCATGGGTGCAGCGGCCCAATGATATTACACAGCGCCTGAAAATAGGCTAACTCCCGTCAACATAACCAACATGACAACCTGCTCACACAGAGAGCATGCTGGGGATTATTTTCAGGCGCTGCGTAATATCATTGGGCCGCTGCACCCATGGTACGGCAGCAAAGCTCCTTGATTATTACGCAGGAATGAGAGTATAGTCCCTAGCCATATCGGTCTAGAAAATCACAACTTTTCATTTCCCGTCGGTCTTAGTACACGACGTAACTACAGAAGAGTCACGTTTTAAATAGGAAAAATATTGAAAGACTTTGGTCATTTTTGAGCGAGATGCTAACGGTCTAATCAGATTCAATGATCTATGCTAAGCTATGCTAAAAGTGCTACCGTCAGATCCGGAGATCGGCTGAATGGATTCAAAAACGGTAAAACTCAGCTGTTTAACTCTAGGGGAGCTGAAAATGAGCCTATTTTCAAAAATAGTGGCGTGTTCCTTTAAAGGCCCATTCTCACCAAGGATGATAACTATATTCATAACCATAAAGATATATGCTGTGTCCCAATTCGCATACTATCCGTCCTAAATAGTATTCGAAAATAGAATTAATACGTCCCAAATCGTAGTATGTTGATGAGTATTCCAAAGATACCTGGATGGTCTACTATTTCCGGTTAGAATCTGAAGTGCAGATCGACACACACTCTAATATTACCCAGAACCCATTGCGAGTTGGACGAGGATTCGATTAGAACTACAAACGCAGATAAAAAGTGTTAAAAAACTACAAACATGGCAGATGTGCGAGTCCGACGGTTCAGTAGAGAGGTTTAGATTAAGGGACTTGAGTGATCAATTATCAGTATTTAACCTAAGAGATATTTAATCAGTGTTATCCACATTATATTTCACCTGCAGCAGTGTTGTGAACTTACGTTTGGCCATTAACTTTTAAATGAATCATTATATTTGGAGAGTCTCTGCATTAAAGACGCAGATCAACGTGCTCCTACATTTCTCTTGGATACGGTAGGAAATGAAACTGAATGTGGAGGATTTGAACTGTGACGATGATTTAAACGGTGACGGGATGCACGTAACTAAGCGACAGAGTCTGTTAAAGATGACGAAGTAGTACGTCCCAAAGCTTGCCTACTCTTCTGCTGCACACTCAAAAGTATGTACTTTTCCTTCACAAAAAGAGTTCATACTTTTAGGTCGAATTGGGACGTAGCCATAGAGTCCACATCACAACTGTAACGATAACGGCGCAGAGAAACGAATCACTTTGATAAACGATAAAAACATTGACAGCCAATCAGAATCCATCATGCTTTCAGAGCTAGAGCATTTAAAGTGACAGTGCGCGTTATTGCCCTCTGATGTGGACGCTAGTTATCATTATAGTTATCGCTCTTGGTGTGAATGGGTCTTAAGTATATAAGAATATAACATTGAGGCGTGATGGGCATTATTTTTGACATTCAAAGTCCATAAGTGATTATTTAATTAACAGTTGAGCATTACATATGAAGTGTAAGGGATCATTGAGAATTCAAACTTTCTCCTATGTCACACTGATGGACGTTTTCATGACAGGGTTTCATTACAGGTTTTTAATGCAGAGGTGTGAATGTCTACAAGCTCATAACAGTAAATGACAGCTGCTTTTGCTTCTACATGACGACGAAAATTACAGTTCAGCGATCGTATCGTGGGACTGGAAATACAGTCTTTTAATGAAGAACGCCTACAATATATTATTTTTGTCTCTTACACTTTCAGAAGTGCACGCATGCTTGTAATCCACACACTAATTATGCCTACAACTTTCCAGCATCTCGCCTTGAACTGTTACCCGTGTGTCGTTCTGAACGGCCTTCAAATCGTTTCTAATTTCACTTCTGATGGTGACGGATTGATTGGCACAACGTCTCGGTCTCGCCTTGTGGACAATTTTCACTCGATGGCTTTTAAATGGATAGTAATGAGTGCAATTATGGTTAAAAGGTTAAAGATTCGTTCTTTAGTCCTATAAATGTATTATTCTCTTGAGTCTCGGCTGCTTTTTGCCTTTTCTAGAGCAAGTCGTGATTGTGAACAACGATGCATCTCAGCCTCAACTTACTGAGATACGTTTACGACACCGAATATGAATATTAAGATATGGCATGTGCATTCATTTGGGAATTATATTATGAATAGCAATGCGATTTTTCTCCTTCCCAGCCACAACCATGATTTGGTTTGTTTTTAAATCCGCATTGTTGCACTGGGTAGCTCCGCCCACAGAGAAATCTCATTGGTCTAAAATCCTGTATATATTAAACATCAAGCATGTTCTGATTGGCTGAGATCGGCGCTTTCGATGTGAACAGACAAATTGGAAACTTGTTGAGTCACATCTGTTAGTTAGTTATCCTAAATGAGCTGGAGTGCTGAACTCTCAATCTTCCCAACGCTCTGTACTTGACAATCAAAGTGATACACAACAACAGCCTGTCAGCTCTGGGAAAAGCCTCCGGAGTCTCCGTGCCATCCGAGGACTTGTTTTGTGGCTGTTTCCCTCTCTGATAGGCTGCTTTTGATCGGCGCCTGATTTTGAGATTTTTCTAATGAGCCCAATCACTTCAGCGCGTCGAGACGGCTGAGTTTGGCCCTCTCTCTCGGAGTCTGCGTCGCATGAATGCGCTCTTGTGCCACTGGTTAATCAAACATGTTTCCTGGCTTCGGCTCTCCAAGGAAATCTGCTATTAGCACGGATGTGTGCCGTCTGTGTGGGCGCCTGAAAGTGAACACGATGAACCGCTCGAATACATCGCACAGGTGCCGTCCTGCCCTGTGTCAGACTTCAGACCAGAGGTTTACAAACGGGGGACGCAACGGAGGGCTAGAGGGTCCGTGGAAAACTGTGTAAAATAGATCAATAAATAATAGAATTAAACTAAATAAATAAATACATTAAAAATAAATAAATAATAGAATTAAACTAAATAACTAAATAAATAAATGATAAAATTAGAATAAAATAAACACATAAATATAAAAATATGTAAACAATTATATTAATTAAAAATGAATAAATAATACAAATATAAACTAAATATATACATATTATTACTATATATATATAATACATAAATAAATAAATAAACATGAGAATAAAATCAATCAATCCATAAATTATAAAAGTTACATTAAACAAACTAAATAAATAGATTAAAATTAATAAATATATGTATAATAAAATAAAAAATAGATACAGTATATATATATATTAAAATAACTAAATAAGTGGATTATATAAACAATAAAATAAATACATAAATTAATTATATATATATATATAAATATATTAAAATAAATAAACAGAATAAAACAAATAAACATGAGTAAAAAAACAATCAATCAATAAATAATAACAATTATATTAAACTAAACAAATAAATTGATTAAAATTAACTAAATATAAAGAAAGAACAGACTAAAAATACATAAATATATAAATTAGTAATTAATGAATTTAAATAATATAATAAACTAATAAATAAAATGTAATAAAATAAATAATAAAGAATATATTATAAATAAATAAAAATTTGAATAAAATAAATAAAAAATAAAATTTGAAAGAGAGAAAGAACGAGAGAAAGCTAACAGTTGTGTTGTGCTTTCTTTGTTTTTCTTACAGTGTAATAGAAACTAAATACATTTATAATTAGTCACGGTATAAATGTGGTCTTTATAAATGAAAATAAGCAGCTGCTATTTAAGCTTTAGCATGAGGTTGTCTGCGTTGTGAGAGACTGAAAGGCCCTGCTTTAGGCGATCCTTCAGTGAAGTATGTGCAGCTTTATATCAGACGAGGCGCCACTCAGGCCGATACGGGGCGGCTGGGTGTGCGGCGGCCTGTCCAACCCTAAAAGGGGTGTGAGGTGAAGAGGAGGTGCAGTCGACCAGTGCGACACCTTCAGCGCAACCCTCTTCACCTGCTTATCGACTCCACAACAGCAAAGTGTCCACGAGCCCAATATCTCTTAACACCTCGGGCCGGGCTGCTGATGGGTATTTTTAGCAGGACGGAGCTTTGGGAAAACACAGCCATCTGAACTTGGCTTTGTTCAACCAACCCTCATACGTGGCATAGCCTTTGAATGTCAGACAGAGCAACGAGAAGTTCCAGCGGCTCTTCACTATTGTACTGTATATGGTTGTCAACATTCGGCTTTGTGGCCGATGTTTCTCTTAAAAATCTTTGGAGAAATAAAAACAGACACGAGTCTATTGGTAACACTGTTCAAATCAGGTGCAATGCAATAATGTAACGAATAACAGAACATCGACTGATCGATTGTTTTCTGTGTCTGAGTAGCTCCGCCCACTGTGTAGCTCCACCCACTGTGGAATCTCATTGGTTGAACATAAAACGTCAAATATAATTGGCTGTTATTGTGTCACGTTGCACAGAAGTCTGGAATTTATTTTAGTAGCACTATAGTTTTATTAACATTTTGAATTAGTTTTTATTTTATATATTCTGTTATCATTTTACTTTTTAAAATGTAGTGATTTTGTTGTTTTTGCTATTTTTTATTTTATTTAATTTTTAGTTATTTTACTATATCATTTATATACATATATATATATATCTTAGTATCACTGCAGTTTTTATTAATATTTTGAATTAGTTTTATCTTATATTTTACTTTTTGTTATTTTATTACATCAAGTTAAACTAAATCAAAGTAATGATAGCTGAAATAAAGTCAACAACTTGTGTGTGTCTGTATATATATAATATATTATATTTATATAATATGTAATTGTATATATTTTATTTAAGGTTTGTTTCATCTCAAGCACTGAGGATGTGGTTTTAGTCACTATAACTATATATGGTGAGAGCATCTCATCTGCATTGCTCTAATGATCTTATTTTGGGAGAAATGTTTGAGTTCATACTTTCGCCCTTTGCTCTCCATTTCATCTCATTGCTATCTTCAGGAAACACCTGAGATGAAATCATCTGTATAAGCTGTGTATTTCATGCACTATTCTGTCTCGGTGAAAGGTTAAACTCTAGACTTTGAAAATGCAAAATATAGCTTTAGAAATCCTGTTATAATCCTCACACTGCATTGTCAGATAGCGCTTATATACCAACGCATTCATGCACAATCAATGCAGACTTCCAGAATTCACCATGTCACCTTCATTGGCAGCAGAAAGGATATGAGTGTACTAAAATCTTTATTGATGCTCTTCTAACAGGATGAAAAGGGCTAAAAATATAGAGTGCAGATGTGGCACTAAACCGGAAGATGGCCTTCCCTTTGTTCAGTACTATAAAAGTCTGTTGAGAAAGAGGAGAAAGGTTAGTTAGCGCAAAAAAACTCAGCACTGACATTTAATATCAAACAAAACCTCAAACATTTATGGAATATGAGCACAAGGAATTTCCGTAAATGGCCTATTGAACGATTTGCGCACACAGAAAAAATCAGCTCCTGTTTCATAAATGATGTACATTATAAATGCATCTTTCCTAAACATTTGCAAAGGACAGAAAGCATTAGTTTTATAAAAGTTTGCATTTAATTGGGCAAACATACAATAAAAATGTGAGATATTATTCTAATGTAAATCAGCTGAATATATAGTAAAGTGTGATTTATTCCTGTGATTTTCAGCATCATTACTCCAGTCTTCAGTGTCACATGATCCTTCAGAAATCATTCTAATGCATTTGGCACATTGTTCAGAATTCTTTCATCTTTCCTGAAGAAGTGATTCCTTTAAAACGACGGTTACCAACGACCGTTTCTGTAAGGGTATATGAATGCATTTTTCAAACAAACAGTAATTATAATAATGATAAAGCAGGAAGCAATACTCGGGAGTGCACACAACACGCAAATACATTACTACAGGGCTCAGCGGGAGAACCGGGGCTCTCGCGGGACTCCCGTCTGTCGCCACGGCTGAGCTTTTCTCTCCCTGCGCTGCACAAACACGCCTTTTGGTTGCCGAGGATTCATGGCCCCCTCGCAGAGCTCGATTTACGCCATCTCCCCATCGCATAAATAATGTGAGGAGTCACGGCGCAGAGAATAATTGCAGGCAGGCAGCGTCAGGGTCAGCATATTTTAGCGCTACGACTGTGGCGGAGAAGCCCTTTGATTGCGCGGCATCTTTGCGCCTTCCTCAGCGCTCCGTGGCCTTTGTAACCTCTGTAAATAGCTTGCTTTCTCTGCCCTTATATTCTCAATTCTTATGTAACATCTAGGTCAAGTTTCGCCTGTGTTTGTTTCCACTTTCCTTTGGGATATCATCTGCCAACTGCAGGTCCACATGAGCGGATTAGGAGAGTAACACAACAAGAGGGCAGAGGGAAATCCAACCCAGCCGCTGCCCTCGCCGTGCCTTTAAACAAAGCTTTACTGCGCTTAAGAAGTAAATAAATGCACAATGCATCTAGCACAATGGGAAATGATATTAAAGCAATCGTTCACTCAGAAATGAAAGGTCTGTCATCATCTGCTCACCCTCGCGTTGCTCAAAACACAAAAGGAGTTATCTAGCAGATTTTCCGAGCTTTGAATGAGATTTGAGGCCTAAGGCCAGAAGCACGGTTTTAAGTGAACGACCTAAATTTCATCAAATGAATTCAGAAGACTTGTAATATAGTGCACTAGAGGTACCAATGGTGATTTTAAGGGTTTAAAAGAATTAATAATTAGTAATATTAGCCAGTTAACAGCACTGGCACTATCAGATAAGAAGAAGAGTTTTGAACTGAATTGAGTTTGAAACAATAAAGTTCAGTTTGCAACATCAACACTGTTATTTTCCTGTTTGTGGTGATTTAATGGGTTTAAATGGGTTAATTAATTAATATTTAGAATGTGTAATATTACTGCACTGACACTGAGATGAGAAATAACATTTGAACTGAATTGAGTTTTGAACAAAGTTCCATTCAAACTAAATTTGATCTGAACTTTGCAACATCAACACTGTTATTGAACTGAACTGTGTTGAATTACGACTCTATTGTCTTGTGTAGAGATGCTTTACAGCTGAATTGAATTAATTTCATAATTGATGAATTTTGCAATATCAACACTATTATTGAACTGAATCAACAATGAACCAAACTGAGCTGAATTACGACATTATTGTTTTCTGTAGAGTTGATTATAGCTGAATTTCATTTGTTTAACAACTGATGAACTTTGCAACATCAACACTGTTATTAAACTGAATTGAACTAAATCAACATTGAACTGAACTGCATTGAATTACGACTATTGTTTTCTGTAGAGATGCTTTGCAGTTGAATTCATTTCATAATTGATGAACTTTGCAACATCAACACTGTTATTGAACTGAAATGAATTGAATCTGAACTGAATAGAGCTGAATTATGACTATTGTTTTCTGTAGAGTTGATTATAGCTGAATTTATAATTTGTTTCAATGATGAGCTTTGCAACATCAACACTATTATTGAACTGAATCAACTTTGAACCAAATTGAGCTGAATTACAATATTGTTTTCTGTAAAGTTGATTATAGCTGAATTTTGTTTTTCATAATTGATGAACTTTGCAACATCAACACTGTTATTGAACTGAATTGAATCAACATGAATTATGACACTTTTCTTCTGTAGAGTTGATTATAGCTGAATTGAATTTCATAATTGATGAACTTTGCAACATCGACACTATTATTGAACTGAACTGAGCTGAATTACGACATTATTGTTTTCTGTAGAGTTGATTACAGCTGAATTTCATTAGTTTAACTGATGAACTATGCCACATCAACACTGTTATAGAACTGACTTGAATTAACGTTGAACCAAATTGAGCTGAATTATGACACTATTGTCTTCTAAACGATGAAAACAAAACCAAACCAGAACATGACCTTGACAATGAGGAAAAGGGCAATGAAAAAGCTCACGATCGGGACACTGACAGTTATAAATGTTATGACAGGCAATGTACCTTTTAGTTACAGTTATTATATTATTATTGACGTCTGCGTATTATTGTCTAGATGTGGCTGTTATGTAAGGTCACGTGCTCTGGATGCACAACTAATCCTGTGCGAATGGGGCTTAAGAAATACAAAACTTATTTATAATGATTTCTTTTCTCAGGAAATGAGCGTGTGCTTGCAGAAATATCAGAGGGAGAGGCGAAACTTTTGGGCCTCTAACAGAAGGAGCTCTGTTAAGTGTCAATTCATCTTTCTTAACGGCTTAGAAAAGCCTAAACAGGGCACATTTCCCCACTGAAAATGGCGTTTAGAAGAAGTTTTGAGTCAAAACTTTCAGCTGAAATCCATAGAAATGGAGATTTGTGAAGGCAAGAGCGTGTGCGAGAGAAGCCAGCGCAGCAGCGGTCGCATTAACGGCGCCTCACTGAGTCACACTATTCATCCGTCTGCTATTCCTGTAGCAAACACATCAGCTGCCCTTTACTGATGGACATCACTTTGTTTTACTGAAACTTACCATGGTCACTGCACCGCAACAAGATAAGCTCCTTGTTAGAGATACCGGTGTTGTTCTATAATTGCAGGTACATTTGGTGTCCAAAGTCATCATTTTTTTCTGCTTTTTTCAAATGGTAATTTGTAACACACTAGCCCCTTTCATACATACAGTCTTTACTTACTGTATATACACTCACCTAAAGGATTATTAGGAACACATACTAATACTGTGTTTGTCCCCCTTTCTCCTTCAGAACTGCCTTAATTCTACGTGGCATTGATTCAACAAGGTGCTGAAAGCATTCTTTAGAAATGTTGGCCCATATTGATAGGATAGCATCTTGCAGTTGATGGAGATTTGTGGGATGCACATCCAGGGCACAAAGCTCCCGTTCCACCACATCCCAAAGATGCTCTATTGGGTTGAGATCTGGTGACTGTGGGGGCCATTTTAGTACAGTGAACTCATTGTCATGTTCAAGAAACCAATTTGAAATGATTCGAGCTTTGTGACATGGTGCATTATCCTGCTGGAAGTAGCCATTAGAGAATGGGTACATGGTGGTCATAAAGGGATGGACATGGTCAGAAACAATGCTCAGGTAGGCCGTGGCATTTAAACAATGCCCAATTGGCACTAAGGGGCCTAAAGTGTGCCAAGAAAACATCCCCACACCATTACACCACCACCACCAGCCTGCACAGTGGTAACAAGGCATGATGGATCCATGTTCTCATTCTGTTTACGCCAAATTCTGACTCTACCATCTGAATGTCTCAACAGAAATCGATACTCATCAGACCAGGCAACATTTTTCCAGTCTTCAACTGTCCAATTTTGGTGAGCTTGTGCAAATTGTAGCCTCTTTTTCCTATTTGTAGTGGAGATGAGTGGTACCCGGTGGGGTCTTCTGCTGTTGTAGCCCATCCGCCTCAAGGTTGTGCGTGTTGTGGCTTCACAAATGCTTTGCTGCATACCTCGGCTGTAACGAGTGGTTATTTCAGTCAAAGTTGCTCTTCTATCAGCTTGAATCAGTCGGCCCATTCTCCTCTGACCTCTAGCATCAACAAGGCATTTTCTCCCACAGGACTGCCGCATACTGGATGTTTTTCCCTTTTCACACCATTCTTTGTAAACCCTAGAAATGGTTGTGCGTGAAAATCCCAGTAACTGAGCAGATTGTGAAATACTCAGACCGGCCCGTCTGGCACCAACAACCATGCCACGCTCAAAATTGCTTAAATCACCTTTCTTTCCCATTCTGACATTCAGTTTGGAGTTCAGGAGATTGTCTTGACCAGGACCACACCCCTAAATGCATTGAAGCAACTGCCATGTGATTGGTTGATTAGATAATTGCATTAATGAGAAATTGAACAGGTGTTCCTAATAATCCTTTAGGTGAGTGTATATGACAGTACATCTCTAATTACAGAATCACTCGCATGCACTTCTTTTTTTTGGACCACAAAAGGAGAATTTTTCAAAACTATTTGTATAATAGCAGTGAATAGTGACCAGCATCAAGCTTTTTAAAAAAGAAGCAAAAGTTTCACAGAATGATCCCATGTGACACGTGACGTATATTCCAAGTGTTCTGGGTTTGGCGAAAAACAAATGTAATGTATTATTTAACAGACTTCTTGACCTTGGCCGTTGGTTTTGTGTTCTCGAATGCAGTTCACTCCGACTCGCACAGAAAGACGCAAGTGAGAAATCAAGACTGAAAGATGCAACATGAAACACAAGCCTTGTACCTTCGTCTCTGAGGTGAATATATCCGTTGTGTTCATGTTTCCCTCTGTCAGCTGTCATTCTGACTGTCATCAGATCAGTGTTCTGGTCCGGAGATATTAGACTCAGGGAAGAAAGTACACAGATTCTAGGCGTTGTATTTCATGTTGTGTTTTTACTCATCTCGATTTCTCGCAAAGTTAAAAACAACTAATTAATCGCACAATTTTCTGTTATTAATAGCGATTAATGAATCCTAACATTAAAGTTTTTAATCTATTTTTATATTGTAATAATTTCACATTTAATCTCCAAATTAAGAAAATAAATCCTATATTTTAAATATTTGTTATATTTGTTATATTATATAAAAAAATTTGAATAATTATGATTTTTTTATGTTTTTGAAAGTCTCGTCTGCTCACCAAAGCTGCATTTATTTAATCAAAAATACAGTAAAAAAATTTTCGTCTGTATTATTTGTGTGAAATTTACGCCCATGTAGAATATAGTTACATTTTGCGATCACATATAAGCATTTGTAGGGCTCTATGAAATCCATTTGATTTTTCTGTTTTATTTATTTCCCATTTCCATTTTTTTCAGTTTCAATCTTTCTGGAATTTTTTCTGTTTTAATTTTTGTGGACTCCATTTTAATGGTTAAAAACACGTCTAATTAGTTGAAATTAAAACATATTATCATATTACATATAACATATTAAATGGAATAAATTACACTTTACTATAGATTCACATAGAGAAGGGTACTCGTAAGGATATGTGTGGTGTTTTGGTGCACTGAAAAATGCTCTTATGTCCGTTTTTCTTTTCTCTGTCATTTTATCTGGCCCACACCACAAAGCAATAGTTGTTTAAATATGAGTTACCATAGGTTCACTACGCAGTAATATTATAATTGTTAAATGATCTTGCTTCTTTCACATGACATTGAGCAAAACCCAACACAGCGGTAGATCTACAGTAATAGCCTATTCACACATAGGCTTATCGCCGTGTTAGTCGCTAACATATCGGACTCATGGAAAAATACATCGGTTATCATAATTTTTTGTCATTGCTAATTTATTGATAACTCAGCATCGTTTGTATTAAAGAGAAAATAATCACTTCATCTGATGTTTAAAGCAAAAAAAATAGCCTTAACTACTTATTGGAGTTCCACCGGACGTGTGTGTGTCGGTGAGTTGTGTGTGTCAGTGAGGTGTGTGTGTGTGTGTCGGTGAGGTGTGTGTGTGTGTGTGTGTGTGTCGGTGCGGTTTGTGTCGGTGCGGTGTGTGTCGGTGAGGTGCGTGTGTCGGTGTGTGTGTGTCGGTGAGATGTGTGTGTGTGTGTCAGTGAGGTGTGCGTGTGTGTGTCGGTGAGGTGTGCATGTCGTTGAGGTGTGTGTGTCGGTGAGGTGTGTGTGTCGGTGAGGAGTGTGTGTCGGTGCGGTGTGTGTCAGTGAGGTGTGTGTCGATGAGGTGTGTGTGTTGGTGAGGTGCGTGTGTCGGTGTGTGTGTGTCGATGAGGTGTGTGTGTCGGTGAGGTGTCTGTGGGGGACAACCCAATGTTGTCTGCTCAATGCGACTATAAGGCATGAAGATATTAAGATATTATAAACATTAACGTTTATCTACTTCTCAACAGACATTCTACAGGTGTGCTATGGTGCCGATACACTCACTCTCTTGTTCTGGAAGTAAAACGGATCGATGTCCTCCAGAGGGACGCCCACCAGTCCAGACGGAATGTCTCCAAAGATTCGCGGGAGCTGTTTCCCGGCCTCCAGGTCGGCCCGGGATTTAAGCGGCTCCACGTCGCCCAGGTCCTCCTTGTACTCCTTGGCATTGCGGGCCTCCTCCTCGGCGATCCGCTGCTCGATTCCAGCCAGGGACTCACGAGTGAACCGGTGTAGACTGTCAGGACCCGGTGGAAACAGTATGGCTGCCATCTTCTCATCCTGAGCCTCCTGTGCAAGTGCTTACTTCACTGCGGAGGAAAGAGGAACACATTAATGCTCATTCCCAGTTATATTTCACTGAAGTATCAACTTTCTCTCTTAGTATCCAATTAAAGTCGATAGCAGATCACTTGGTCTTTTTTGGCGAGAAATGAGAATGTTTGTTCCATAATTTGGAATAATTACGAGTTTTTGAAAGTCCCTTCTGCTCACCAAAGCTGCATTTATTTGATCAAAAATGCAGTAAAATTCTGAAATATTATTACAATTTAATATTACTGTTCTCTGTGAATATATAGTAAAGTGTGATTTATTCCTGTGATCAAAGCTGAGTTTATCATCATTACTCCAGTCTTCAGTGTCACATGATCCTTCAGGAATCACTCTCAGATGAGGATTTGCAGTTCATATTTTTGTGGAAACCGTGATACATTATTATTTTATTCAGGATTCTTTGATGAATAGAAAGTTCAAAAGAACAGAATTTATTTGAAACATCTGTAACATTATATGTCTTTACTGTCACTTTTGATCGATTTATGAATAAAAATATGACTTTCTTTTTTCTACCATACTTTTGAAAGGTAGTGTATCACGGTTTCTGGAATCACAAACTGTTTTCATCACTAATAATAATCATAAATGTTTCTTGATCATAAATCCTCATATGAGAATGATTTCTGAAGGATCATGTGACACTGAAGACTGGAGTAATGATGATAAATTCAGGCCTAGTCCACAAGTACACAGGTATTTTTATAACCATAGTTTTTCCTCCTCCATTTTAAAAAAATCTCTGTCCACATGAAAATGCAAAAACACGATATGACTGGCTGCCTGATTTCCACATGGGATCCCATCCACGGCACCGATGCACTGAGGGATGCCATGGGCTCGGTGAAACCCTTCTATAAGTTCCTTTACTTGTGCTTTGGACTGTATATACTGTACATACACAGGGGCAGGGCTAATGTGGACTGTAATAGCTTCATACACTTGCCTTACTATTTTGTATTATAGCATTCGTACAATCTGACGTCAAACAAAGGAGAAAACGGCGCACACTTTGACTTCACAAGCCCAAATCTCCGGTTTCACCATCTACACGACAACGCTGCAACCGGAGTTTCTAAAAATCTTCACCCTGGCAGGCGTTTTCAAAAAAGTCCGGTTTCAGTGACCGGATACTGTGTTCCTGTGTACTGCGTGTGTACGAACAGCCAAACCGCGCAGAAAGAGCTGCGGTTTTGAAAATACTCGTGTTCGTGGAATAAATTACATTACTATATATTCATAGAAAACCGCTTTTACATTGGAATAATATTTCACATTTAACAAACTAGGTAACGCTGGATTTGCGAAAAAGTTGTTTCTTAAGGATGAGTCAATATCAATACTTTGTGCTCTAACTTCATATCCAGAACAAGTGAGGATGGCACTTCGTATTTTAGGAATGTTTATAAATGACCAATAAATGTATCCACTAACCATTCAGAAACGCCGACTAAATTGTGTCAAGCTCTTCCAGAGTCTCTCATCTGTGTCCGACTCCGGTGCGAACACGTACGGCTGCTCCACAACTGCTTATTTCTGACATTTTGGCTAAGTGAGATTGGCCTGTTTTGTTGTTGACGGAGTATCCTGGATAAAGTTACGGTAGTCTCTGACTGTATTCACAGAGACTAAAGCGGTGTCGTTAGTATTATCCCGAAAACACTCACCGTCTGCGTAATTCATAAACGCACATTTATTATGCATTGTATAGTAGGGTGACGGACGTTAGCCTACATAAATGTATCCACTAACCATTCAGAAACGCCCAAACCCAGACTAAAAGTCCTGAGTCTCATCTGTGTGCGACTCCGGTTCAAACATGTACGGCTGCTCCACAACTGCTTATTTCTGACATTTTGGCTGAGTGAGACTGGCCTGTTTTGTTGTTGACGGAGTATGTGAATCTTCTGAAAGGGGGGCGGGGAGCGGCAGCTCATTTGCATTTAAAGGGTCACACACAAAAACGGTGCATATTTGCTTACACCCAAAGCAAAGGGGCAAATTTGACAAGCCATAATAAATGATCTGTGGGGTATTTTGAGCTGAAACTTCACCAGAGATTCATATTACATCTTGTGAAAAAGGGCATAATATGTCCCTTTAAAGGGTAACTAAACCCTAGAGCAACTTTTTTTAGTTAATGATCTGCAAGACTGGGGCTTTATTAGTGCTGTTCAATGATTTAAGTAAATGTTTTTGACATTTGGGTATAAAGTGTTTTAATTCTATAATATATGGTGTAAAAACGACTGAGTGCTGCCCTCTTAAGGTTGAACGGTGACTACTGCAGTTGAATTTTCCTATTGAACGTTGTTGGCCATCATGACGTATGTTGGCTCTCCCAACGGCTCTCTACCAAACCCCTGGCACGAGCTCACCACGCCCTTGGCATCGGGAATTAAAGCAGTTTGAGCCCTGTGTCTATAGACAATTCACCCTCCTCCACTTCAAGTGAAGGTGGGGGAGAAAAGTCCTCTACTTCAAAAGACCGATCTGTTGCAAAACTACTGCCGACACTCCAGTCATTCTCCATCTTTGCGAGTCTGACAGCTGTCAATCAATCTGTCACTGCGGGTCTCGGGTACACGCCCCCGCCCTCGGCCCGTCCCCTCTGGGCTCTGCCCACTTTTCCAGCATTTTTCAAATATTGCCAGGTGGAGTCAGAATACAATTTTTTTTGGAATACAAAATATTCTTAGTTAGAAAAAAAAAAAACATAACAATTATTTTATTCAGCAAAAGTCCAGTTGCTCTCTGTTGTATTTGTGCAAACCCTAAGATTTTCACTGCTAGTTTTTGTCATCATCATTATTCTGATGAAACGTCAGAACCTCGTTAGGGGTTTGATCCTGACGTCTCCTGGCACTGCAGGCGCTCAGCAGCTGGTCTGAGAACCGAACAGACACGACTACGACTGACTCTCGAACGTGTCTGCAAATAAAAAGATACTATTATCCACATCAGACGTGCTCCACAGTGGAAGTGTGCTCAAACGCTCTTGTGTGAACGCAGATCGGGCCATCTGTTCCTCCGTGTGATTGAATGATTGGACGAGAGATCATTTCTCATCTGTTCAGGCATGCGGTGTGGAGCCGGAGCACAATGGGAACATCTGCACACTGAAACTCTGAAATCCCAGCCATGTTTGAGCTAAAACAATGGCACAGAGTTTCAACAAGTGGCTCCTTGAAACCTGAATCAGATGTTTGGTGTAAACATTCAGCTCTCGTGGTTATCAGCAGAGCCGAGCGATGATGCTATAGAGCTTTCGGCGGTAGAAAGATGGGAAAGATGTCGCTGAACCACAGGAGATATATCTGAATCTGTATCTATAGTTTTATTCATATTTATTTGTATATTTTCTGTTAATTTATTAATTCTTTTATTCATTTTGTTATGCACATTTGTTATTTTGTTTCAGTTTTTATATTAGTTCAGTTTTATTTATTTCCAGTTATTTTATTATGCATTTTTATTTTTACTTATTTTTGTATTTTATTAAAATATTATTTAGGTTTAAATAATTTTCAATTTCAGTTTTTGCTTTAATCCTGTTTTTTCCAGTTATTAATTTTATATTTTAAATTCATTTTAATTTTAGTACAATTTTTATTTATTTTGCCAAGTGCTTTTGTCTTTTTTAATTGATTTGTTTTAAATATTTTAAAATTATTTATACTATTTAGGTTTCAATTATTTTCTGTTTTTAGTTTTGCCTTACTTCAGTTTCGGTTTTTATTTATTTCCAGTTAATTTTATATTTTCAGTTCATTTTAATTTTAGTTAAAAAAATTAAAATGTTTGGTTATTTTGTTATAAACTTATATATATTAATTATTTAGGTTTAAATTATTAAATTTAAGTTTCAGTTTGTATTTATTTCCAGTTAATAATTTTAGTGCTTCAACTTAAACTTATATCTACATTTAGTTTATTTATTTTATTATATTTTATTTATTTTAATGATAACATTTTAGATTAAAGCTTTTTACATTAGTTAACTTAATTAGTTAACATGAAAAATACTTCTAAAGCATTTATTAATTTTAGTTAATGTTAATTTCAACATATACTCAAATTAAAATCAAAAGCTGTGTCTGTTAATAATATTTAATGGATCTGAGCTGACATGAACTAACATTAACCCAGATTAATAACTACTGTAACAAATGCATTGCTGATGTTAGATGATACATAAACTAACGTCAACCCAATGGGACCTGATTTTAATGTGTTACATTAATGTTTCGGGTTTAGTTAACAACAATAACTCTGGTGGGTAGGACTTTGTTTTTATGTTTCCTTACAACAAAATATGCAAAAATACAAAGCAAGATTTGTCAAGACAAGGAATAGCTTGTTTAGTTTAGTTGTTGTGAATCATGTACAGTACAACAGCTTGAATGAGCTCAGAATGTAGAGAGTGTGAACCCTTCACATTATCAATCCCATAGAGAATCATTCAGGATGAATGTTCTCGCACTCCTGCGCCACCAACGAGGGGTTAAACAGATTTCCGTAAGAGCTCCTGCCTTTCCTCAATCTGAGCACTGAGAATAATCCCAGTCTTTATTTCCATACCATTTCAGAAACACGCAGCCCGGAAGGCCGCGGAGCCCACATTGTGTCCAGTGGAACCGAACAAAAACCCAACATGCCAGAATTGTCTTCTCGCCTCGCAGCAGAATTTCTGACCGCGACGTTTCCTTTGAGAGAGAGAGAGAGCAAGCCCTGCAGCGTCCTGCTTTAACAGCACCGAACAAACGTCTCAGACTCGTTGTGTGTCCCTGAAACTCACCCACACACATATTCAAATTGACACATTATTCAGAGCAAGGTGGTGAGGTTCATTTCGTCTGAATTTTAATGATGCATTAGATAGATTACAGGCATTTTAATTTCTTTACTGACTGTACATTCTTATAGATTACACATATATATATATATATATATATATATCAGGCATAACATTATGACCAATGATGGTGAAGTGATCATTCTCTTCATCATGGCAACTGAACATTTTGTCCTCAAAGTTGATGTGTTAGAAGCAGGAAAAATGGGCAAGCGTAAGGATTTGAGCGAGTTTGACAAGGGCCAAATTGTGATGGCTAGACGACTGGGTCAGGGCATCTCCAAAACTGCAGCTCTTGTGGGGTGTTCCCGGTCTGCAGTGGTCAGGATCTATCAAAAGTGCTCCAAGGAAGGAACAGTGGAGAACCAGACACAGGGTCATGCATGCACTCATTGATGCACGTGGGGAGCGAAGGCTGGCCCGTGTGGTCCGATCAAACAGACGAGAGACCAGTCAGGGTGCCCATGCTGACCATAATGTTATGCCTGATGGGTGTATATATGTATATATAATTTGAGTGCAGTTTAAATAAAGTGAGAAATCATCATATGCCTTTAAATAGCTCATATACAGGTATTTAATTAGGATAATTGCTTGTTAAGGGCTCAAACACATTGATAAGCACGCTCACTAAATCCTGTGTTAGAGTCGCATCGCCAAAGCACTATCCAATTACCTAAAGTATTGTTCAAAATGATTGAGCGAGAGTCGTTCATCTGTGACAGGAGCCGTTCTGCACCAAATCCACCGACCAAAACACCTTCAACTTTCACATTTATACTGTTCACCTGTTAATCATTATTCATTAATCATTAATTAACACTATAGGGCTGTTATACCAATTACACGAATCAGTATCAACAAAATCCATCTTACACTAAAAAATACTGGGTTGTTTCAACCCAAATTTGGGTCAAATATGGACAAACCCACCCACTAACCCAATGGTTGGGTTTGTTCATATTTGACATTTTTAACCCAACGGTGTTCATATTTGACATTTTTAACCCAACGGTTGGGTTTGTCCATATTTGACATTTTTAACCCAACGGTGTTCATATTTGACATTTTTAACCCAACGGTTGGGTTTGTTCATATTTGACATTTTTAACCCAACGGTGTTCATATTTGACATTTTTAACCCAACGGTGTTCATATTTGACATTTTTAACCCAACGGTTGGGTTTGTTCATATTTGACATTTTTAACCCAACGGTTGGGTTTGTTCATATTTGACATTTTTAACCCAACGGTGTTCATATTTGACATTTTTAACCCAACGGTTGGGTTTGTCCATATTTCACATTTTTAACCCAACGGTTGGGTTTGTTCATATTTGACATTTTTAACCCAACGGTTGGGTTTGTCCATATTTCACATTTTTAACCCAACGGTTGGGTTTGTTCATAGTTGACATTTTTAACCCAATGGTTGGGTTTGTTCATATTTGACATTTTTAACCCAACGGTTGGGTTTGTCCATATTTCACATTTTTAACCCAACGGTTGGGTTTGTTCATAGTTGACATTTTTAACCCAACGGTGTTCATATTTGACATTTTTAACCCAACGGTGTTCATATTTGACATTTTTAACCCAACGGTTGGGTTTGTTCATATTTGACATTTTTAACCCAACGGTTGGGTTTGTTCATATTTGACATTTTTAACCCAACGGTGTTCATATTTGACATTTTAACCCAACGGTTGGGTTTGTCCATATTTCACATTTTTAACCCAACGGTTGGGTTTGTTCATATTTGACATTTTTAACCCAACGGTTGGGTTTGTCCATATTTCACATTTTTAACCCAACGGTTGGGTTTGTTCATAGTTGACATTTTTAACCCAATGGTTGGGTTTGTTCATATTTGACATTTTTAACCCAACGGTTGGGTTTGTCCATATTTCACATTTTTAACCCAACGGTGTTCATATTTGACATTTTTAACCCAACGGTTGGGTTTGTTCATATTTGACATTTTTAACCCAACGGTGTTCATATTTGACATTTTTAACCCAACGGTTGGGTTTGTTCATATTTGACATTTTTAACCCAACGGTGTTCATATTTGACATTTTTAACCCAACGGTTGGGTTTGTTCATATTTGACATTTTTAACCCAACGGTTGGGTTTGTTCATATTTGACATTTTTAACCCAACGGTGTTCATATTTGACATTTTTAACCCAACAGTGTTCATATTTGACATTTTTAACCCAACGGTTGGGTTTGTTCATATTTGACATTTTTAACCCAACGGTTAGGTTTGTTCATATTTGACATTTTTAACCCAACGGTTGGGTTTGTTCATATTTGACATTTTAACCCAACGGTTGGGTTTGTCCATATTAGGTTTGTCCATAGATAGATGGATAGTTCATAGACAGATAGATAGACAGACAGACAAGATAGATAGATAGACGGATAGATTGACAGATAGAACGATAGAAGTCGATAGATAGAGATAGATAGATAGATAGATAGATAGACGGATAGACTGACAGATAGACAGAGAACAATAGAACGGATAGACAGACACGATAGATAGATAGAGCGATAGATAGAGATAGATAGATAGATAGATAGATAGATAGATAGATAGATAGATAGATAGATAGATAGATAGACAGAGATAGATAGATAGATAGATAGATAGATAGATAGATAGATAGATAGATAGATAGATAGATAGATAGATAGATAGATAGATAGATAGATAGACAGACAGACAGACAGATAGATAGATAGATAGATAGATAGATAGATAGATAGATAGATAGATAGATAGATAGATAGATAGATAGATAGATAGATAGATAGACAGATAGATAGATAGATAGATAGATAGACAGATAGACAGATAGATAGATAGATAGACAGATAGATAGATAGATTGATAGATAGATAGATAGATAGATAGATAGATAGATAGATAGATAGATAGATAGATAGATTGACAGATAGACAGATAGATAGACAGATAGACAGATAGATAGACAGATAGATAGACACTGATTCAGTAGATGTTTTGCAGTGGGTAGGGTGAGTTTGTCTGAATAAACATGTCTCATTGTTCTTGACAGCATCACTGCATCTCAGACGGAGCGCTGAGAGTCGGGTCAGCTCAGGACGCTGTGGGGGCGAGAGCCGAACAAGCGCGTCTGATGCCTACGGAGGAGAGCAGCTTGTCACTGACATCACGGCGGTGTGTTTTAATGGCTCCGACCGTTCCAGGCCAGAGCTCCGTATATCAGCGCAACCAAACAAAACTAACTCACAAGTCAACATGAATGAATCAGAATGAGAGGTGTCAGCCGCGTGGGTGTGCACATTACCATCACAACGTATGAGGTATGATTATATAATTACTTTTATTGATATATGAACAGTTGGCAGCTGCAGTATTAAATATACACTATATTGCCAAAAGTATTGGGACGCCCCTCCAAATCCCTGAGTTCAGGTGCTCAATCCCTTCATGGCCACAGGTGTATAAATCAAGCACTAGGCATGCAGACGCTTCTACACACATGTGTGAAAGAATGGGTCGCTCTCAGGAGCTCAGTGAACTCAAGCGTGGTACCGTGATAGGTTGCCACCTGTGCAATAAGTCCATTCCTGAAATTTCCTCACTACTAAATATTCCACGCTCAACTGTTAGTGGGATTATAACAAAGTGGAAGCGATTGGGAACAACAGCAACTCAGCCATGAAGTGGTAGGCCACGTAAAATCACAGAGCGGGGTCAGCGCATGCTGAGGGTCACAGTGCGCAGAAGTCACCAACTTTCTGCAGAGTCAACAGCTCCAGACCTCCAAACTTCTGTGGCCTTCAGATGAGCTCAAGAACAGTGCGGAGAGAGCTTCATGGAATGGGTTTCCATGGCTGAGCAGCTCATCCAAGCCTTACATCACCAAGTGCAATGCAAAGCACGCCACCACTGGACTCTAGAGCAGTGGAGACGTGTTCTCTGGAGTGACCAATCACGCTTCTCTGCATTGTGCCAAGTGTAAAGTTTAGTGGAGGGGGGATTATGGTGTAGGGTTGTTTTTCAGGGATTGGGTTTGGCCCTTTAGTTCCAGTGAAGGGAACTCTTAATGCTTCAGCATACCAAGACATTTTGGACAATTTCATGCTCCCAACTTTGTGGGAACAGTTTGGGGACGGCCCCTTCCTGTTCCAACATGACTGCACTGATGAATTGAGGACAACTTTTTTCTTTTGCGCTTTTGATCCCGTTCACACAGATCCGCAAAAACGACTAAAACACTGTAATCTGCTGCCGGGCCAGTAGGTGGCGATGTCACTCAGTAAAGAAACACTATAGACTGAACACGTGATACGCATACGCACAACGTCACTGTTTTCACAAATTTGAGTTTTTGTTTAGTTTACATAGAGACATTTTCAAAAACGTGCACTTTTTCAAAACGCCAAAACGTATTAAAATGTTTTCCGTTTTTAGTTGAAAGCAGTGTCGTGTAAACGGCCCCTCAGAACGGTGTTGTTATTATGGAAGCTCGTATAAAAAAATACAAAAGGTAATTTTTTAGACTTTAGACTTTTTAGACTTTGCTGAATGACGTCACAAATTTACTTTAATTGGAATAAAATAAACGTTAATTGAAAAAGTTTTTTTAATAAATATTAATAAATACTATAAAAAAGTATATTAAAAATATAAAGGGTAATTGCGACTTTTCATCTCACAATTCTCAAAGTCCAAATGATTATTTTTTTATTCCGTGGCAGAAACAAGCTTCAAAAAATAACATATTTTTAAATAATTTACTAATTCGAATTGAAATCATCAAATATTTGTTTTAATTTAAATAAAATAATTTGCCACAGCAAAATTACAAAATTTTTGTTAAAGTAAATATTTGAAAATAATCTGAAAAAGATTAAATAGACATATAAAAAATAATGATAAATACAACAAAAAATGAAATTCAGAAAAATTCAAATGAAAAGGGAAAATATAAAAAGTAAATAAAAACAATAAATACTATGAAAATGAATAATTATTAATATATGACTTTCTCCTAACATAAGGTGTATTAGGGAAGTGTGGCCTGCACACGTGCAGGCTGTGATGCGGTGGGAATTCCTCAGGCTTTAGTCATGAGTTTGCTGTGCGTTGGAGGCCCTGCCGTCCAGATGAAGTCACGGCTCTTATCTGCACACTTGACACTGAGAAGTTACAGAGCCAAAGTCAAATGTCAGTACAGTCTCTGCCACCAGCGGGACATATCAGAAATGACATCATAAAAGGTCCCTCATGCAGACCAGACGCAAACAACCATGAGAATGTCAGCGGCGAGAGAAAGAGCAAGCGCATGCCCTAGAGAAGCGCGAGGCGCTGCCTTTGAGAATGACAATTCATCTCACGCTGCCATTTTACACAAAATAACGCGTTTAAAGCAATAGCTCCGGCACAAAATCTTATGTTGCACTTATCACTTTACATGGTGTTTGGTGCAACATGACGGTATTACCGTAACTATTATTTCATTATATTCTTATAATTCAAAGTTTATGAATTTAAAGGAATAGTTCACCCCAAAAAATTATTATTTACTCGCCAATTTTTTTTAATGTTGCACATGTTTTTCAGATTTTTGGAGTTTGTCACTTTAAATTGTGTAACATGACAGAATACTAATTTAATTTAATTATTATTTTACTACTCTTTCATTATATTCACTGTAAAAAAAAATTAAAAAAGTTGCTGCCTTAAATTTTTAAGTACAATCAACTTGGATGTTTAAGTCATTTCAACTTAAATTGCATTAAACTGAATAAAAAATTAGTTGAATCTTGTATAAAAATTATTTTAAATTTAGTTCGTCACGACATGATGGTAGAATTCTCATTTTTGCATGAATTATTCTTTCATTATATTCATATAATTTAGAGTTTGACGGAAGTGTGTGCGATGCATTCGACTGGACTTATGTTTGAGAATTATTTAACATTGATATTTTACATAGGCTGCACTCAATAATACAAAATAAAGTGCATTTAAAGGTATAGTTCACCTAAAAATGTAATCATTTACAAACCTGTTCATTCTTTGCATGCGATTTATGTTGCATTTTATTCTGATTTCTAATCTGGGTTTGTTGTGACGTGATGGCACAATTAAAATTTTTGCATGAACTATTATTTCATGACATTCTTATAATTTGGAGTTTATGAATTTAAAGGAATAGTTCACCCAAAAAGGAAATCATTTACAAACCAGATCTTTTTTTTTTTTTTTTTCAATTGTTTAATGTTGCACTTTTTGTCACTTTAAATTGTGCAACATGATGGTAGAATTTTCCTTATTGCATTAATTACTCTTTCATTATATTCATATAATTTAGAGTTTAAAGGAACACGCCACTATTTTTGAAAATGGGCTCATTTTTTCAGCTCCCCTAGAGTTAAACAGCTGAGTTTTACCGTTTTCTAATCCATCGCATACTAAGAAAGTTCCGGCAGCAAAGCTCCTTGATTATTACGCAGGAATGAGAGTATAGTCCCTAGCCATATCGGTCTAGAAAATCACAACTTTTCATTTCCCGTCGGTCTTAGTACACGACGTAACTACAGAAGAGTCACGTTTTAAACAGGAAAAATATCGAAACTCTTTGGTCATTTTTGAGCGAGATGCTAACGGTCTAATCAGATTCAATGATCTATGCTAAGCTATGCTAAAAGTGCTACCGTCAGATCCGGAGATCGGCTGAATGGATTCAAAAACGGTAAAACTCAGCTGTTTAACTCTAGGGGAGCTGAAAATGAGCCTATTTTCAAAAATAGTGGCGTGTTTCCTTTAAGACGGAAGTGTGTGCGATGCATTCGACTGGACTTATGTTTGAGAATATGAATTATTTAACACTGATATTTTACATAGTTTGCACTCAATAATACAAAATAAAGTGCATTTAAAGGTATAGTTCACCTAAAAATGCATGACATAAAAAAAAAAACCATGATGGTAGAATTTGCATGAACTGTTATTTCATTATATTCTTATAATTCAAAGTTTGTGAATTTAAAGGAATAATTCACCCAAAAAAATTAATAATTTACTCGCCAAATAATTTTTTAATGTTGCACATTTTCTCTGATGTCACTTTAAACTGTGTTTGGTGCAACATGATGGCAGAATTACAATTTTTGCACAACTATTATTTCATTCTGATAATTTAGAGTTTTAGGCGAAAGTGTGTGCGATGCATTCAACTGGACTCGTATGAGAATACAAATTAATTTAACGTTGATATTTCACATGGTTCGCACATTGTAATCTGGGTTTGTTGAGACATGATGGCAGAATTTAAATTTTGCATGAACTATTCTTTAAATGCTATTTGCGAGTGAAGATTACAGTAATTATAAGATAACATACTGTGACTTTTGGCTTGATCCGGCCGGTCATTGATGTGGCTGTTGTCCAGGCATGGCTATTCCCATTTCCATTTTCATAAACCATCTCTCAATAGATAACCGAAGACTGACTCCCATAAAAACAGATTGTACTGCAAGAATCTGCATATATATTACGAAATGTTCTGTGAGCATCTACTGCAATAATTAAGACACTGTATGTATGTATCTTGCTGAATGTCACTGGCTTCTCCGCTGGCGGTCGGCCCAGTTATTCATGGACGTGGACCCTGATTCACTTGCATATGGCATATGAATCCTTTGGGTCATGCGGCGCTTTCTGCATCACTGATCTGATGGGAAGAATCTGATGACAGACACTTATGATGCGGGTCAGTTGCACACTTGCATACAACTGGCAATTAGATAGGGCTAATCATGCTCACTTTTCAGATTCACTTTAGACAGCAAAAGCAGAGAAACTGACTCTCATCATCATCTGTCGACGAGGTTCCTTACAGATCTGAACTGAGGACACACTGATTATAAACAGAAACAAGGTCACTATAAATCAGCCTTAAGTGACCAGAACACTTTTGAATGATTTAATCCCAAAAGGATTGCAAAGTGGCTTCAATCTCGACGGCCGGTACTCAATTCCTCAGAGACTCGGACTCTTGTTCTTAATTCACACGGTGAGCGACCGCGGTGGGGAATGTCATCGGTGAACAGTCACGCTCACTGTTTCCTGTGTGATGGAACATGTGGTCACCAGTGAAGCCGATAGAGTCCGAGATTAGAATTAGACGAATGGATAAATGACAACAAGTTACTCAATCGCAGCTGTAAGACAAGAGCGTTAGCGTTGTTGCTCAGGGTTTCTGTAATGTTTATGGACTGGGTGTTAAAGCTAAAATAATTATATCTTAATATTTTGATGATCTTTTGATGATATTCAATATATACCCCACTGTTCAAAGGTTAGGGGTCGGTAGGGATTTTTTTTTTTTTTAGAAAGAAGCCTTTCATGCTCAACCAAATCTGCATTTAATTGATAAAAATACAGTAAAAATTGTGTTTTCTCTGTGTGAATATATAGTAAAGTGTGATTTATTCCTGTGATCAAAGCTGAGTTTATCATCATTACTCCAGTCTTCAGTGTCACATGATCCTTCAGGAATCATTCTCAGATGAGGATCTGATGCTCAACACACATTTATGATTATTATCAGTGTTTAAACGGTCATATTTTTGTGGTGATACATTTTATTTCGCAGGATTCTTTGATGAACAAAGTAAAAAACGTTAAAACTAATTTTAAATCTTTAGTGAAATAATGTCTGAAATTAACAAAATTAAACAAAAATATTTACTTATACTGTATTATGCAAAATGTCATGTGAAAGCTTGAATGAAAGATTCATTGAATCAGAGTTGAATTGATTCAGTTAAACCAACTGATTCATGGAAATACATTTTAGTCTAATGAAATTTAATAGCCAATCACAGATGAAAATTTGCTTGTGTTATACATAAGCAAAATCACCGCAAATATATTCCCTCATTCTAGTGACTTCTTTACATCATGTATTCATTAACATAATTTTGTGCAACCATTATATTCAGACCCATAATGCAGCATTCAGCAAATGCAACAAATATTTATGTTGTTTTCACTAATCAAGCGTTTAGTTCATTAAACATGGATCTCCACTAATGTGATGAAATGTCGTATTATTCTGCTCTTGGTTTCTCCCCGCTCTCCTCTGCGAAGCACACACTGTTAAACTGAGATGATGCATGTGTTGTGTGTGATCCAGGCTCTTATAAATCACTGGATGGCATCGCGTGGCTGATGTGGATTGCGTGATCGCATGCTCTGCCCTGAATAACTCTCAGCGAGGAACCCTCTGTGTTCAAGCGCTCACAGAGCACACGAGTGAGCAAATCAAGGTTAAATGAAAACGGATAGTTTGTTTAGTGAGGACACAGCAAACCAGGTAACGGCTTTCTGCACGAGCATCATGTGCGCGCGATCGGGTTTCGTATCCTGTAGTTCAGCGGTGTTTAGCGCACTTTCAAAAAATACTCAACATGTTTATTTCTCATCAACTAAACCTGACCTCACAGCATGCATCAATAAATAAGTGAAGATGTCCATAGATGAAACTTACACATAAATACCACATGGGTACCATGGTATTATTTCAGTACAATCTAAATTACACCGAATATGAATATGGAATACTAAAAACATCGTTGTACATATGCGACTACTGTTTTTATCTGTTCTATGATACTACAATGGGATTTAAATCACCATATAAATACTACAGTATTGCCTTTAGTTGGAATATATATATATATATATATATATATATATATATATATATATATATATATATATATATATATATATATATATATGCCCATTTTTCCTGCTTCTAACACATCAACTCTGAGGACAAAATGTTCACTTGCTGCCTAATATATCCCACCCACTAACAGGAGCCGTGATGAAGAGATCATCAGTGTTATTCACTTCACCTGTCAGTGGTCATAATGTTATGCCTGATTGGTGTATATATATAATCAATATTATTTTCTAATTACTGTTTTAACCCAGCGATTGTGTTTTTTAAGCAAACATTTTACTCAACCGCTGGGTTAAAACAACCCATTTACTGGGTTAAAACAACCCAACTGTTGGGTTAGTCCATTTTCAACCCAACTTGGGTTGTTTTTAACCCAGCATTTTTTAGAATGTAGACTGAAAATTTGTTGTAGAAAAATGTTCACTTAAAAACTGACAAATAAACACACAAACAGCATTGAATGCATTGAATTGTGTAGCATGTTTTTCTGAGGATACTGCATTGTGTGTTTATTTTGAGATTTCTGCAGTACAGTAATGATGATTTGTCGCTGAACGCTGCGTATAACCGCATGCATTGTGTTTTTCGTTTCTACAGGTGGGAAAATGGATGCTGACGTAATTTCAGGCCATGATTAAGCATAAGGTTTCACCCCTCAGCCTGGAGATTTTACAAACTCCTCCTAAGAGAAGCCTGCTGGAGCGAAGGAGTCACTCGAGTCTGATTTCAGTGGGCGTATTGATTTCAGAGCAGCGCACTCTCCTCGTCATTAGCGTGTTGCTAGCATGCTAACTGCGAGAGAGTATTGCGAGTTCTCCCCTGTGATTACAGCGGCCCACTGAACCTGCTGTCAATCAACCCCTCCCGAACCCTCACCTTCCAGGGGAACCACGGTCTGCGTGCGTGGGGAAGCAATTAGTGATTAATACACTGATTAGCATTGAAAGGCTGGCTGTTAGCGAGTGTGGGTGTAGCCTGTCATCATCTCCGACAGTCGTTTCAGCTCCTACTTGAGGTACGGCTGAAATCTTCAGGGTTGAACCCGTGTCACTCTGAGCGACTGTGCTTGATTGCAGGCTTATTCAGGAGCTTTTGGGGATAGATTTGAGTCCCTGTCATCTAAGACACAATCAGTTATTTGAAAGAATGCTGTTGTGCATCATGATCAATTATCAAGTGCTTTATCTGTGATTGCAAACTGCTTGAATTTGACTCAGGCCTTCTTACAAACAAACTCGTCTGACGAATACCCGGCTGAAGGCACCAATATACTTCAAGTGAAATCGAAAACGAACTGATTTTCGGACAAAATCAGGCCAAAACGAAGAAAGTTTTGAGAGTTCGAAACAGTTTGCCAAAATGAACTTTCCAGAAAAGTTTGCTCTGGCTGTTCGAACACCTTCGAACTACCATTGGTCCGTGCGGTGATGGCATAACAGGTGGGTGTGGCTTTGAGGCTCCGCCTACTTTGACGTGGAAATCTTCTCCGGTTCATTTCTTCTGTTCAGTCAAACGCAAGTAAAAATATGAGCTGCTTTATAGTAGAAACTTGTGTTTTCTGACACTGTTTTTCATGTTTAATACTGTAAAGCTGCTTGCTATTAAACAATCTATTGTATAAAGTGAGATATAAATAAACGTGACATGACTGGAGTGCCAAATTGTGGAGCTGATGCAAATATATCCACATCGCTATGATCAGATGCTTTCTGAACTGCTGTTTTCTCACCACTGTGATTTTTGTTGTGTTTATTTTGTTATTGAAAGGAAAGCATGCAGCACATATTTACATATTCATATAAACATCGCTCTCAGCACGTGGATGCTGTCAGGATGTTCTTATATCGCTGGTCACTTATTTCAAACTTCTTTTTACCACAAAGCGAAGAACTTTGCGTTGTCCACTTGTGATCCGAACCACCAAAATGCTTGTTAATACCAGGTGTAAACAGGGCCTACATATTGGCTAGAGGTAGAGGTCTGCAACCCTATAATACAGCCGATTCATTATTTCTTAGTTACAAAACCGAGCCTGACCCAAACCCGAGGCTGTTTATTAAACATTAGCCTGAACCCGACCCGAAACCCGCAAGTTTGGGTCCGGGCTAATGTATAATGAACAGGCTCTGGGGTTCGGGTCAGGCTCAGTTTTGTAACTAAGAAAAAATGAAGAGAGAGAAAGCACATGTGCAGATTAAACATGCATACGCACACACACACACACAGGCATATATATATATATATATATATATGTGGCGAGGTAGACGAGTGAGAGACGTGGGAGGAGCGAGCGAGAGTCGTCCGTGAGGGGCTGCCGCCTTTATTTTCAGTTTGTTTATTTATTAACATCTTTTAAATGTTCATCAGTTCCCAGATCCTTCTTCCCTGAACATACAAACTACGTTACAATATATAATTTTTATCATTATGATAGGCTATATCATTTATATCACAAAACTGTTTTGCACATGTGCCACCGCTTTCGCACGCTATTTTGGTCACGACACAGCAGACGACAGGAAGCAAACAGTAACCATGAATAGCACAAACTTATCACAGTTCCATGCAATGATGCAGGAAAAGCTGCACTCTGGAAGAATTATGATCAACTGTCGACGCCGTTCTCTTCCTTCATAACTCGTACTGAGAAGGACATACTTGTGTAAATAGTTTAGCAACACTGCGTGAACTTTTTGAAGGTTAAAGTTTGAGTTTCAGAGAAACCGTTACACCTGTTCAACCACAGCAAAGTTATGTAATTGGTAAGTCTGTGCTTTTTCTCTTACTGCTGTGCTGATGGGGCCGCTGTGCCTGCATTTGTACATGTATTTGTTTACCGTTGCAAGCAATCTTTAAATACAACATTGTAACAATGTTCGTAAATAAGGAGGAAGAAGACAGGGTCGGCTTGCTTAGACTTGTGTTTTATTTTCGTTTCTTCAACTTCAAAGCATAAGTCGGGCTCACAGCACTATAATAAACTCCATAATTAACTCTTCTCCACGGCTCTCCAGAGCATCCAACAAACACACACGAGTCCTCAGCTTCTCTCTCTCTCAGTCCTCGTTCTCCTGTGTCTTTTATACCGTCTCTCCATGCCAATTATTGCAATCAGACAGAGGTGTTTATCATTTGCACTTGACCTAGGCTACTTGCTAACCGCCGCTCTCCTGACTCTCTCTCTTCGTGCAGACCTCGCTAAACCACGCCCCCTCCGCCACAAACATATTGCAAAATGGTAACGTTATTTGCTGTGAGAAACGGACCTCGGGTTCGGGCTTATCATGTAAATGTAATGGTCGGGTCGGGTTAAATGATCTCAGGTACGGGCCGGGTTTGGGCTTCAGTTTAAAGCCCGTGCAGACCTCTGGCTAAAGGTGTGAGAGTACTGGAATAATCTCAACACTGGTACTTCTGATCTGAATCTAACAAAAGCAACGGATTCAATTCAAGATTCAAAAACAAGGAAATACAGCAACAATGTTCATAAATATCACAGTCAGCACGCCAGGCTCATGGTCCAAAAAGGTTGTACTAGTCTCTTAATGAGTCATGGGTGTGTTTTGGGCGTAACGTGCAATAAACCAATCAGAGTCTCATCTCCCTTTCCCTTTAAAAGCCAGTTGTGCTCGCACCATGACAGATTTGCTCTTTACATGCGAGCGGAAAGACTGAATGGTTCCCCATAGAGGAATCCTTTTATTTTTAACATTTAAACGTGTGCTGCTGCGCGTCCCTGTGTGTGTAATAATCAGAGTGTGTGTTGTGCACCACCTATAGGCTCATATTACTAACACACCCTTTAAATAACACACAGATACTGCACTGTTGACTTTAGAGCAGGTTTGTGTTGGTCAGTGGTCAGTGGTTTTCAGTTCCTCACAATAGCAACGCTCCAGCAATGCTCCTGAACACACCTGGTGTTCAGACCAGACGCCCATGGGTGAACAGATGCGCCAGTGCGTTTGATATTTAAACACTGTGGAGCTGGACGTGAACCTGAGAACTGCGTCCGGCTGAGACTAGCAGAACACACTTGCGTCGCGCCTGCCGTCACATTGAGCCGGGTGTATGATACAGCCTGTAGTGTTCAATTAACTTACATCTTATGATTGTGTCCTTATTAAATGTTTGGAATTTCATTTTGCATAAATCCTCATCTTGAAAGCAAACAAGTCTCAGTTAAACTTCACAGACTTCAAGTCACATTTATATAGCGCTTTATACAATACAGCTCGTTTCAAAGCAGCTTCACAGTGATAAACAAGAAAATGAGTTAATGTTGTAAACTTCAATTATGAATCATTATTCAGCTCAATTCAGTTCACTGTTGATTCAATTCAATAGCGCTCAAAGTTAGTGTCATTATTCAGATGAAGGTTTGCTGAGAGTTGGGAGTAATGTAACGCGTTACTGAAATTTAAATGAGTTCGTTACTCGCGTTACTCTCTTTTGTGAAAAATGAACGCTTGCAGACAAGAAGCTCAAATCTAGGCCATAGCCTAGTTTTTTTATCCTCCCTATTACACATTGTTGCAGCCATTAACATAGTTCAGTTTTGTTTTTAATGTCAAAGTAGTTATATTTCGTTTTGTTTCTTTATTAAGTTAATTTAGAAAAATCGAAAGTGACGACCAAGCGGCCAGCGGCCGACAGTGAGTTAACACGACGCTTTAGCCTCTCAAATCAACACTGGACTTCTCTTGCCTCTAATAAAATCCATAGATATCAGACCCTTCAAGCATCTCACAATGTTAGTTTAAACGTTTACTATCACCACCACAGTAAAAAGGCATTTTTGATAAGTTATGCTGGTCATAGGCGCTCGCTACACAATCTAAACAAATAAAAACATGCAGGTTGTCTTATCTTACACCTCTCCGCAAAATTAATATAAATCCAATTTTCATTTCCCACCATATGCACATTTAACGGAGTTCACGTCAACGAAAGCAACAAATATGAGCTGCATTTTATTCAGCTCTTTTCAAGATCATGACCGCAGTATGAGAAAGATGATTGTGTTGCGTGTTGGCTTGCTTTACTCATTTGCAGCGATGCGTGTTGCAGTAGCGCCGTCATATCGGACTACAACATAGCCTATAACACGCTCTCACACATTTATTTTATAACAATTTGCCAGGAGTAAAATTTACATATGTGGTTTAAACAACCAGATGCATTCACACTCGTCCGGTTTCGCCTGAAATGCGTCCCAGACCACCTCCTGAATTGGTTTGTTTGAGTGAACGGATTTAAATCTTCTGGTATTTTCACAATCGGATAGATATCTGATCAGAGAAAACGAATTTCGTGACCAGGTGTGTAAAGGCCATAACTCTCCCAGCTGCGCCGAAGGACTCGCTGCTGCTGCTGGACACTAAACACTGCACTACTGCTTGATTTGAAGGCCTGTTGCCCTGTTGATTACAATAAATAGGTCTAAAAAATATGTTTATTGTGTTTGACTGTTCAGTACTGTTCATATTTACATTTAAAAAGTAACTTAAAAGTTACTTTCCCTAGTAACTAATTACTTTTGATATACAGTAATTGGTAAAGTAATTCAATTAGTTTTAAACGAAGTAACTAGTAACTGTAACTAATTACTCATTTTCAGTAACTGCTCATTGGTAGTGTCAGCACAGTTAAATCAGTGATATTACTGAATATTAATTGATTTGATGACACCGACGTGAAAAGCTTGAAGCTTTAGATTTGTATCTCTCCAACAAACACACTGTGGCTCCAACCATCAGTGCAAAGTTTTCCAAACAGAACCGTGGTTTTGCTCAGACCTCCACATGACTGTCATTCTTTCTGCCCACCGTCAGCTTTCCATGGGTCAGCTGTCACTTTCAAAGTAGGACAACGCTTGGCCTCGCTCATCCTGAGCTGACGGGGCCGCCGACGGATCACACTTCGACCTACGGTCTGTTGTTTCACACACGTCGCATTCCCAGACCACTACAGCTGACAACACAAACTCTCAAAATATTATTAGAGACCCCGTTAGACTGAAACACAGAAACACGCAGTACGGCTGTGACAGCTAAAGTTGCTAAGAAAGGACACTCGCGGTGGTGTCAGCTGTCATTCCTGCTTGGCTCACTCGCTGCTCCTCCTGGGAAGATCCTGCTTCTCAACTCAAATGTGTTTGGCTGTTGTTGGGCAATTTCTTTCTTTTTATTTACATTTATGCATTAAGCGACGAGCATTTAACAGACGCTTGCACACGCAAAATGCTTTTATCAGTGGAGGTCCAAACCTCTGGAGGACCAAAGTACTCAACTTTTAAATGTACCAGTTTATTCTGAATTAATTAAATAATTATCTGTTATTAGCTGTTAATTAAATAAATCAATAATTAAATATATCTATTTATTTTGTCAAATTAGGTTAAGGTCAGATTATATTTTAAAAAATTAAATAAATATATAGATAAGTAAATAAATGTAAACATATGAAAATAATATAATTTATTTTTACTTAAATTTAATTCTGAATTTATTTTCGTATAACCTCTTTTGTATTATTTTTCCTTGTCTTTGTTTATTATTTTCTGTATTTATATTTAAATTTATTCTTTTTAATATTTATTTATTTTCACATTTACTTTTATATGTATTTATATGTTAATTTGTTTATATTTATTTATTCCAACATGTAAAATAATTTTTATTTTATTTAAAAAAAGGTTTAAAAATGAATTTACAGTAAAAATAAATACAGCAAATAAAATTACATTTGTTTTATCAAGTCATTTATTTCTTTATTGTCCTTTATTCTCCTTTTTCTAATAAATTAATTTTGTATTATTTTTTTATTTCTGAATTATATTTGTTTTATCAATTCATTTATATCTTTATTGAAATTAATTAATTAATTTATTGTCCTATTATTTATTTATTTATTTATTTAAGAAGGTTTGGGCCTCCATATTTATCCAAAGCAACGAGGAACAAAAGCAATTTGTCAATATTTGTTATATACAATGCCAGTTTTATTAGACAACTATATTAGGAAGCAATATAGAGAAGTGTTTACATGCCTGTACATAAAAAAACAAAAGAATAACCAATAGTGCAATAGTGACATTTGATTAATCCAAATAAACGGTGCTTAGTATCTGACCTGAGCTGCTGCCTCATCCGCTGCTGTTTTCACGCTGTTCTCCTTTAAGATCAGCTCACTCCTTCTTATTCTCATTAATTGTCTCATTGCACTGCTACACATTTCAATTTCACAAAGAGGTCACAGCACTTTTGGGTTCTTCTGTTTGTCTCTCTCTAAGGCCCAAATGTGGCACATGTTTACTTTATGTCTGCCTCTCCTTTGCTACCCTCATACACCGCTGTCTTTCTTTTATATTAAATTAGTGTTCACAAGCCTTTTAACTTCTATAAGTCCCACCACTCTGAGACTTTGGTCCCGATCATACACTTGGCAGGCGCGACACAAGTGTGTTCTGCTAGTCTCAGCCGGACGCAGTTCTCATGTTCACGTCCAGCTCCACGGTGTTTAAATATCAAACGCACTGGCGCATCTGTTCACCCATGGGCGTCTGGTCTGAACACCAGGTGTCTTCAGGAGCATTGCTGGAGCGTTGCTATTGTGAGGAACTGAAAACCACTGACCACTGACCAACACAAACCTGCTCTAAAGTCAACAGTGCAGTATCTGTGTGTTATTTAAAGGGTGTGTTAGTAATATGAGCCTATAGGAGGTGCACAACACACACACACTGATTATTACACACACACACACACACACACACTGATTATTACACACACAGCAGCGGACACACACACACACACACACACCCACTCTGATTATTACACACACAGGGACGCAGCAGCACACACACACACACACACAGATTATTACACACACAGCAGCACACACACACACACACAGATTATTACACACATAGGGATGTGCAGCAGCACACACACACACACACACTTTGATTATTACACACATAGGGATGCGCAGCAGCACACACACACACACACACACACTCTGATTATTACACATATAGGGATGGGCAGCAGCATGCACACACACACACACACTTTGATTATTACACACACAGGGATGCGCAGCACACACACACACACACACACACACAATCTGATTATTACACACATAGGGATGCGCAGCAGTACACACACAGGGACGCGCAGCAGCACACACACACACACACACACTCTGATTATTACACACACAGGGACGCACAGCACACACACACACACACACACACTCTGATTATTACACACACAGGGACGCACAGCACACACACACACACACACACTCTGATTATTACACACACAGGGACGCACAGCACACGCACGCACACACACACACACTCTGATTATTACACATACAGTAGCAGCACACACACACATTTTTAGATATTAAAAATGAAAGGATTCCTCTCTGGGGAGGCGTTCAATCTTTCCTCATGTAAATAGTGAATCCGCTCATGGTGCGAGCATAACTGGCTTTTAAAGGGAAAGGGAGATGAGACTCTGATTGGTTTATTGCACGTTACGCCCAAAACACACCCATGACTCATTAAGAGACGAGGCACAACCCTTTTGGACCATGCCTGTTCAGCAAAAGTGGATTTGGACACACCCTAAGTGCACCTGCACCATGCGCTTCAGACCATGCGCTCAGATAATTAAAATAGGGCCGTTACATCCTTATCACGTTCAGAATTAAAATTGGTTCAGTTGAAAATTTTGAGGTTTTTGAAAGAGTCTCTTCTGCTCACCAAGGCTACATTTATTTTATTAAAAATACAGTAAAATTGTGAAATATTATCACAATTTAATATGTTTTCTATGTGAATATATAGTAAAGTGTGATTTATTCCTGTGATCAAAGCTGAATTTATCATCATTACTCCAGTCTTCAGTGTCACATGATCCTTCAGGAATCATTCTCAGATGAGGATTTATGATCAAGAAACATTTATGATTATTATCAGTGTTGAACATTCGTGTGCTATATATATATATATATATATATATATATATATATATATATATATATATATATATATATATACACACGAGGGAGGTAAGAAGGAAAGAAAGTCATCTGAGTTTGGAACAGCAAACAGTGACAGAGGTTTAATTTGTGGATGAACTACACCTTTAACTTCGGCAGCCACACTTGAGCTTGACTGCAGCTACTCTATTCCCCTTTTCCTGAGGGCATTATCTCCCTGTAATGTGATAAAGAAAAATACAACTCACTTGTAAGGCTATCTGTTATTGTCTTCATTAAATGATGGCCTGTGAGTCGCCGTAATGGCTTGTGCGATTTCCTCGGGCTCTAGAGGCTAAAGAGAAATGTGGCTTGTGTGAGACAATTTACCAAGTTTGTTTGCCATTTACGAACTAAAAATCACATTATCAGTCAGACGGAATTGAGGATATTCTTACCGTTCTACCAAAGCACGGAGGCCAGCGCTCGCACACATGTAATAAACACCATCCTGACCATCAATCCCACTTTTCGTAGCTTCATCCTGAAATGGCACAATCTTGATCAGTTTAATCATTTTTGCATTGATTTCCTTGTTTCCCGAGTCCGGCTTCAGCACAGGGAGAGCGTCGGACTGCCGCGACCCACTTAGATTAATCTTATTTGAGCTTTGCCTTCTACACCATGTCACTTTCTGCTTCCCGTGAATAAAGAACCGAACGGCTCTGTAATTATTCCCATTGGTTTGAGTAAAGAAATGGGATGAACTGGTCCCTGTCCCTCCACCTGTCGATCTGGTTTGTTTGTCTGACGTGCTTCGTCCACAGACATTTACAAAACAGAGAGCTTTGAAAACACACTATTGCTTTTAATGACTCGGTATGAATGAACACCGTGCAAACAGACTCTTCCTAATTGCTTCTTTCTCTTGCCCACAGACACACGCAAACGAACACAGACAATTACAAACACGCGTGCATACGTACATCATGCACTATTTCTGTCAAAGTTCAGGACTGTGGTATCAGTGTCCGCCAGGCTAAAGCCCTCAAGCTTTGTTTAAAATAGGAAAGCGGTAACATGCTATTGGATTGTAACTGAACTAAAACTATGATGGTTGTGTTTTCCTTTGAGCACTGGCCAAGATAGCACCCGACGCTTGCCAGAATCAATGTGTGTGTGATTCTGAATGCATCTGAACGGTTTGCCAATAATGGCTCGACACAAAAGAGCATCCGAAATTAATCTGTGGAGTTCAGTGCATAAAGGGTTCTCCCAAAATCCCACTTTTGTGTCTCTGTGATGATCATGATGATCATGATGATAAACAGAATGTTTTCTGGGTGCTTTAAATGATACAGGTTTGACAATAAGATGTTTCCAAGAAAAAGGACTATAAGTCCTATACAGTCATGTACACATGCATAAGCTCACATTTCAACACAAAATTATTAAATATGAATATTAAATTTGCCATATTATGCCCTTTTAAGTCTTGTTTCTGGCTCTACTAGAGCAGGTTTTCCTGCTTGAATGTTGATTATTTCCTCATATTCTCCATTGTTGGGCTCCTCTCTATGAAGCCCCTCCTTCTGAAAAGCACACTGTGCTCTGATTGGTCATATGGAGCAGTGTGCTGTGATTGGTTAAGCGCTTCCAGTGTGTTTGGGAAATGCCCCTCCCCTTACCATAACCGCCAGTTTCAACACACTACTAACTAACTCAACCTTTATAACCCTTTATTCTGCATATTAATTATTATAATGAGGAATATTGTGATGTTACTTTTTTGTTTCATCACAATTAAACACAATTTTGTGTCTTCTGTAATGCTCAATCTGGTTTCATAGTTACATTGTACTTACTCAAATAAGTACTGAGTAATATTAAATTATATAAAAATTATATGATAAATAAGATGTGACAACATGTTTTTACATTGCTTTATCAAAATAAGCAATTTTCAACTTTTTAAGTTATACAAGATTCAACTCTTTTTAAGTCAGTTTAATGTAATTTAAGCTCAATTGACAAAATTCAACTCAGTTTTTATTAAGTCAGTTTATTGTAATTTAAGTTAAAATTACTTCAATATTTCAACTTTTTATAAGTTATGCAAGATTCAGCTCTAATTTTTAAGTCAGTTTAGTCTAATTTAAGTTGAAATGACTTAAACATTTAAACTTTTATAAGTTATACAAAATTCAACTCTTTTATTAAGTCAGTTTATTGTAATTTAAGTTAAAATGACTTCAATATTTCAACTTTTTATAAGTTATGCAAGATTCAGCTCTTTTTAAGTCAGTTTATTGTAATTTAGGTTGAAATGACTTAAACATTTAAACTTTTTAAGTTATGCAAGATTCAACAAGTCAGTTTAGTCTAATTTAAGTTGAAATGACTTAAACATTTACATTTTTTATAGTTATCAAGATTCAACTCTTTTTAAGTCAGTTTAGTCTAATTTTGAAATGACTTAAACATTTAAACTTTTTTAAGTTATGCAAGATTCAAATTCAACAACTTTTCAAACTAATTTAAGTTGAAATGACTTAAACATTTAAACTTTTTAAGTTATGCAAGATTCAACTCTTTTTAAGTCAGTTTAGTCTAATTTAAGTTGAAATGACTTAAACATTTAAACTTTTTAAGTTATGCAAGATTCAACTCTTTTTAAGTCAGTTTAGTCTAATTTAAGTTGAAATGACTTAAACATTTACATTTTTATAAGTTATACAAGATTCAACTCTTTTTAAGTCAGTTTAGTCTAATTTAAGTTGAAATGACTTAAACATTTAAACTTTTTAAGTTATGCAAAGATTCAACAACTTTTCAGTCAGTTTAGTCTAATTTAAGTTGAAATGACTTAAACATTTAAACTTTTTTAAGTTATGCAAGATTCAACTCTTTTTAAGTCAGTTTAGTCTAATTTAAGTTGAAATGACTTAAACATTTAAACAGTTTATTTTTTAAGTTATGCAAGATTCAACTCTTTTTAAGTCAGTTTATTGTAATTTAAGTTGAAATGACTTAAACATTTACATTTTTTATAAGTTATACAAGATTCAACTCTTTTTAAGTCAGTTTAGTCTAATTTAAGTTGAAATGACTTAAACATTTAAACTTTTATAAGTTATGCAAGATTCAACTCCTTTTAAGTCAGTTTAGTCTAATTTAAGTTGAAATGACTTAAACATTTAAACTTTTTTTATAAGTTATACAAAATTCAACTTTTTAAGTTTTTATTAAGTCAGTTTATTGTAATTTAAGTTAAAATGACTTCAATATTTCAACTTTTTAAGTCAGTTTTTATAAGTTATGCAAGATTCAGCTCTTTTTAAGTCAGTTTATTGTAATTTAAGTTAAAATGACTTAAGTATTTCAACTTTTTTATAAGTTATGCAAGATTCAGCTCTTTTTAAGTCAGTTTATTGTAATTTAGGTTGAAATGACTTAAACATTTAAACTTTTTAAGTTATACAAGATTCAACTCTTTTTAAGTCAGTTTATTGTAATTTAAGTTGAAATGACTTAAACATTTAAACTTTTTAAGTTATGACAAGATTCAAGATTCAACTCTTTTAAGTCAGTTTAGTCTAATTTAAGTTGAAATGACTTAAACATTTAAACTTTTTTTTTAAGTTATGCAAGATTCAACATTTCTACAAGATTCAACTCTTTTTAAGTCAGTTTAGTCTAATTTAAGTTGAAATGACTTAAACATTTAAACTAATTTAAGTTGAAATTTTTAAGTTATGCAAGATTCAACTCTTTTTAAGTCAGTTTAGTCTAATTTAAGTTGAAATGACTTAAACATTTAAAGTCAGTTTTTTTTAAGTTATACAAGATTCAACTCTTTTTAAGTCAGTTTAGTCTAATTTAAGTTGAAATGACTTAAACATTTAAAGTTTTTTAAGTTATACAAGATTCAGCTCTTTTTAAGTCAGTTTAGTCTAATTTAAGTTGAAATGACTTAAACATTTAAACTTTTTTAAGTTATACAAGATTCAGCTCTTTTTAAGTCAGTTTAGTCTAATTTAAGTTAAAATGACTTAAACATTTAAACTTTTTAAGTTATGCAAGATTCAACTCCTTTTAAGTCAGTTTAGTCTAATTTAAGTTTGAAATGACTTAAACATTTAAACTTTTTTAAGTTATACAAGATTCAGCTCCTTTTAAGTCAGTTTAGTCTAATTTAAGTTGAAATGACTTAAACATTTAAACTTTTAAGTTATACAAGATTCAACAAGATTCAACTTTTTAAGTCAGTTTAGTCTAATTTAAGTTGAAATGACTTAAACATTTAAACTTTTTTAAGTTTTTAAGTTATACAAGATTCAACTCAAGATTTTTTAAGTCAGTTTAGTCTAATTTAAGTTGAAATGACTTAAACATTTAAACTTTTTAAGTTATGCAAGATTCAACTCTTTTTAAGTCAGTTTAGTCTAATTTAAGTTGAAATGACTTAAACATTTAAACATTTAAACTTTTTTAAGTTATGCAAGATTCAACTCTTTTTAAGTAGTTTAGTTAATTTAAGTTGAAATGACAAGATTTAAACTTTTTTAAGTTCAAGATTCAACTCTTTTTAAGTCTCTAATTTTAAGTCAGTTTAGTCTAATTTAAGTTGAAATGACTTAAACATTTAAACTTTTTAAGTTATACAAGATTCAGCTCTTTTTAAGTCAGTTTAGTCTAATTTAAGTTGAAATGACTTAAACATTTAAACTTTTTTTTAAGTTATACAAGATTCAACTCTCTTTTTAAGTCAGTTTAGTCTAATTTAAGTTGAAATGACTTAAACATTTACTTTTTTAAGTTATACAAGATTCAACTCTTTTTAAGTCAGTTTAGTCTAATTTAAGTTGAAATGACTTAAACATTTCAACTTTTAAGTCAGTTTTTATAAGTTATACAAGATTCAACAAGATTCAACTCTTTTAAGTCAGTTTAGTCTAATTTTTGAAAGTTAAAATGACTTAAACGTCTAATTTAAGTTTAAACTTTTTTAAGTTATACAAGATTCAACTCTTTAAGTCAGTTTAGTCTAATTTAAGTTAAAATGACTTAAACGTTTAAACTTTTAAGTTATACAAGATTCAACTCTTTTTAAGTCAGTTTAGTCTAATTTAAGTTAAAATGACTTAAACGTTTAAACTTTTTTAAGTTATACAAGATTCAACTCTTTAAGTCAGTTTAGTCTAATTTAAGTTAAAATGACTTAAACGTTTAACTTTTTTTAAGTTATATAAGATTCAACTCAACTCTTTAAGTCAGTTTAGTCTAATTTAAGTTAAAATGACTTAAACGTTTTAAACTTTTAAGTTATACAAGATTCAACTCTTTAAGTAACTTCAATTACACTAAACTGACTTAAAAGAGTTGAATCTTGTATAACTTTAAATGTTAACTTGTATAACTTTAAGTTTAAATGTTTAAGTCAATTTAGTGTAGTTGAAACGACTTAAACATTTCATTTTTTTTATAGGTCGTAATATATATTTTATATATACATGTCGTAACATGTAACTACACCTTAAAATAAAGTGTTACCCTCATTTGTAATGCTGCTTCTCAAGTATTCTTTAATATATTTTTAGTTAAAACAGTATACAGTCAATATTGCCAAAATAAATTAAGAAATTATTACTACTGAAATGTAAGTGATTCTGTAAAACAATGATTATCTTTGGTTAAACCAGTATGCAATCAAAGTGATTATTAATTATTAATTTAAATGATTACTGACACAATTTAAATGATGCACCATTATTTTTCAGCATCACAGTAAAGATGATTAGATTTTTAATTAGATTATTATGAGAACCATCATGAAAATAATGTCACATTGGAAAAACTCTTAAAGGTTCTGCATCGTCATGACAGATTCTGTGAAACATGGGGTCATGTGTAATGGTATAGCTGCCACAAATAGTCATTAAAGTTTCAAATTTTCATTATGAAACCAGTGGAATGCGACTGCAGACCTGCACCGCATACGTCCTGTCGCCCACTGTACACATTAAACCGCAGCCGAGTTCTTGCAATATGAAACATGAATCATACATCGGTTAAGTTCCAGTTACACAGATGATCGCATTATGCAGTCTGTGCATTACGCTAATGGCCCGCTGCATTTTCTCCAAAGACAGCACAGGAAGAGCCTATTAAAGACCGCCGTTTCACCTCTGTTTGGTTATCACACCGCTGACCCCGGACGAGCAGAATCCCCCCAAATTACAACATAACCTTTGCAACCTTGTAATGGTGATTTATCTGGAGCAAAGCTACAAATCTTTTATGCCAAAGAGCAACGTGAACCTTTTTCCTCGAGTTCACCGCTGAGAAACACCGGGTTCAAGGGCGGTTTAAACCAGTAGCTCAAGTGTTGTTCAAGTCGGAGAAGCGTTCTGAAGATGAAGATGTCTGGGTCATATTTCACCCCAAAATCAGGAAATAGGAAATTATATTTTGCATTAAGAAATTAAGGGTTTTTATGACAATAAACCTACATTTAATCCAAATTTCCATTGCTGTAATATTCATTACTCACCCAAAAATTCAGAATAAATTAAACTCATCAAATACTACCATTATATATCTTTACAATAAGATTTCATTTGTTAGCATTAGTTAATTAAATTATTATCACAAACTAACAATGAGAAATACTTATTGAGCTTAGTTCATGTGAACATTTACTAATACATTATTAAAATCAAAAGTTTTTTATTAATTAGTGTTAACAAAGATTAATAAACACTTATTTTTACACCAAAAATTAAATCTTTTATTTTTATTTGCAGTAGTGTAATTATATTTTTATTTTTTTTTTTTTTTTTGTCATGAAAACAATGTCACAATGCCAAACATCCTAATGGTCCTAAAACAGGCATTATTTAATGCTTCATTAAGTTATAAAGGATTTAAAATATGGGTCACTTTAATGGGTCACTTTAGCACCAGCCAAGGGGCAAAGGTCACAACAAGTGTTTTCGGCGCTAGTAAAAGGGTCTGTTTAGAGTTCTGAACTATCTGACTGATTAAACAGGTCAAGTGACGAGATTTTAATGTAACTAGATTTAGTTTTAATAAGATTTTTGAACATTTTAAACTGCATGGGAGCAATGATCAGAATGTTTATTTCAGGACAACAATAATGGAAATGGTGTGTGTGTGTGTGTGTGTGTTGTCACAGTTGGGTGGAAACAGTTGGTCGCCTTTTACATCTGTCTGTGGATTTTGTAAATATTTAACCAAAGAAAAGTATTAAAAGGAGCCTCATAACTCCATTGGCTCCTGAAACTGTCAGTCAAACCTCATAGCTCCGCCCACCTCTATTGCGAATGACATCTCTGCTTGTTTGCAATGCAATGGTAAATAAAGAACCGGTTCTTTGAACAAGTACAGCTTTTCTTTACTCTAGAAACACTATATATATATATATAGCAGAGAAGAGTCTCAGTCTAGCATTTGTCATTGAGTCACAGCTAATACTGTCTTAAATAGCCAGTGATGATCATCTTTAATAATTTGAGATTTTGTCCAAATGACAGAAAAAACTGAGTGGCCACATATAGCTACAGTAAACTTTATTAGCTGTAAGTTTATGAAAACATAACGTGATGCACTTTCTGCCTCAGGTGTGGCCGTTCTAATGACGGACAGGTCAGTTCAATTCACAGGTCAGAAAGTCAATTTGAGCTTGATTTAGGTAAAATGTTAATGTTATAAAGCCACAATAGCAACTTTGCACATTGTATATATCTCAATAACTGATATAAATGCATTTTGAGGTCCAATATGCCCTCAGTTTTCCTGAGATTTGCACATCCAGTTTGAGTCTGACTTCAGCAGGGAAGCGCTGGAACAGCCTAATCAATGAAAAGGGGCTTTACAGCAGGTCCGCCTTCCCTTGAGGCTTCATTCAAAGCCCAGATTAGTGGGCGGCCATTCGCTAATGTGGGCTTTTTCCCCCTGTGTGCATGGATAAAAACGGTCCAGCAACTAAACTTAAACCGGGTTACAAATCCCTGGACACCGCAGGTCATTTTCAGAGAAGCTGGGCATGAAGGTTACTCATCAAGTGTCTTTTCTGTGATGACGTGAACAAATAACACATTTACACTGCGGTGGCTGCCCTTGTAGCTTCAATATGGGTCACTTTAATGGGTCATTTTTTGGCCGGCCAAGGGGCAAAGGTCAAAATGGCCTAAATGGCACAACAAGTGTTTTCGGCGCTAGTAAAAGGGCCTGTCTAGACTTGACTGACTAAACCGGACAAGTGACAAGATTTTACTGTAGCTAAATTAAGTTTTAACAAGATTTTAGAACATGTTGAACTGGGAGCAATGATCAGAATGTTTGGTTCAGAGTAAAAAATAGAAATATGTGTGTACATAATATAGTACATATGAACATACAAGCTCTGATTTTGTTAACATTAGTTAGTGGTTTAACTAACAGTAAGCAATACATTTTAAGGCTGTCAAATCAATTAATCATTTTTAACTTTTCTTGTATAACTTATAAAATGTATATAAATTATATGTGTGTGTGTATATAAGTATGTCTGTGTACACACACACATAGTGTATATGTATGCATATATATATATCAATCATTATATACACACATATATTGTAAAGCACAAACTTTTATGTTGATTTGACAGCATATACTAATTATATATAAAACGATTAATCACGATTAATCGCATCCAAAATAAAAGTTTACACAATGTGTGTGTACTCTGTATAATTATTATGTATATTTGAATACACATGCATGTATATATGTATATATGTTTGTATGTATATATATAAATATTTATACATCAATATAAAAATCTTAAATATATACATGTATGTGTGTGTTTTTATTAACATAATAATTATACAGAGTACACAAACTTTTATTTTGGATGTGATTAATTGTTTGTCATTAATATATATATATATATATATATATATATATATATATATATATATATATATATATACAAACATACAGCATGTATAAAATGTTTAAATTATATATATATGCATAAACAAAACATCTAAGATTTTATAAGCACACATATACACAAAATAACTTTTTTAATTTATATATTGTATATATTGCATTTTCATATATTTTGACAATATATATTGAGATACACTCAAAAAATGCTGGGTTAACAACTCAAGTAACCCAGCAATTGGGTTGTTTTAACTCAGCGGTTGGGTTGTATGTGTATATATATAGGTGTGTGTATATATACACTATAGAACAACCCAAGTTGGGTTGAAAATGGAGTAACCCAGCGATTGGGTTGTTTTAAGCAAACATTTAACCCATCCGCTGGGTTAAAACAACCCAATTGCTGGGTTACTCCATTTTCAACCCAACTTGGGTTGTTCTATAGTGTATATATACACACACATATACATATATACATATATATATATATATGCACATATATACACAATATAATTTGATTTTATATATATATATATATATATATATATATATATATATATATATATATGTGTGTGTGTGTGTGTGTGCGTGCGTGCGTGTGTGTTTTTTTAATATAAATATATATAACTATATATAACTTTTAGTCCAATCCTTGAAGTAAAGCACATCAACTTGTTCATTAATTGCTCCTGTTCTGTATTTTCCCCCGTACAGGAGCTTCTACTAATCCAT
>CM031966.1:1818259-1843259 GCA_018749465.1 Paracanthobrama guichenoti | reverse complement strand
AGCCTTCACTCCCCACGTGCATCAATGAGCCTTGGCCGCCCATGACCCTGTGGCCGGTTCACCACTGTTCCTTCCTTGGAGCACTTTTGATAGATCCTGACCACTGCAGACCGGGAACACCCCACAAGAGCTGCAGTTCTGGAGATGCTCTGACCCAGTCGTCTAGCCATCACAATCTGGCCCTTGTCAAACTCGCTCAAATCCTTACGCTTGCCCATTTTTCCTGCTTCTAACACATCAGCTCTGAGGACAAAATGTTCACTTGCTGCCTAATATATCCCACCCACTAACAGGTGATGAAGAGATCATCAGTGTTATTCACTTCACCTGTTCAGTGTATACTGAATATATAATATAAGGCTACATATAGAGTATTGACAGCACTAACAGATAATTATTACATAAAAAGTCATTATTTCGAGTATTATAGATTTCTTATGATATAAAAAGTCTAAATTATGACTTGTATGTCATAATTATGACTTTTTGATTGATTTGATGTATAATTATGATTTATAAAAGCACATTTTTGTCTTTTGTGAAGATGGCTTTCATAGTTTACCTATATAAACGTGTTATAACATAAGCAGCTAAAAAACCGCCTCTCGACCATCGACACTTTGCGTCTTTATGTATTTATTTTTTAAACAAAGAAAAACATACATGTTTCTAATATTATATTATGACATTACATCAAATAAATGATCACTGTGCAATTCATGTTTATATTTCTGTATCCACACATTACGCTCCCGCCTCTGGCGTCTCGTCTTGGCGTGACGGAAGTGACGTCACGGCGTCAACATGTAAGATGGCGACGCATCACAGGCAGAATGCAGCGGGGCGCAGGAAAGTGCAGGTGACTGTTTCACACTCGCGTGCGCGCTTGTGGTGTGCGTGTGCTGTTTGTGCGATGATAGTAGTGTTCAGACTGTAGCTCGCTGCTGTGACGGCTGTTTTAGACGCGGATGTGAGCATTTGTGTGGCGCAGAGGGAGGTGGAGGCCAGGCTGTGTCTCAAAATCTAGTGTGCTGTCTATCAGACTGCAGTTTTGGGGCGTTTTGACTCAGGTGTCTGCATACTAAGTCTGTGTGGACCGCTTACTGCAGCCCATGATATTATGAACTCGATGTGTAGGGGTTTAAATGATCATTATGGGCTGCGAATAGAAATATTTAGCCGGGTTTGCTCACAGATTTCGATTCTAAAAGGTCACGACAATACATGAACATATGGGCATATACATACTGACAGCATGACCATATGAGCACATATAGTCACGTGGTTACCGTGCCTATGCCCATAAGCACATAAAATAATGAACATATGAAGATCTACATATGTATAGGTCGACGCTGCACATGGTCATATTTTACACAAATTGTGTGCAAACAAAACATTTAGCTTTCCCGTAAAAGTGTCTGAATTAAAGGTGCTGTATGTAAGTTTTTCACTTTACTAAAGCACAGGGCTGGCCCGCGGCAAATGCTAGGGGTGCCAAAATTAGTGATTAATACTGACTATAAACCTGGGGAAAATGACTGGCGGGCAGTGGAGGAGAGCCTTGTTTTGCCCTCCAGGTGGGCGTTCCTGTAAACGTGTGACGACGCGTGAAAACTATGAGTAGTGTCTAGACACCACAGGTTGCCAGTTGGTGGAAAACCCAGCGTATTGCTGCCATGGAAGCCAGTGAACAAACCGGGTCAGAGATCGCAGATTCTACCCGACCTAAAAAACCTCGGCATCCAAATCTCAATGAACGGAAGCACGTTAAAACGTGATTAAATCAACTCATCAGCGTACAGTGTGGCTTTCATTGTCAATTGCACTCGCTGCCGTTGCATGTCTTCAAACTGACGAGTAAATCTGTTTTTCACTTGTCCAAGTAAAAAATGTGCTTCTCTGGAATTTATTTATTTTTCTGTGTAAATATAATTTTAATCTGAAGCAATATTCTCACCAGTGTTCAGTCAGCTTTGACATATTTAAATCTGCATATTTGTGATGTTTTTACCTTTTTATAAAGGGCATTTTTTTCCATAATCTTATTAAATATAGGCTAAGCTTTCCATCTTAATGAGCGAGTCATTGAGTCGATTCGTTCAAACGCTGACCGTCTTAATGAGCGAGTCATTGAGTCGAATCGTTCAAACGCTGACCGTCTTAATGAGCGAGTCATTGAGTCCATTCATTCAAACGCTGACCGTCTTAATGAGCGAGTCATTGAGTCGATTCGTTCAAACGCTGACCGTCTTAATGAGCGAGTCATTGAGTCCATTCATTCAAACGCTGACCGTCTTAATGAGCGAGTCATTGAGTCGATTCGTTCAAACGCTGACCGTCTTAATGAGCGAGTCATTGAGTCGACTCCTTCAAACGCTGACCGTCTTAATGAGCGAGTCATTGAGTCCATTCATCCAAACGCTGACCGTCTTAATGAGTGAGTCATTGAGTCGACTCGTTCAAACGCTGACCGTCTTAATGAGTGAGTCATTGAGTCGACTCGTTCAAACGCTGACCGTCTTAATGAGCGAGTCATTGAGTCCATTCGTTCAAACGCTGACCGTCTTAATGAGCGAGTCATTGAGTCCATTCATTCAAATGCTGACCGTCTTAATGAGCGAGTCATTGAGTCCATTCGTTCAAACGCTGACCGTCTTAATGAGCGCGAGTCATTGAGTCCATTCATTCAAATGCTGACCGCCTTAATGAGCGAGTCATTGAGTCGATTCGCTCAAACGCTGACCGTCTTAATGAGCGCGAGTCATTGAGTCGACTCGCTCAAACGCTGACCGCCTTAATGAGCGAGTCATTGAGTCGACTCGCTCAAACGCTGACCGCCTTAATGAGTGAGTCATTGAGTCGACTCGTTCAAACGCTGACCGTCTTAATGAGCGAGTCATTGAGTCCATTCGTCCAAACGCTGACCGTCTTAATGAGCGAGTCATTGAGTCCATTCGTCCAAACGCTGACCGTCTTAATGAGCGAGTCATTGAGTCTACTCGTTCAAACGCTGACCGTCTTAATGAGCGAGTCATTGAGTCGATTCGGTCAAACGCTGACCGTCTTAATGAGTGAGTCATTGAGTCGACTCGTTCAAACGCTGACCGTCTTAATGAGCGAGTCATTGAGTCCATTCATTCAAACGCTGACCGTCTTAATGAGCGAGTCATTGAGTCGATTCGTTCAAACGCTGACCGTCTTAATGAGCGAGTCATTGAGTCGACTCCTTCAAACGCTGACCGTCTTAATGAGCGAGTCATTGAGTCCATTCATCCAAACGCTGACCGTCTTAATGAGTGAGTCATTGAGTCGACTCGTTCAAACGCTGACCGTCTTAATGAGTGAGTCATTGAGTCGACTCGTTCAACGCTGACCGTCTTAATGAGCGAGTCATTGAGTCCATTCGTCCAAACGCTGACCGTCTTAATGAGCGAGTCATTGAGTCCATTCATTCAAATGCTGACCGTCTTAATGAGCGAGTCATTGAGTCCATTCGTTCAAACGCTGACCGTCTTAATGAGCGAGTCATTGAGTCCATTCATTCAAATGCTGACCGTCTTAATGAGCGAGTCATTGAGTCGATTCGTTCAAACGCTGACCGTCTTAATGAGCGAGTCATTGAGTCGACTCGTTCAAACGCTGACCGTCTTAATGAGCGAGTCATTGAGTCGACTCGTTCAAACGCTGACCGTCTTAATGAGTGAGTCATTGAGTCGACTCGTTCAAACGCTGACCGTCTTAATGAGCGAGTCATTGAGTCCATTCGTCCAAACGCTGACCGTCTTAATGAGCGAGTCATTGAGTCCATTCGTCCAAACGCTGACCGTCTTAATGAGCGAGTCATTGAGTCCATTCGTCCAAACGCTGACCATCTTAATGAGCGAGTCATTGAGTCCATTCGTCCAAACGCTGACCGTCTTAATGAGCGAGTCATTGAGTCGATTTTTATTTTCATTTTTAGGTTAGTGAATTATTAATTTAGTTTTTAGATTGTAATGTTACAATGTTAGAATGTAATGTGATTTTGCACATAATATATGGCATAGCCTACATCACATTCACTGTATTTGTTTATAGCCTTCAATATCAACATTGTTGTATATTATTTATTTTTTTATCCAAATAGAAAAACTGTTTTGTATAGCCATTCAACCAAAACACCAAGATATGATATTTGGCCATATCGCCCAGCCCTACTAGCTGTCAATCCTACATACTGCACCTTTCATAGTCATTTGAATGCATAATATCATACTCACATTTTATTCATATATTTTACCTCGGTCTTGCGCTTCTTTTCTACAACTACTTTATAAAACTTTATTTTGTCAGAACAGAAAAGTTTGGGAAAACTGTGCATCGTCTTATGGGACAAGGTTGATATTAACATGAAATTATATTACATCTCATGTTTATAACAATAGCCCCTCTCAACCCTGAAAATAAAAGCTTGCTGGATCTGCATTAATCATAAGTGGCATCAAAAACTCCCATCCTTGGCTTTGATTTATTGTACCATGACTGCTGTATAGTAGGGATGCTCGATTATGGCAAAAATCATAATCACAATTATTTGGTCGATATTGAAATCTTGATTATTTAACAGCATTATTGGTGGGTGATATGATCAAAGTCTTATATCATGATATGAGTCATTTTAAATATGTGAAATTTCACATGTATCGATATTTAGGCCTGTCGCAATAATCAATATATCGCACGATATATGTACATGACCTCAATAATATTTAGTGATGCAATATATCGGCCATTATATTTACATGATGATGAATATCACCAACATTTTACTCGATTGTTCTGTGATCTTGTATGTTTTCCGTGACGGAGGCGAAAGTGTTTCTCGGGCAGTTCCTTCATACACAGAGACAGGCGGCGCTGTTTGAGGCGTTATAGTGTTTTCCTGACAACTACTGACAGTTTGGAAGAATAAGCCCAAATGGACTCGATTTCAAAGCCGCAGTCCCCTGTTCCGGTGCACATCCATCCATCCATCCATCCATCCATTATCTTCCGCTTATCCGGGGCCGGGTCACGGGGGCAACAGACGCCCAGACTTCCCTCTCCCTAGCCACTTCCTCCAGCTCTTCCGGGGGAACCCTCCAGTGTGTCCTAGGTCTTCCCCGGGGCCTCCTCCCGGTGGGACATGCCCGGAATACCTCCCCGGGAAGGCGTCCAGGAGGCATCCTAAATAGATGCCCGAGCCACCTCAGCTGGCTCCTCTCGATGTGGAGGAGCAGCGGCTCTACTCTGAGCTCCTCCCGAGTAACTGAGCTTCTCACCCTATCTCTAAGGGAGCGCCCAGCCACCCTGCGGAGAAAACTCATTTCGGCCGCCTGTATCCGGGATCTTGTCCTTTCGGTCATGACACACAGCTCATGACCATAGGTGAGAATAGGAACGTAGATTGACCGGTAAATCGAGAGCTTCGCCTTACAGCTCAGCTCCTTCTTCACCACGACAGACCGGTACATCGACCGCATTACTGCAGAAGCTGCACCGATCCGTCTGTCAATCTCCCGTTCCATCCTTCCCTCACTCGTGAACAAGACCCCAAGATACCTGAACTCCTCCACCTGAGGCAAAAACTCTCCACCAACCTGAAGTGGGCAAGCCACCCTTTTCCAACTGAGAACCATGGCCTCGGATTTGGAGGTGCTGATTCTCATCCCGGCCGCTTCACACTCGGCTGCAAACCGCCCCAGTGCACGCTGAAGGTCCTGGTCTGAGGAGGCCAACATGACGTCATCTACAAAAAGCAGCGACGAAATCATGTGGTTCCCAAACCGGACACTCTCCGGCCCTAGAAATTCTGTCCATAAAAATTATGAACAGAACCGGTGAGAAAGGGCAGCCCTGCCGGAGTCCAACATGCACCGGGAACAAGTCTGACTTGCTGCCGGCAATGCGGACCAAGCTCCTGCTCCGGTCGTACAGGGACCGAACAGCCCTAAGCAAGGGGCTCCGACCCCGTACTCCCAGAGCACCCTCCACAGGACACCACGAGGTACACAGTCGAATGCCTTCTCCAAATCCACAAAACACATGTGTATTGGTTGGGCAAACTCCCATGAACCCGATAGAATTCGTTCCGATAGTGGAACCTCGGATTCAGGAGGAACAGTGTGGTTTTTGTCCCGGTCGTGGAACACTGGACCAGCTCTAGACCCTTTCCGGTGCACATATAAATGTCAATGCAGAATGACGAGTGTTAAAGCCATTTCACAAGGGAAAATGTTTATTTACTATTTATTCATTTTTTATTTATTTAGGATAATATATTTTTTACCCTTAATTTCCATGATCTAAAGAATTAAAAGGTGGTCATTTGAAAGTGTGTGGGTCTACTTGCATTATTATGCTGTTATATTAGGATTATATATTCAGTGGCATAAAATGGGCTTAAAATGACAATAATATCGTTTATCGCAGTTATTTCTGGGACGATATATATCTCGAAACAAAAAGTAGTTATCGTGACAGGCCTATAGATACGAAAACGAATGCTAGCTTAACTAATTACATAAGAGTATAATAACACGGCACAGTCTTACTGTGCACATTAAATATAGATCAGTCCTTTAAGGGTGTGAACCTACACTGGTCTCACGGTTCGATTATGGTTATCATGTCATCGATTCGGTTCAATTCCATATCACGATGCATTGATTAGTGCAGGACACTGTAGTTCATTTCTGTAAGTGAGCAGAGCAAAAGAAAGTCAACTGTGACGTATTATACACAAACATTCCTCATACAGTGACAACCAGTGAAATTTATAAAAATTTGGGGCCGAAATGATTCCCGACGCTTTGACCTGAGTGAAGTGTTTGTTCTTTAATTGCTAATGTGACCTTTGACACCACAGACTGAACAAAATGGTCATTGGTTGAGCTAAACTGGTATTATCTAAATGTGTACTGAAATTTAACAGCTGATTGTAATCCATTACTTTGTAATCCCTTTCCATCAAAGTTATCTGACATTATCAAGATTAATTTGTTGTCATATTCTATTGCCATTTTCTAAACTATCGTGAATAAACTGTGATAATGTGAGAAATGTTTAAGGTGTCTGATTGACTGTGTCGATTAATCGATCAGATCGGTGCATCTCATTCTGAGCGTGTGTGTGTTGCAGGTGTCATATGTGATCAGAGATGAGGTGGAGAAATATAATCGTAATGGAGTCAACGCACTACAGCTGGATCCAGCTCTTAACCGGCTCTTCACTGCCGGGCGAGACTCCATCATCAGGATATGGAGTGTCAACCAGCACAAGGTAAACCCGTCGATGTGATCTCAGAACAGTTTAGAGAGCAAGTCTTCCCCGGGCCTGTGAAATGATGTGCCTGCGTGTCTTGCAGCAGGATCCGTACATTGCATCAATGGAGCACCACACGGACTGGGTCAATGACATCGTCCTGTGCTGCAACGGAAAAACACGTGAGTGTCTGACAAGAGCAGTGCCTTTGTTGTTTTGTGTGCAGCACAGATTTATATTTGTCTGTTGTCTCTACAGTGATATCAGCGTCATCAGACACTACAGTGAAGGTCTGGAACGCACACAAGGGCTTCTGCATGTCAACACTGCGAACGCACAAGGTACTGTCATGTGACGAATGATTCCAGAGCTGCAGGAGAAGGACATCATGCTGATTGCCATACACAGGAACACACACGTCCCAAACCCTTCACTAGTGACATCCAGGGCCGTAGCTAGGGAATTCTGGGCCCCCTGAAAAAAACATTGACGCCCTCCACTCATATCATATAGCCTACGGTATATATACGGTAACGGTAGGCCTGTAAGATATGGGCATGGAGGCCCACATCTCTAATAAGGATTTCTTACAAAATAACTAAACAGACAAATAAATAGATGCAAATAAAGCTTATTGCTATTACTTTTGTATGCAAAGTTATATATAAATATTATATAAAAAAATGGCATTGATTAATAACTTCGTTTACAGTCATCAAGCAGTTATGCAAGACCATAAAAGACAAGAAATTGATAAACGTTTTTAAAATAGGCATACCAGCAATATAACAGGCCTATAACGTAGTCAGTCAGTCTGGTGTCTAACAGTTGAGATAAATATTCAGGAATGAAAAAGGATGCAGTCAAGTAGGGATGTCACAAGTACCAGTACTTCGGTACCAAGTCGGTACTGAAATTTAAAAAATGTGACAATGCCAGCATTTCTGTAGTACCGTCTCCCGAGTATATCCGGTACCCGCAGCTGCGTTCAGTCGCTTCCGTGTTTATCTAAGCGCAGGGCTCCAGACTGTAGCCGAATATTATATATATATATATATATATATATATATATATATATGCTAGTGTCTGTGAATATTAAACTGCAAAACACTATTTAAATATTACTCCTGCATGTTCTGCGTCTCTGTGTGAATGATGGGCGCCGATGCGCACGCACGCGTGACACTCGCTCACTATGTCTCTGCCGTGTGACTATGAGGACACGAACACATAAACCGTCACTTCATGAGCATTTCCCGTTTCATTTGAGAAAACGGTCATATCATGAACACAGACACTCAAAGGTCAACCCGTCAAAATAAAAGCTCGGTTTAGCGTGAAGAAATTGACAGAGTGTATTAGGCTACAGTTGTACAGTAGATTTAGCTACGTCTCTAATAATAATACGCCTCTACTAATAACAAAAATTATGCCTAGATCGTTGCTTATTTTTCATTTCATCTTGATTTTTTTTTTTATAAACAATGTTTACTTTTAAACAGCATACAGCCTTTAAATGTTTATGTATTATTTACTTACACTCACCTAAAGGATTATTAGGAGCACCATACTAATACTGTGTTTGACCCCCTTTCTCCTTCAGAACTGCCTTAATTCTACGTGGCATTGATTCAACAAGGTGCTGAAAGCATTCTTTAGAAATGTTGGACCATATTGATAGGATAGCATCTTGCAGTTGATGGAGATTTGTGGGATGCACATCCAGGGCACGAAGCTCCCGTTCCACCACATCCTAAAGATGCTCTATTGGGTTGAGATCTGGTGACTGTGGGGGCCATTTTAGTACAGTGAACTCATTGTCATGTTCAAGAAACCAATTTGAAATGATTCGAGCTTTGTGACATGGTGCATTATCCTGCTGGAAGTAGCCATCAGAGAATGGGTACATGGTGGTCATAAAGGGATGGACATGATCAGAAACAATGCTCAGGTAGGCCGTGGCATTTAAACGATGCCCAATTGGCACTAAGGGGCCTAAAGTGTGCCAAGAAAACATCCCCCACACCATTACACCACCACCACCAGCCTGCACAGTGGTAACAAGGCATGATGGATCCATGTTCTCATTCTGTTTACACCAAATTCTGACTCTACCATCTGAATGTCTCAACAGAAATCGAGACTCATCAGACCAGGCAACATTTTTCCAGTCTTCAACTGTCCAATTTTGGTGAGCTCGTGCAAATTGTAGCCTCTTTTTCCTATTTGTAGTGGAGATGAGTGGTACCCGGTGGGGTCTTCTGCTGTTGTAGCCCATCCGCCTCAAGGTTGTGCGTGTTGTGGCTTCACAAAACGTTGTAACGAGTGGTTCTTTCAGTCAAAGTTGCTCTTCTATCAGCTTGAATCAGTCAGCCCATTCTCCTCTGACCTCTAGCATCAACAAGGCATTTTCGCCCACAGGACTGCCGCATACTGGATGTTTTTCCCTTTTCACACCATTCTTTGTAAACCCTAGAAATGGTTGTGCGTGAAAATCCCAGTAACTGAGCAGATTGTGAAATACTCAGACCGGCCCGTCTGGCACCAACAACCATGCCACGCTCAAAATGGCTTAAATCACCTTTCTTTCCCATTCTGACATTCAGTTTGGAGTTCAGGAGATTGTCTTGACCAGGACCACACCCCTAAATGCATTGAAGCAACTGCCATGTGATTGGTTGATTAGATAATTGCATTAATGAGAAATTGAACAGGTGTTCCTAATAATCCTTTAGGTGAGTGTATTATGGTTATCATCATAAATAATAAACTCATTGAATTTAGTTAAATAGAATAAAAAAGTTAAATAAAATAAAAATAAAAACATTTTGCTGTGGTACCGAAATTGGTTTAATGTGTTAACTAATGTTAACTAATGCATTAACTAATGTTAACTAATGTGTTAACTAATGTCAACGAATGCATTAATGCGTTAACTAATGTTAACTAATGCGTTAACTAATGTCAATGAATGCATTAATGCATTAACTAATGTTAACTAATGTGTTAACTAATGTTAACTAATGTGTTAACTAATGCATTAATGTGTTAACTAATGTTAACTAATGTGTTAACTAATGCATTAACTAATGTGTTAACTAATGCATTAATGCATTAACTAATGCATTAACTAATGTTAACTAATGCATTAACTAATGTTAACTAATGCGTTAACTAATGCATTAACTAATGCATTAACTAATGTTAACTAATGCGTTAACTAATGTCAATGAATGCATTAATGCATTAACTAATGTTAACTAATGTGTTAACTAATGTTAACTAATGTGTTAACTAATGCATTAATGTGTTAACTAATGCATTAATGTGTTAACTAATGCATTAACTAATGTGTTAACTAATGCATTAATGTCAACTAATGCATTAATGCATTAACTAATGTTAACTAATGCATTAACTAATGTTAACATTAATGCGTTAACTAATGCGTTAACTAATGCATTAACTAATGTTAACTAATGCATTAACTAATGCGTTAACTAATGCATTAACTAATGTTAACTAATATTAACGAATACAACCTTATTGTAAAGTGTTACTGAAAAATTTGATACCTGTGTGCTGAATTCTTTCTCACATTTGCGAGTTTATATCTCACAATTCGGACAAATTCTGAGAAAATTTTCTTCTGAGAGATTTGCGAGTAAATTAGAACTGTATAAACTCAAATGCAAGAATAAAGTCAGAACTTTTCTTCCTCCCTGACAGAAACAAGCTCCCATAAGTATTAAAACCGCTCTTTTCTACATTTGAAGTGTGATTTATATCTGTTTTTCTACTTTATGTATTTTTTTTAATAATTCATATTATGTGTGTTTATGTAGGACTATGTGAAAGCATTGGCATATGCTAAAGACAAAGAGCTGGTGGCGTCGGCCGGGCTGGACAGACAGATCTTCCTCTGGGACGTGAACACACTCACAGCACTGACCGCATCCAATAACACTGTCACTAGTGAGTTCTCAATCACTCTCATTCAAATTACAGACCGACTGAGCAATACAATTATTATATTTGAGTGTCTAATAACTGATATGCAGAACAATTATATATATATATATATATATATATATATATATATATATTATACACATATAAAATAAATTTTTTTGATATTTTAATGGCGGTAACACTTTACACTAAGCTTAACATTAGTGTAATGTATTAGATAATAATGATTAGTATGTGTTTTACAGCATTAATCAGTCCCTCCAGTTTTCCACGATTCCGCGATCACAACGCAAAATGTCGTGTTTTTTGCGATCCTGCATAATTTGTCATTTCACCGCAAAATAATCGCACAAAATAATTTTAAATCACAAAAAATAAATATTATCTAATTGAACTCTCTCTAATTCATTTAAAGCATGCATTGTTTTCATGAGGATGCAGACGTTGTGGTGCATGCAGTGTGTGGTCTGTGTGAAAGTGAGCTTTCTCTCCTGCCGTCTCGCTTAAGTGCCTGATTACTCAAGATGGATGAATGACCAAATAAAAGTGTGATATGCCCAATAACACAAAAAAACAAGAGTTAATAAAAGCACTGTATTCCACAAACTCAATTCACTACTGACACATGGACCGACGTCAGACTTGAGTATACGGAAATGTGTTCAGGTTAATACTCACATAATTACGCCTAAATGTCCGTCTTGGCGGTTATGCCTTGAGTGAATAAGTTTGGGACGCGTGACCTTTTTAAAGGTCTTTAAAGTGAAAGCAACCTAATATAGCCTATACCCATCAAATAACAACAACTGGAAGAAACAAATCGTAGCCTAAACCTTTCTGTATCTTTATGTTGTGTTTATTTGTCCTCCTATCATTTGTTTATTAGTTCTTATTTTATTACTGACTGTTTACTTGATTAATTAATTACTTGAGCACTTTTTACTTATATTAGGCAATTGCTTATTGCTGTGATTTACTTTTCCCAGTCATATTTCCCACCCTGAGCGATCGTGTTATTAACACTAGAATCGCCAGGGGGCGCTGTAGACCTAAAACCGCCAGGGAGTAAAATTCACCCATGCAGATGATTACGGTTTTGATACGACTAAAAGCGTAATATGCCACTGTCATCACAAAGTAATGTATAGAGCCATGATGTGATTATTTTTGTCCTGTTGTTTTATGCTCTTTTAAGCAGGCTACACTAATCACTTTATAGGCTAAATCAGCCTGCAATGACAGCGAGAATTAGAAGGAAATAAATGCATATTTGGGTGGTGTAATATTATAATAAAATGTCATTAATCACATATTAAGATAACCCATGTTATTTAAATTACTAAAATACCCTAAACAGACAATAAAGAGCAATAATCATCGCACTGCATAGGATGACAACATACGATAAGGACAGTTTCACCTAATTCATTATTAATTTGTTTAATTTGAATAAGAGAACAACACCAATAAACTTGGGGCAATCATGAAAATTGTTTTATTCATTACATCATAGATCGGAAATATTATTTTTCAGGAAACGGGCAGACTTGAATAAATAGCAACGGCGTAGCACGGTACAATACACGGTACAAAATTGCAAAACAAAAATGAATAGTTAATCCAAAGTTTGAACATTTATAAATAGGCTAAAACGTGTGTGTTGTGTGACAGTGTTGCTCAAACACGGCGCGGAAATAAAGCACTTATACAGAGGTAAATTTGACCCGCTGGCGCTTATAGGTGTAAATGCCCCGTTTTTACATCTGGTTTTATCCAAACAGTTTTTAACAACAATTTTAGTAAAAGTCAGTGACTGGGAGACTTGGATATTTTATTGAAAATCTGTTATGTACATTTGAAAAACAGCCATGGGTAAATTTTAGTGTTAAAGCTACATAGCACACCACGGGACTAGCCTTTTTTAGTAAGATAGCAAAATAAACAAGATTTGTGCGTTTAGTTTGTTCTGTTGTCGTGTATGACTATTGTGCATCTAACATAATACACAATATGGTAAATGTGGTATGCTAATTATTTAAAAAAACATTGCAAAATAATTTTTCATGTCGTTTTGATCGCAAAAATCACCAAAAAATATTGCAAAATCCCGGAGGGACTGAATAATTAACCTTTGTCAATATTAGTTAATAAAATATTATTAATTGTTTGTTCGTGTTAGTTCACAGTGCATTAACTAATATTAACAGATACATAAAAATGTATTATTAAATGTCAAAATTAACATTAACACAAAAATTATTGGTATAGGTTCATTAGTTAACATGAACTAATAATGAACTGCACTTTTAAAGCATTTATTTATCTTTAATGTTAATTTTAACATTTACTAATGCATTATTCAAATCTTGTTAACATTAGTTAATACGCTGTGAACAAACATGAACGGCTGTATTGTTATTAACTAACGTTAACAAAGATTAACTAATGCTGAACAGAGGTGTTGTTCATGTTAACTAATGCGTTAACTAATGTTAACTAATGTTAACTAATGCATTAACTAATGCGTTAACTAATGCATTAACTAATGGGTTAACTAATGTTAACTAATATTAACTAATGCGTTAACTAATGTTAACTAATGCATTAACTAATGCGTTAACTAAAACAACCTTATTGGAAAGTGTTACCAAATTATTAAATGGTGTCGAAGTATTGTTCATTGTTAGTTCATATTAACTAATGTAGTTAACTTTTAGCCACTTTTCCATCATTTTTCACCGCATAGTTCTGCCTGACGGTGGAAAAGGGCTAACAAATGAAACCTTATTGGAAAGTGTTATGACTAAATGATCATTTATTGGTTTATTGCAGTGGTTTTCAACCTGTGGGCCGCGACGATATTGCAGGGGGGGCGCCATTTACTATTAATACAAACAATAATTTTGTTAATATATGTAAAAATGTCTAATTAAATATAATAATTCAATATATAATGTAATAACAAAAAATACATATTAAGCTGTTACTGTGTATTCACTATTTACGCTCGCTGTTGGGTTGTGTTTAGAATAAACCACCAATACTTGTGCTGCATACTGTAGGCTACAACAGATTTAAACATGGATGAATGGTTATCAACAGGGTCGCTGAAAAGGACAAATGCAGATGTTTCTTCATCTACAAGTAAGGATAAATCTTCAGCAATGCCTGACTTCAAAAAGACTAAAAATAAAGCTGTAGTGATTTCATAGCGCTAGTCTTTACATGTGTGAGGTTTTTTTTTAGCTTTACACGTTATACACGGAATAAGCCTGATCTCCGTTTGCAATTTTCAGTTGCTTAGTAAATGCTAGACATTACCAACCTTTGCATTAGGTGGGTCACAAGATATTCTGTTAGTTGGCTCTAATCACCCTTAAATGAAAGCAAGAGCACCCTCAGTTGAAGCTGTAATAATAGGATAGTGGCGTGTTTGTGTTTGACTCTGGAGAGCGTCAAATGTTTCTATTTACAATGTGCTTTTGCAGTGTTGAGCAGGGTAGCCAATCACAGGAGTATCTGTTGATCTCTTGAACGCAGTGGCCAATCAGAGGTGTTTAAGTTAGTCAGAATCCACTCACCGCTCAAAATGCCAGAGTTTTGGTTCAGTGCGGAGTCATGTGAGCTCGCGAATCCTCTCATTTTAACAAACGCCATGTGGACAGGATGTGAAGAGATTTATTGTGCAGTGTAGACGACATCATTCATTAAAGGGATAGCTCACCCAAAGCGGAAAATTGTCATTTACTCATCCTCAAGTTGTTCCAAACCTGTATGAGTTTCTTTGCTCTGTTGAACACAAAAGAAGATATTTTGAAGAATGTTTGTAACCAAACAGTTTTTGGGCACCATTGACTTTCATATTACTATGGGAGTCAATGGTGCCCAAAAACTGTTACAAACAGGGCCTAAAACTAACACTCGCCAAGTGGCAAATGCGAGAAAACATCAGTGTTGGTGAGTATGTATTTTTATGAATTCAAACAATGTAATGTGAGAACACAAATATGATGATTACAGGCCAGCGCTGCATCATCACAAGAGTTTAAGCATTGACAATATTCAAGCAAAAGAGAACTTGATTCTTTACTCTCACGACGTGTGGGAAGTTTGTGCGCAAACATCCGAAGCGCGCGCGTGTCCTTCACGTTGCCTTGCACTTGAACGGACAGATTCACATAAAATGTGTCAAAAATGCCATGAGTATTCTAGTCGAGAAAGACAACAGTGTACAGTATCAGTATATTCATGGTTTTCAGTCACGTGACTGTCACGGAGCCTTGGAGGGCAAAACCGCCATAGAACTCCATTGAGCTGCAGCGCAAGCCTTTCAAGTTTCCATCTTAAAACAAAAATATGTGAACAAGATGCACGTTTTGGGCATTATGATCCATATACAGCACCTGCCGCAGTATTTCAATTACTAAAAACAGCGGGACGTTTTTAAACCACGTAATGTGAAAAACACTATATATGCATACTATATACAGGCGAGCAGATGAGCCAAGAATATGAACGCAACGCATTTTCTTTATAATGGGTTTCGATAGGGAAAACACCTAATGAGAAACCTTGTGTTGCATTCATATTCTGTGTTCATCTGCATACTTGTACAAAGTATGCAACATCAATAAGGTGTATATTGAATTTGGTCTTTTAATATCACTGTCTTACTGCATTAATACTGACTACAAACCTGGTAAAAATGACTGGCGGGCAATGGAGGAGAGCCTTGTTTTGCCCTCCAGGTGGCCGTTCCTATTAGCGTGTGCCGACACGTGAAAACTATAAATTGGATCCGTGCATTCGCTCTTAAAGTGACAGCAGCCTAATATTTCTGCCGCTGTCTGATTTGAATATTAATGTTAATTGAATGTTAATCAAACAATGATGTTTTAAGTTTATATTAGTTAGGCTAGTAGTTTTAGCTGTGGCTTTGAAATTGTAGTATAGGATTGTGAATTTTCACTAGCATCTAAAATTTTGGTTTCATGGCCGATCATTTTTTTTTTTATGGCCAGTAAATTTTCACCAAAGTCACCGGCCATTGGCAAGTTAGTTTTAGGCCCTGGTTACAAACATTCATCAGAATATCTTCCTTTGTGTTCAGCAGAACAAAGAAATGTACACAGCTTTGGAACAACTTGAGGGTGAATAAATGATGACACAGTTTTCATTTTTGGGTGAACTATCACTTTAACGGCCACATGCACAATGAAAACGTGGAGTTCACTCTTGAAATTGCAATGATTGACATAGTGACCGGGCCTAAAGTCTAGTATATGTGCATAGATCAGCAGATTGGATTCAGGAAGCGGGCCTGAGCTCGGTAACCCATTATATGCGTTTTCTGACACAAATAGATCCGTTGAAATTCTTGCAGCGGGCCGCGGAAACTTGCGTGTTTGGTTGTGCGGGCCTTGAGGTTGGGAACCACTGGTCTAATGCAATCACAGTCCAAACAATAGATGAAATAAGCTACTTTACACTTTTGTTAGGTGCCTTTTATCATTTGACCCAAAATCCATATTAAAGAATCAATAAATCCTGGATTTAAGTTTGTGTAAAAGTTAAATATCTTTTTCTTTGTGTTATACAGCGTCTTCTCTCAGCGGGAACAAGGACTCCATCTACAGTTTGGCCATGAATCAGATGGGGACGGTTATAGTGTCGGGATCCACTGAAAAGGTTTGAAACTATTTTAGTGATAAATGCATGGTAGAAATTGAGATTTGACTGGATAATTATGGTTAAAATTATTGTTATGCAGCCTTGATTACATTCTTTTTTGATGAAGATCATGCACAGCGAGACCAGGGACATACGCCGATCAGGCATAACATTATGACCACTGACAGGTGACGTGAATAGCACTGATGATCTCTTCATCACGGCTCCTGTTAGTGGGTGGGATATATTAGGCAGTCCTGGGACCAACACAATATTAGGACATAATGATCAGTGTGTTAAAAGAGTAAATAAAGTAAATTTTCATTACATGTTGTCTGTATAGGGTGATACACCTGGACTGTGCAGATGCAATAATATATCAGTATATTGTTTGTTATGATGTTTGTTATTTAGAACAGCTTACTGACCTTCTGAGTCTCTTTCTGATGCAGATAATTGTAATCTTTATTTCATGGGTTTGTTTTTCTCGCGCCAGGTTCTGAGAGTGTGGGACCCACGCACCTGTGCCAAACTAATGAAGCTGAAGGGACACACAGACAACGTTAAATCACTGCTGCTGAACAGAGACGGAACTCAGGTTAGACAAAGACGTGTCCTGAAATAATTTCTTGAAGTCCCTCAATATTCCAGTTGATATTTTAATAGCTTAACACATGTTCAGGGTTTAGGTTATGTGATATGCAGGTAAACAAATAAAATACTGTATCCATTTAGTAAGTGTTTTATTTGAATTCTTTTTATTTAAAAATATTTATTATTTAATTTTTAATTTGATGATTTGCTTTTCATCAACTTTCTGCAGTTTCCTTCCAGGGAAACTAGAATAATAAATTAGAAAAATCCTGTCACTAAATGCTAGAAATGTAATGTGCGTTAAAGGTACTTTTGTAATATCTGAATATCTAATTAATCTCGCACTCAATAGTATTACTACACTATTGTAACAAACATTGAGTATTAAACTTCAGCATGTATCTCATAATTAATAATTGAATCATTTTTAATTATTGAATTTCAGTGACGTAATTGTCACAAAGCAGTAGCTCATTTAAGTATGTGTGTGGGTGAATGTGTGGGTGAGTGTGTGAGAGAGTGTGAGAGAGTGGGTGAGTGTGTGTGTGTGAAAGTGAGAGAGGGTGTGAAAGTGACAGAGAAGGTGAGAGAGTGAGTGTGTGAGAGCGTGAGGGTGTCTGAGTGAGTGTGTGTGTGGGTGAGAGAATGAGTGTGTGTGAGAGAGGGTGAGTGTGTGTGTGTGGGTGAGTGAGTGTAAGAGGGTGAGTGAGAGGGTGTGTGAGTGAGTGTGTGTGTGGGTGAGAGAATGAGTGTGTGTGAGAGAGGGTGAGTGTGGGTGAGTGAGAGTGTAAGAGGGTGAGTGAGAGGGTGTGTGAGTGAGTGTGTGTGTGGGTGAGAGAATGAGTGTGTGTGAGAGAGGGTGAGTGTGAGTGTGTGGGTGAGTGAGTGTGTGAGAGGGTGAGTGGGTGGGTGAGTGTGAGTGAGTGAGTGGGTGGGTGAGAGTGGGTGAGTGTGGTGAGTGAGTGAGTGAGTGGGTGGGGTGAGAGTGGGTGAGTGTGTGAGTGAGTGAGTGAGTGGGTGGGTGAGAGTGGGTGAGTGTGTGGGTGAGTGTGAGTGAGTGGGTGGGTGAGAGTGGGTGAGTGTGTGGGTGAGTGTGAGTGGGTGAGAGGGTGTGAGGTGGTGAGTGAGGTGTGGTGTGAGTGGGTGGGTGAGAGTGGGTGAGTGTGTGGGTGAGTGGAGTGTGGTGGGTGGGTGAGGTGTGTGTGTGAGGTGAGTGTGGGTGAGGAGTGGGTGAGTGTGTGTGAGTGAGTGGGTGGGTGAGTGTGTGGGTGAGTGAGAGGGTGTGTGAGTGGGTGGGTGGTGTGAGTGAGTGAGTGAGTGGGTGAGTGAGTGAGTGAGTGAGTGAGTGGGTGGGTGGGTGGGTGGGTGAGGTGGGTGGAGTGAGTGGGTGGTGGGTGAGTGGGAGTGTGGGTGGGAGTGGGTGGGTGGGGGTGAGGTGTGAGTGAGTGGGTGGGTGAGAGTGAGTGTGTGGGTGGGTGGGTGAGTGTGAGTGAGTGAGTGGGTGGGTGATTGTGAGTGAGTGGGTGGGTGAGAGAGTGAGTGGGTGGGTGGGTGAGTGTGAGTGAGTGAGTGGGTGGGTGAGAGTGAGTGTGTGGGTGAGTGTGAGTGAGTGAGTGAGTGGGTGGGTGACTGTGAGTGAGTGGGTGGGTGAGTGTGAGTGTGAGTGAGTGAGTGAGTGGGTGGGTGAGAGTGAGTGAGTGGGTGGGTGAGAGTGAGTGTGTGTGTGTGAGTGAGTGAGAGAGAGGGTGAGTGTGTGTGTGTGTGTGTGTGTGGGTGGGTGGGTGAGAGAGGGTGAGTGTGTGTGTGTGTGTGTGTGTGTGTGTGTGTTATTATTATTATTATTATTATTATTATTATTTAAATTACTGTTATATATGAGCGAAAAAAGTTTGTATGCATGTTCTTCAGTTGGCGTATGCATGCATATAAATCCCAATTTGTTCCTCACAAATCATGAAATTTATTGTCGAAGACAATTGTTTGTGTGTTTTATAAATGTGGCCCCTGATTTTTCAAAATGTGCATCATGGTGAGTATTGCGATAAACCAATATTATTCATGTTGGCTGTTGAACGGATTAAAACTAGTCCTCATCTTGTCCTGGAATCTTCTTGTCCTGGCCGCCGCTAGTGTTTAGCCCTCGTCTCTGTTTGTTCAGTGTCTTTCAGGGAGTTCGGACGGGACGATCCGGCTGTGGTCTCTGGGTCAGCAGAGGTGTATCGCAACGTATCGCGTTCATGACGAGGGCGTCTGGGCGCTGCAGGTCAACGAGGCCTTCACACACGTTTATTCCGGAGGCCGTGACAGGAAGATATACTGCACAGACCTGCGCAATCCTGATATCCGTGTGCTGATCTGTGAGGAGAAAGCGCCTGTGTTGAAGGTGCGACAAATACAATGGCAAAATTATGGAAGTTTATTTAACTTAATTTTAACATTTCTGGGTCTCGTGTAGAATATATACAGCTTTTCTTTACTCAAGAAATGTTATATATATATATCTCATTTTATATATATATATATATATATATATATATATATATATATATATATATATATATATATATATATATATATATATATATATATATATATATATATATATATATATATATAAAAGGAAAATGTTTTATGTATTTGAGGAGCAGAGAAGAGTCTCAGTCTAGCATTTGTCATTGAGTCATAGCTAATACTGTCTTAAATAGCCATTGTGAAGCACTTCATCTTTAATAATATGAGATTTTGTCCAAATGACCACATATAGCTACAGTAAACTTTACTTTACCTGTAAGTTGATGAAAACCTGCCTCAGATGTGGCCAATTTGGTGACAAAACACGTTTTTACAAAAGTCCATTTGAGCTTGCTTTTGGTAACATGCAAGTGTCTGACCACAATATCAACTTTGACAACATGGTGTTTAATTATTTAAAAAATAGTGTTTTTGTTTCCAGTCATTTCCTGAAAAGTAGCGTTTTTGGAGATATGAGGTTTCCACCTGACAGCAACGATATATATAAACTCACTCAATAATAATAATACACAACCATAGAGTGTAATACAAAGTGTGTCAAGTATTTATAATCTCCCTAGATGTTTAATCAAGGGTGGAAGTGAATTCCTCAAACACCTGCGGCAGCTGTGGACTGTGACCGGGTAATGGAGAGTAAGGTAAAGTTACTGAAGTGTGAATGTGTGCTTCGGTGTCTTTCAGATGGAGCTGGACAGGTCAGCTGATCCGCATTCGGCCATCTGGGTTTCCACCACAAAGTCCACGGTTAATAAATGGGTAAGTGCAGCTGGTGTCCAGCGTGACGCGAGCGGAAGAAGCACCTGCTCCAGCTGTTGTGACGTAACGCAGCTGAGCTTTAAGTATTCTGCAGCACACTCGTTTACTCACAAAGGTCATTAATTAGTGTCGCCTTTCGCCTAATTATCCCAGAATGAGGTGCAGTGGCACTATTTTTATATACTCTCTTGTGATGCATGTTATCCACCCTATTTTTCATGTAAGAGGTGCGCTTGCGCATTTAGAGTGCATACTTTCACTGTGTGATTTAGTCTATTAAAATACATTTATAATGCCCTCAATATTCAAGATATGGGACAAAACTGCCCCTTTATTACTTTTATATTTATATTATTTGATCCGGTTAATCAATATCACATGAAGTGCCATTTTTCTCTCCAAATGTCAGCATGATTACAAATGTGATATTGATTTTATACAACAGTTCAATAACCAAGAAGTTGATATTAAGTGACTTACATTTTAGACAGTCTTGCCTCTGATCGCCACAATCAGCTTTTTGAATGAATCGGTTGAGTGAATGATTTAATGACTCACTCATTAAGACAGTTCCTACATCCCAATGTCCATACTATCCATCCTAAATAGTATATGAGATTAGAATAAGTGTGTCCCAAAGCATATTATATTATGTCAAATGTCCCCAGATGGTCTACTATTTCTGGTTGATTTTCGAAGTGTGGATCTGTGCACACTATAGAGGCTAATATTGCCCACAACCCATTGCACTTTGGAGGATTCAGTTCAGAACTACAAATGCCAGTAAAACGTGTTTTAAAAACTACAAAACATGGTGGATATGCACGACCGAAGGTGAGAGGTTTAGATAAAGGTTTGAGTGATTAACAATCAGTTTAAAATATTTATTTAATGTTATCCATCATCTGCAATAACAATGTGGACTTTTATAAAGATCCGTTTGCCCATTAACTTTTAAATGCATCTTTATGCATTAATAATGAGGAGAGTCTCCGTATGAAAGACACGCGACTGCAGATCAATGTGCTACTGCATTTCTCTCCGATACGGTAGGAAATTAAATGTGGAGGATTTGAACTGTGACGATGATTGACAGGTGATGGTATGTCCCAAAGCTTGTCTACTCTTTTGCTACACACTCAAAAGTATATACTTTTTCTTCACAAAAAGAGTAGCATAAGTAGGCGAATTGGGATGCAGCATATCAAATGCTTAGTTCCTGAATGAATCAGCCGTTTAAATGATTCGGTTGAATGAATGATTCAGTGACTCACAGTCAAATGCTTCATTCCTGAATGAATCAGCCGTTTAAATGAATCGGTTGAAACTAAATGACTCACTCATTAATAGTGACCACCACCTGGTGGTTTTAATTTCACAATTTCACAAGTATCTTTTCATTTTTTTAATTGACACCCACTGTCAAAAGCTTTGTTCCTGAATAAATTAGCCGTTTGAATGAATTGGTTGAATTAATTATTCAATGACTCACAGTCGAATGCTTTGTTCCTGAATGAATCAGCCATTTAATTAAATTGGTTGAATGGACGATTCAATGACTCACAGTCAAATGCTTAATTCCTGAATGAATCAGCCGTTTAAATGAATCGGTTGAATGACCGATTCAATGACTCACAGTCGAATGCTGCGTTCCTAAATGACTCACTCATTAAAGGTGACCACCTACTGCCGGTTTTAATTTCACATTTAAAGTTTCTTTTCATTTTTTAAAAATCAAATATTCAACGTTTTATGTTTAAAACATCAACACATTATTTCTGCATTTGTAACAGCAGGTTAAACTCATTCATGTCCCTCCGAGCTCATTAAACAGTGTGTAAATGATCTGAATCCACTTCAGATGCAGTTTCTGTTTCCTCCATTGCAAAGATCACTATAGTTGATATTGATTATTTAATTGATAACAGCCCTATTGTGTCTTATTCTAATGTAATTTATCGATTTAAATGTAAGAATTTGACATAAAAGATGATGCATACTTTTATTTAGGTTAGAAAAAATGGCTTTATAAAGGTAAACATCCATTTAAACTCATTGGAAAAGATGATTTCTGTCACTGACACTGCTGTGAACAGACCACCTCACAGAATATGAAGAATATCAAAAACTTGAAAACATAGCAAAAGCAATGCAACCTCGGCTGGAAAGCTTTTCTAATATTAGTGGGATTTTGCCTGAATGATCATACATTGAGCTGTATATGTTTCTCTGTACCACAGTCTCTGAAGGGCATCCATAATTTCCGAGCGTCTGGAGATTATGACAACGACTGCAGCGCTCCGCTGACGCCGCTGTACACGCAGCCCGAACAGGTTATTAAAGGTACGACTCGGGTCAATTCGGTCTTGATTTGTGTCTTTTTAATGTGTTAAAGACACCAGTGGCTTGATGAGCATATTTCATTTTATTCTTTTGTGTTGTGCTGTATATGCACAGCTAGGCATCTCTCTGTTGCTGTATCATCCAGTGAAACATAAAAATGAGTTTTTATAGTCATGGCGTTTCTAAAAGGAGCATTTGTAATAATAGAAATGCTGTGACAGCAGATTTATAGGATGAGCCGTGTATGATGATCTCCTTTGGTTGATTTGATGTGTTGACCTCTAGGTGGCGCCAGTATAATCCAGTGCCACATTCTGAATGACAAAAGACACATTCTGACCAAAGACACTAACAATAATGTGGCGTACTGGGATGTGCTTAAGGTACCGTGTTAGATTAACATTTATATTGATTGACTGATTTGAACGCTAGTCATGTAACTGGTTTGTTTTCTGATGTTTCGCAGGCTTGTAAAGTTGAAGACTTGGGGAAGATAGAGTTTGATGAAGAGATCAAGAAAAGGTTCAAGATGGTTTACGTGCCGAACTGGTTTTCGGTGGATCTGAAGACGGGGGTAAGTCACAGCAGAACTGCGTTTTAAACACACTTTTGTGACCTTGGACAACAAAACCAGTCATAAGGGTCTTTTTTTTATTTTATTTATACATCATCTGAAAGCTGAATAAATCATCTCTCCATTGATGTATGGTTTGTTAGGATAGGACAATATTTGAAAAACTGGAATCTGAGGGTGCAAAAAAAATCTAAATATTGAGCAAATCGCCTTTAAAGTTGTCCAAATGAAGTCCTTAGCAATGTATATCACTACTGATAATACATTTCTGATATATTTACGCTAGGACATTTACTAAATATCTTCATGGAACATGATCTTAGTATCCTAATGATGTTTGGCATAAAAGAAAAATGGATAATTTTGACCCATACAATGTATTGTTGGCTATTGCCACAGATATACCCATGAGACGCAGCGCTGCTGTTGTGCTCCAGGGTCACCTTTAGTGCTTGTCAGGTCTGTTAGGAATCTTTTGGCTTCTTTTGATTGACAGATGTTGACTATAACGCTGGACGAGAGCGACTGTTTTGCAGCCTGGGTTTCTGCTAAAGACGCTGGATTCACCAGTCCTGACGGATCCGACCCTAAACGTGAGCACGACCTCCAGAGGTGTATGTTTATGGTGACAGTAGATCATCAGGTGTGTTAATGTGTTTGTTGTGGTGCAGTGAATCTGGGTGGGCTGCTGCTCCAGGCTCTGCTGGAATACTGGCCCCGCACACACATCAACCCCATGGACGAGGAGACCGAACTCAATCATGGGAGCGGTGAAATACTCTTCCCTAAAACACTGATCATAATATTTAACATTATTAATAAATATATATATAAATAAGTTTCTTCAGATGATGATGACGTGTGTTGTGTGTTTGCTCAGTGAACGGTGAACATGAGAGTCGGATACAGAAAGGAAACGGATATTTTCAGGTGCCGCCACACACTCCGGTGATTTTCGGGGAAGCGGGAGGAAGGACATTGTTCAGGTGTGTGTCTTCCTGTTTAATCACGTCTTCAGACGCTGGTGTTCAGTGATGAAATGACATCTCGGCTTCGTGTCTTTGTGCAGGCTGTTGTGTCGAGACTCCGGCGGAGAGACCGAATCCATGTTACTCAACGAGACGGTCCCGCAGTGGGTCATCGACATCACGGTGGACGTAAGATCCTGTTTGCAAATGTTTTATATTTCTTATTTCTGTTATTTAATGCAATTTTTTTCATTCTCCTACAGAAAAACATGCCCAAATTCAACAAAATCCCATTCTACCTCCAGCC
>CM031966.1:1770759-1810759 GCA_018749465.1 Paracanthobrama guichenoti | reverse complement strand
CCATATACTGATTCACCACCTAATACACACACACACACACACACACACACACACACACACACACACACACACACACACACAGAAAGACAGAGGAGAACGTGCGTGCTGTGTGTCAGTGTCTTGTGTGTGTGGCAGCGTCTCAATCAGATCCATAGTTCCAGTAGTCAGGGAGTTGGCCACATTCATGTACGTTACACCATATACTGATTCACCACCTAATACACACACACACACACACACACACACACACACACAGAAAGACAGAGAACGTGCTGTGTGTCAGTGTCTTGTGTGTATGGCAGCGTCTCAATCAGATCCATAGTTCCAGTAGTCAGGGAGTTGGCCACATTCATGTACGTTACACCATATACTGATTCACCACCTAAGACACACACTCACTCGACGCAAACAATAACAACAACAACAGAGAATGTTGCCAAAATGCCAGTGTTGTGGAGTATTCTCATAATAAGAGTCTTAAATGAGTTAAATAACGTCTTAAATGAACTTGAGAAAATGAGATGCGCCTGACAGCGTGTCAGCTCATGTTTGGCCGCCGCCGGTCTTACAGTCACAGCAGCACTGATGATGTCTGTCATTAATGCTCATCACAGAGCATAGGCAACTTTAATCATGATTCATCTATATTTAATTTATCATTTATGCAGTGAAGAAAGGTGTTTCATAACCATTACATTTCTGTATATAACAGGGAAGGCCACAGGGAAATATAACATTTATTATAATGGGTTTATGTAAAGATTGTTTTAAGTTCACTTAAATTAAAAGTGGTTTTTTTAAAGCCTAATAAATGTTGGAATTGGTAGCTTTGATTTATACTGTAATGTGATGTCATTAATGTTTCATAGAGACATTAGTGTCAGTGACACTGGCCTTCATTCATAAAAACATGCCATTACAACACATATTTAAAATATGCTGTCTTTAAACTGTTTCTGCATCCATTTGGAGAGTAACTGAAATTACAGTATCAAAATATTAACAACTCGCAATTAATTACAGAAAAAAATGTGATGAATTAGTTTTTTTTTAATCGATTCCCAGCACCTCGGACATCAGTAATACTGTTGCATGTGTCAGATCCCTCTTCCTCCTGTATATAAAATCAATGTGTCTTTCTGATGTGATGTTGTCTTTCGGAAGGTTCTGGATCCCAACATGGACCTGCGGACGGTGAAGCACTTCATCTGGAAAAGCGGCGGCGACCTGACGCTTCACTACCGGCAGAAATCCACGTGAGGTCTCGCAGCGGATCCATTCATAAACACTTCACATTCAAAGCACACGCTCACCTGCACTTCCTGGTTCCGTCTGACGTCATCCGGCGTCGCGCATGTTCATCCCAGCGTCAGCAGGCGGGGGATTGCTGGAGAAACGCTCACGGGTGGCTCAAAGACGGAAGTTTGAGTTTCCTGTACGTTTCTTCTTTCCTCATGGCATGAATTCTCTCCAGACGGATGCCATACAGAACATGTCCAACTGCTCGAGTTGCTTCGGTTTTGTTTTTTCCCGCCTCTCTTCTCATTTAACATTCAGGTGATGTGTTTTTTGCCAATGACGTCATCAAATCCCTCTGGCAGAATGAACGGAAAACCAAGAGGATCGCGTCTGGAACTGGTCTAAAACAATCACGAGTGTGTGAACTCCCAAGAACGCGGTTTCCCATGATGCATCTCTCTCACTAACGTGCTGCGATCATCAATGCATCCATGTTTGTACATATATTGTAATTATTTTGTAGTCAACTTGAACTCGAGTTGGAGATTAGGAGGTTTTTATTTACTTTTTCTTTTTTAAGAAAATGTACGGTATCTTTAAAAAAAGAAAAGGTGCTTTTTCATGTCAGATATGATGACGGAAGTGTAGAGAGAGAAAATACTCATAACACAAGCGATAATGTTTTTAAAAAAAAAAAAAGGAATAATTCTCCCAAAATTGAAATTCTCATGCATTTGTTGAATTTTGAATTATGAAACGTATGCTGCTGTTATATGGAAAAGACCTGCATGAAAAATAGCAGCATATCGGTTTAGAAATTAATGTTTGGATGAATTATTCTTCGATACAGACGCGTTCCCTGTGCATGGACAGGGAAATACACTAAAATTAATAAATATATATATATATATATATATATATATATATATATATATATATATATATATATATATATATATATATATATATATATATATATATATATATATATATATATATATATATATTGAACTATTGAAGGATTACTTTTATGCAAGTTCTGCAAACGTTTGTCAATCATACAAAGATTTGCACAGTGTTCTAGCAAAATGTATTAATGTATATATTTGGTCTTAAAGACGAATTAGATGATAATTATAGTAATACGAACCCATCAGAAACTAAACTGAGCGTCTCCACCCCCTGTATTTAAGCTTCCTGTGTTAATTGTAATTATATGCAGTATATTTTGGGTAAATAACAGCTTAATAAATGAACCAATAATGAATGAGTTTTTCTTGATCCGGGTGTGTGTTTGAATGAGATCCTGTTTAACGTCCTCCTGATGTTTACTGGAGATCTGGTTTTACAGGCTCATCTGGTTGTTAAAGAACTGAAATAAACTGAAATGGATTATATCCTTCTTGAACACACGTGTGTGATTTATCCTGATAAAGCGCTTGAGTGACGGTTAGGTTAGTGCTTTAATCATACTCGGCTAATGATGTGCATCCTCGTTTATATTAAACATCTGTATATTTCTCATTTTTTCAGAAGCGGAAAACAAGTGCGTGCATTTGCATGGGTCAGTATTTCAGAGGTAAGCATGAAATGTTTGTGTTAGTCATGTGACACACTGATGCATGTTTGTGTTCAGAGTTCTCTTGCCCTTTTATTACAATGTAGAATAAATTCAAGTCAAATAAGGTTCACTTCTAAATTTACTCTTTAATCTGGCAACTTCTGCACCAGCTATGCACATATTGAAGCATTTGAGCAGTGTACAGAAACATTCATGACCATGAGCTCCAGCCGCTTTCCTGAGATAGTACTGTATTACATACAATCACCAATGAAAATGATGACAATTACGAAGAAAATAAAAATGACAGTAATTTAACTTAAGTGGAAATGTGCGAGTCAAAAGTTCAGAAACATTAATGTTTTTATAAGAGTCTCTTCTGCTCACAAAAGCCCTATTCGGACAGTAATTGTTTCTCGTGGGCTCATGAGGTGTTTTCATCATTGATGGGCTAGTCTGTGATTTTATTGCTGTCCGAATCCAGAATGTCCGTGTTTTTCTCCCATCACTCGCGTAAAAAAACCCCGGCTGTTTTTAGACAAACACCAAGGTCATGTGGTGATTTAACTGCCGTCTGAATCCATTCTGAGTTTTCAAGAATATATCACTTTAAAATTCACTGTTTATATCCTTTTTGACTCCTGCGGAGCACTGTACGGTTGCGCTTCGCCGTCATTTGGATGCATTTTAAAGATCTAGGGGTGCGTCTCAATCAGCTCCCTAGTTCTAGCCTGACAAGCCAGCCCCACATCAGGGTTGGTCTGGGAACTCACCATTGGCAGGGCTCAAACGGTTGTCTTTCAAATTCCCTCTGCACGCAATAGGACAGCGCATCAACCAACCAGAGCAACGAAGAAGGTGAAGCGGAGCTAGATGATAGATTAAAATTTCACCGTATCCTGTTGGCAAAACTCTGAACACATCTTCCTTTCTTAAGAATGACTTCAGTGCTGTTCTTTTCTCTAAGAAAAGCTTAACAACAAGTCTCCCAGAGTCGAAAGACCGCTGTTCGCCAGCTTCTTTGTTTTTAAGTAGCACGTGGAAGCGCGGCAACTCTGCCGTCATTATGTTAAGCCCGCTCGCCCACCGACTCTATACACGATGTGATTGGCCTGACCAGAGTTTGGTTTTTCCAGCTTGCAAGCCAACGGAGAGTTGCTAGACTACACTCGTGGCAAATTAGATTTGCTGCGGCTAGGGTGCGTCCAGGTTTCTAGGCTACCCTAGTTCAGTAGTCCAGGCACTGATCAGGACATCAGTCCATGGGCTGGCTCGCTGACCCGAGCCCTGACTACTGAACTAGGGAGCTGATTGAGACGCACCCCTAGCCTTTTATTACTGAAATGCTGGCACGTATTTACAAGAGCAATATATTTCATCACCGCTCAAAAGAGAAAGAGAAGCACGTCAACATTTGAAACGGGCCGTTGTTATTATACATGTTAAAATAACCGCAGCTTTATGTTCCCCTCATGTGAATAAGAGGCTGTGTTCACTCATTCCCGCTCATTTCCATGTGGAAGAAAATCACATCCTTTATTTTGAGACAACTATTTGATGTGCATCTACATATCTTCCTATTTTTAAACAGATTTAAATAATTAAATGATTGGATATTATTTTCCTATTATTAAATCAAATATGCATTTATTCTTATTATACCAAACATATGACATTTTATTTACAGCAGGCAATCATGATATTGAGAACATGAGCAGGTTCTCGATCACAGAACTCGCTCCTCCATCAGGAATAAATCACCATCCCAATGCACGGGTTTATCACTGAGGTGGCTGCACATTTATATTTACAGATGGTCACGTGAGAAACAATTACCGTCTGAATAGGGCTTAAGTCTGCATTTATTTGATCATAACTCCAGTACAGCAGTGAGATATTATTCTAATGTAAATCATCTGTTCTCTGTGAATATATAGTAAAGTGTGATTTATTCCTGTGATCAAAGCTGAGTTTATCATCATTACTCCAGTCTTCAGTGTCACATGATCCTTCACTGATCACTCTCAGATGAGGATCTGATGATCAACACACATTTATGATTATTATCAATAGTTCATATTTTTGTGGAAACTGATACATTTGATTTTTCAGGATTTGATGAATAGAAAGTTCAAAAGAACAGCATTTATTTGAAATGGTACTATTTTTGTAATATTAATTTCATAAATGTCTTTTTTTATAAATAAAAGTATGAATTTGTGCCATTTTAAATGGCAATGTATCATGATTTCCCAAAAAAAAACCTAAATAATAATAATAATAATAATAATAATTAAGCAGCTAAAACATTTCAAAATTGATAAGAAATAATCTGAGAGTGATTCCTGAAGGGTCATGTGACACTGAAGACTGGAGTAATGATGATAAACTCAGCTTTGATCACAGGAATAAATCACACTTTACTATATATTCACACAGAGAACAGCTGATCTACATTAGAATAATATTTCACATTTTTACTGTATTTATGATCAAATAAATGCAGCCTTGGTGAGCAGAAAACTTTAATGTTTCCAAACTTTTGACGCGTAGTGCATGTACTATATATATAATTTCTTCAAATGTGTTTTTCTATAGTTTTGGGGTGAAACGCACTATAGACATTTTATTATGATATTCACGCTATAACAGATAAATATGTAGTTTCTCAATATTTTGAAACTGAAGTTGCACTCGCACTGCGGCTCTTTAAAGCATGTTTTTCTGTGCGTTCTTGCATGTCTGCGCAGCAGTAAATGTTTCAGAGAAGTCCTCCGGCGCTTCAACAGAATTCATTCATTCTACCGCAGCCGGTAAAACCCCTGTAATCAAGCCCTAACGCCACCCTGAGCACACCTCATGAAACCGTGCGTCTCTGAGGCTCAGCTGATACTCATGTAGAGGTCACATCCTCGTCATGCTTCAGCTCCATGTTTAAGATCACAGGTGGCGTCTGGACACCGCAGATCCCTGAATCGTCCTCCTGGACCGCTGTCGAGATCCTCACGCTGTCTTCAGACCGACCTTCACGAGGGAATAATGTGGCACGTGAGCAGAGGAGAGACAAACATTGGTTTTAAAGGTATTTTGACACTTACTCAAAGCAGACGCATCCTCACAGCTGCAGACGCCATCATCATCATCATCATTCACTATCAAAGAGGAAGTGCCGTCTGTAGTGGATAAATCCAAATGTCTGGAGAGATCCGGAGCTGTCGTCTCAAACGTGTCTGTCAACAAAAACTGGTTTTGATCACTCAAGAACGTTTACTTGAGTATTTGAGTATCTGTACATTACTTGAGTAGTATTTTTCTGGAAACTTGTGACTTTAACTTCACTACATTTGAAAGACAAATATCGTGTCGAAAGTCGTTCTTGCAGGCGGACCATCAGTAATCACTCTTATAGGGACACGTGTTGTGAAGTTCAGTGATTTTAAAGCATTTTTTTGAACACTGATCAGCTGATTGCAAAATGGAAGACGCATTAATTTTCTCTTAATATCCACTGCAGCATCAACTTTTTTTCTTACAGTGTCTGAAATGCGTTGTTCGAAGATTCAGTCTCTCTAAACCCCACCTCTCTAAGAGCCTGCTCTGCTCTGATTGGTCAGATGACCCAGTCTGTTGTGATTGGTCTATTCTGCTCGGTCTGCTCTGCTCTGATAGGTCAGACGGGCCAGTCTGCAGAGTAGACCAATCACAACAGATCGGGCAGTCTGACCAATCAGAGCAGAGTAGACCAATCACAACAGACTGGGTCATCTGACCAATCAGAGCAGGGCAGACCGATCAAAGGAGAGTAGACCAATCACAACAGACTGAGCCATCTGACCAATCAGAGCAGGGCAGACCGATCAAAGGAGAGTAGACCAATCACAACAGACTGGGTCATCTGACCAATCAGAGCAGAGTAGACCAATCACAACAGACTGGGCCGTCTGACCAATCAGACCAGATCTGACAGACAGAGCCAATCACAACAGACGTCTGACCAATCAGAGCAGAGTAGACCAATCACAACAGACTGGGCCGTCTGACCAATCAGAGCAGAGTAGGCCAATCACAACAGACTGGGCCGTCTGACCAATCAGAGCAGAGTAGGCCAATCACAACAGACTGGGTCATCTGACCAATCAGAGCAGAGTAGGCCAATCACAACAGACTGGGCCGTCTGACCAATCAGAGCAGAGTAGACCAATCACAACAGACTGGGCCATCTGACCAATCAGAGTAGAGTAGACCAATCACAACAGACTGAGCCATCTGACCAATCAGAGCAGGGCAGACCGATCAAAGGAGAGTAGACCAATCACAACAGACTGGATCATCTGACCATCTGGCCCAGTCTGTTGTTTACTCTGCTCTGATTGGTCAGATGACCCAGTCTGTTGTGATTGGTCTACTCTGCTCTGATTGTTCAGACGGTCCAGTCTGTTGTGATTGGTCTACTTTGTCTGTTAAATCACACCCACGGCCATACTTAGTATGTTTCAGTTTTCTGAAAAGATTAAAAATGAGTTTTGTTTTAAATGTTTGCTTTGTTTGCCTAAAATGAACCACATTAACCTGCGGAGGCATATTGAGGTATGCCCTTTCTGCTGAAAGCTTGAAATGGAAATTGTCTGAGCTTTTAGAGCTAAAGTTTCAGTATTGCAGTCTTAATTTTGTTGATGAATAGAAACATTTTTACAGACGAAAATGAGACAATAACTAAACAAATGACAAATGCTATTAAAATTTCTATTGAAATTTTTGTCAACAAATAAAAACGAAATGGAAATGTTAGGGAGGGACGATTTGGGGAGAGATCCAGTGTGATGTCCTTTGGTGTGTACTGGTCACATCTCACAAATGATGTCAAAATGTCAGTTTTGGCAAGTATTTGGAATATTTACACAGGTGATTGTCTTAACAGTTGGGAGAACATCGGATGTGTATCAGTGTATAGGATCCGTGCATTTGGCCGCAGCATTGTAAAGAGCTTTGTAAATTTTATACAAGTAAATGAGTTTAAGGCAGTCGTAGCATCACTGATTGGCTTAAACCACCATGATGGCACAGCGTGCATTCATACAACAATAAAAAACGCGTTGACATAAAAAAGGAAATGTACTTTTAAAAGCAAGTGCTTCTGTACTTTTGCTTGACCAGTGGTACTTTTACTCAAGTAATGGAGTCCACCTCTGGTTTTGATGCCCTGTCTTTATCTTCAGCGTGTTCTGTAGGTATGTCACCACCGTTTGCTACCATATGAGATTGTTCTGATTATTATGTCTTAAAGGATGAGTTCACTTCAAAATGAACATTTCCTGATGATTTCCTCACCCCCCATCTCATCTGTCATGTCTTTCTTTCTTCAGTGGGAAAGAAATTAAGTTTTCTGAGGAAAACATTCCAGGATTTTTCTCCTCATAATGGACTTCAATGGGAACCAGCGGCTGAAGGTCCAAATCACTGCCGCTTCAGAGGAAGGGGCTCTGCACGATCCCAGAGGAATAGGGTCTGATCTAGATGATCGGTCATTTTAGAAAAAAATTAAAAATGAATATACTTTTTAACCTAAATTGCTCATCTTGCGCCGCTCTGCAGAGCTCCAGTGATTGCACAATCACGTCACACTACACACAGACAGAAGCGCCGCCCCCGTGTTCACACAGACTAATACAACACCCTGTAGCAAAAAAAAGGTTAAACAACGATGTCAGACGATTTTAAAGTGTTTTTTTGGTAAAGGGTGTTTGTATTCGTCCTCGTACGTTCGCTTGGGGCGGTGCTTCTGCCTACGTCTAGTGTGACGTGACGTGATTGTGCAATCACTGGAGCGCCACAGAGCGGCGCAAGATGAGCAATTTAGGTTAAAAGGTATATTCATTTTGATTTTATTTTGAAAATGGCCGTTGGTTTGTCTAGATAAGACCCTATTCCTCGTCTGGGATCATGCAGAGCCTCTGAAGTCCTTCGAAGGTGAGTAAAATATCAGGAAATTTTCATTTTGAAGTGAACTAATCCTTTAATAATAATAATAATAATAATAATAATAATAATAATAATAATAATAGCATGATTTGAAGTGGCATATGATCATCTGACCCACCTGGAGATCTCTGGTGTGCTGCTGAAACGAATCCATCAGCAGCGTCTACCGCCACGCCACGCTCCAACTCATCTAACAATGACTGGAATCAGACTCGTAATTAAAACATAGTTTCCCCTTTATTAGCACGTAGAGTTTATACAACACTATAGAATCCTGTTTCCGCCATAGAACAAAATAAAAAGGTACTTAAGAGTTGTTTCACAATTGCAAGTTTATATCTGCAAGAGTTTATAACTCGTACGTGTGAGAGAGTGTCAGAATTATGAGTTTATATTTCACAATTCAAACTTTCTCAGATTTGTGAGATTATAAACCCCGAATTGTGTGAGAGTCACAATTACCTTTTTTAACTGAGTTTGTCTAAAAGTGTACTTTCTTTTTTTTTTTTTTTGTGTGTGGAAAAAGTCAGAATTGCAAGTTTTATAAACTCAAAATTGCAAGAACATGTATTTATATTTCAGAAGTGTGAAAAAATGTCAATTGTGAGATAAAAGGTCACAATTACCTTTTTAGTTTATATCTAAAATGTATATTTTCTTGCAAAAGAGAAACAAGTCAGTTTATACATGAAAATGTCAGAATTGTGAGTTTATGTTTCATAATTCTGGCTTTTTTTCACAGATTTTTGAGGTTTAAACTCAGAATTGTGAGAAGTCACAATTACCTTTTATTTAATTTGATTAATTAATTGAAAATTAATTCTGACTTTTTTCACGCAAAAACAGATTTGCAAGAAAGTCTGAATTTCATAATTCTGACTTTGTTGGAATTTTTTCTTCTTTTTTTAATCGCAAAATAAGTAAAATCATAATCCTATAATTATAATATTATAGTCATAATTATGATATAGTATAGTCATACTTATAGTTATAAACTCAAAATTGCGAGAAAACGTCAGAATTGTGAGATTAAAGAAGAAACAGTGAAAAGTCAGTTTCTAACTTGCATTTGCTAAAACATATCAGAATTGTGAGTTTATATTATGCAATTCAGACTTTTTCCTCAGATTTGTGAGGTTTAAACTCAGAATTGTCAAATGTCACTTGTGAGAAAGTCACAAATACCTTTTTTATTTTTTATTCTATGGCGGAAACAAGTTTCTGTACAATGCACATTGTTATGATGGGGAATCTTATGAAGAATATATTTTGCCCAAAATGTCAAATAATAAATGTTAAAGCCTAATATAATGTTTAAATTGTCCTAAAGATTATTTTCTTTTCATTAGAGTGGAATGTGAGCTGGAGATGTGTACTGTGAGAGCTGTGCTTCTACCTCAGGCCAGCGTTTGTCCTCTTGGTTTCCAGATGTTGCAGATGCATTCTGGGGTTGATCTGATGCGAACGGGCGCATGGGGATACGATGCAGGTACCCAAACCCCATGCCACATCCAAGACTGAGAAAACACAAACAGGACACGTGTGAGTACAAATATATACTGTTTAAAGTAAACCTATTATGCTTTATGGGATATGACCTTTCATGCGGTGTATAATAAATATATATATATATATATATATATATATGTGTGTGTGTGTGTCTGTGTGTGTGTGTGTGTATATATATATATAATAGAGCTGTTTGTGAATGTAAAAGGTCTACGAAGGTTTAAAGATAAATGGAGTTATCGATTCTGAACTGAAACGAGTCGTCAGTAATCCCAGTCTCACTTCCTGCTGAACCTACGTAGGTTTGTAACTCATTAGCATAATGCAATCCTCTGGTCTTGATTGGCTGAACAGCGTCTCTTTGCCCCGCCCTCACACACTGTAGTTGTATCTGAGACTGAAAGAGTTTGGTTTGTGTTGTTCATGTGGAGAAGACGCTGTTTCTGCTGCCAAAGCAAATCCACTGTGATGAGATTGAGACGGTAAAACCCACGCCATCGTTACTGTTCACATCACTGAGATTCAGATATGATAATGAGCATTTGGATTCTGACCAATCAGAGCAGAGTACACCAATCACAACCGACTGGACCATCTGACCAATCAGAGCAGAGTAGACCAATCACAACAGACTGGACCATCTGACCAATCAGAGCAGAGTAGACCAATCACAACAGACTGGGCCGTCTGACCAATCAGAGCAGAGTAGACCAATCACAACAGAGTGGGCCGTCTGACCAATCAGAGCAGAGTAGACCAATCACAACAGAGTGGGCCGTCTGACCAATCAGAGCAGAGTAGACCAATCACAACAGACCTTTAAAATAGCATATTAGCACTTTAAAATGCAGTCTTCTATGATTATTGAATAATGTGCACGACAAAATAAGTTACAAAACATCAGAACACAAGGTGCTGTTTCAAAGTGATGTAAAATGAAAAAGCATCAAACAGCAGTTGGACTGTATTTTGGATGTATTGTATTTTTGCTGATGGACGAACCTTCCCTCTCCGCCCCAGGCTCCGTTAGGAGTGATCATCACTTCCCTACAGCGGTCACACCGGGTGTTATACACCAGCAGCTTCAGTGCCTTTCCCTCCGACGCCTCGATCAGAGAAAATAAATCCTCCGACTGCAAACATTCACAGGCAGTGAGATTTCATTTCACGTATTTATTCATATCAAATGCAGTCTTTGAGGCGTAACAATGACTCTAGAGTTTGGTTCTGTACCAAACTGGCTTTGAATAAATCTTACTTCCTGCAACACCTGGTCTGCGCCAACAATGTAATCTGAATAAGGCTTCAGTCCAGCCAGTTCAGCAGGAGAGTTCGGTTCCACATCCTGAAAGAAAGTCAATTAAAACCAATTAAACAAACAACATCCTTCCCAAATAAACACATACAGTGCAGCCCAAAAGTCTTAGTCACCACGATTATTGCAGCGTTTATTCTAAATGATTTATTGGTGCACATCATTATTTTAATAGTCTTGAATCAGAATAACTTCATCTATTCTCTGACGATGAGGGCGGGGCAACCTGTCACTCACATGAGATCCACCAATAGCAAACAACTACCATCCAATCAATTACACACTGACAAAATCAAGCCCCGCCCCACATTTGTTCTTGTTTGAGTGTGTGTGAGTGAGTGTGTGAGTGTGAGTGTGAGTGTGTGTGTGTGTGTGTGTGTGTGTGTGTGTGTGTGTGTGTGAGAGAGTGTGTGCATGTGTGAGTGAGCGAGTGAGCGAGTGAGTGAGTGAGCGAGTGAGTGTGCGAGTGAGTGAGAGAGTGTGAGTGAGTGAGCGAGTGTGAGTGAGTGAGCGAGTGTGAGTGAGTGAGCGAGCGGTGGCGAGTGGTGAGTGAGTGGCGGCGAGTGAGCGAGTGAGTGGTGAGGTGAGTGAGCGAGTGAGAGCATGTGAGTGAGTGAGTGAGTGTGGTGAGTGAGTGTGTGAGTGTGGTGTGTGTGAGTGAGTGGTGTGTGAGGTGAGTGAGTGAGTGAGTGAGTGAGTGGAGGTGGTGAGTGAGTGAGTGAGTGAGTGAGTGAGTGGTGGTGAGTGAGTGGTGAGCGTGGTGGTGAGTGGTGAGTGAGTGAGTGGTGTGTGTGTGTGTGTGTGTGAGTGGTGAGTGGTGGCGAGGGAGTGAGCAAGTGAGTGAGTGCGTGTGGTGAGTGAGCGAGTGAGTGAGTGGCGAGTGAGTGAGTGAGCGAGTGAGTGAGTGAGCGTGAGTGAGTGAGTGAGAGTGAGTGTGTGAGTGAGTGAGTGAGTGAGCGAGTGAGTGAGTGAGCGAGTGAGCGAGTGGCGTGAGTGAGTGGTGTGAGGAGTGGTGGCGAGTGAGTGAGTGTGCGTGGTGAGCGAGCGAGAGGAGTGAGTGGAGAGTGAGTGAGTGAGGCGCGTGGTGAGTGAGTGTGAGTGGTGAGTGAGTGAGTGGCGGAGTGAGTGAGTGCGAGTGGTGAGTGAGTGAGTGAGTGGTGAGTGAGTGGTGAGCGTGAGAGTGAGTGAGTGAGTGAGTGAGTGAGTGAGTGAGTGAGTGAGTGGTGAGTGTGGTGAGTGAGTGAGTGTGGCGTGAGTGAGTGAGTGAGCGAGTGAGTGAGTGAGCGTGGAGTGAGTGAGCGAGTGTGCGCGAGCGAGTGAGTGAGTGAGTGAGTGAGTGAGTGAGTGAGCGAGTGAGTGCGTGAGTGAGTGGCGTGTGTGAGTGAGTGAGTGAGTGAGAGTGAGTGGAGTGAGAGTGAGTGAGAGTGAGTGAGTGAGTGAGCGTGAGTGAGCGCGAGTGAGTGAGCGTGAGTGAGCGCGAGTGAGTGAGCGTGAGTGAGCGCGAGTGAGTGAGTGAGTGAGTGAGCGGTGAGTGAGTGGCGTGAGTGAGTGTGAGTGAGCGAGGTGTGAGTGAGCGAGCGAGTGAGTGAGTGACCGAGTGTGTGTGAGCGAGTGTGCGAGTGAGTGAGGGAGTGTGAGTCTGTGACTGTGAGTGACTGTGAGAGCGAGCGAGTGAGTGTGTGTGCGAGTGAGTGAGTGAGCGTGTGAGTGAGTGTGCGAGTGTGTGTGAGTGAGAGGAGTGTGAGTGTGAGTGAGGTGTGAGTGTGGCGTGTGTGTGTGGCGTGGAGTGAGTGAGCGTGTGTGTGAGTGAGTGAGTGAGTGAGCAAGTGTGAGTGAGAGCGTGAGTGAGCATGAGTGAGTGAGTGAGCGTGAGTGAGCGCGAGTGAGTGAGTGAGTGAGCGCGAGTGAGTGAGTGAGCGTGAGTGAGTGTGAGTGAGCGAGCGAGTGTGAGCGAGCGAGCGAGTGAGTGAGTGAGTGTGTGTGAGCGAGTGTGCGAGTGAGTGAGGGAGTGTGAGTCTGTGACTGTGAGTGACTGTGAGAGCGAGCGAGTGAGTGTGTGTGCGAGTGAGTGTGAGCGAGCGAGTGAGTGTGCGAGTGTGTGTGTGAGCGAGCGAGTGTGTGAGTGTGCGTGTGAGTGTGAGTGTGTGTGTGTGTGAGTGAGTGAATGAGTGTGAGCGTGTGTGTGTGTGTGTGTGAGTGTGTGTGTGAGTGAGTGAGTGTGTGTGTGTGAGTGTGTGTGTGAGTGTGTGTGTGAGTGAGTGAGTGTGAGAGCGAGCGAGTGAGTGAGTGTGCGAGTGTGTGTGTGTGAGCGAGTGTGTGTGTGTGTGTGAGTGAGTGAGTGTGTGAGTGAGTGAGTGTGAGAGCGAGCGAGTGAGTGTGCGAGTGTGTGTGTGTGTGTGAGTGCGTGTGTGTGTGTGTGTGTGTGTGAGTGTGTGTGTGAGCGAGTGAGTGTGCATGTGAGTGTGAGTGAGTGTGAGTGTGAGTGTGAGTGTGTGAGTGTGAGTGAGTGTGAGTGTGAGCGTGTGTGTGAGTGAGTGAGTGAGCGTGTGAGTAAAGTCTAAGTGTGTGTGAGTGAATGAATGTTTAATAAATTATACCTAATTGTAAAGTGTTACAGTATTTTTTTAAATGCTCTATTTATTATATTATTATATAATCTATTTATTATAAATATAATAATAATTTTCAATAGGGTCTGAGACTTTTGGACTGATTTAATGGCTTTAAATAATAAAAAGCAGCTCACCAACACATGCCAGACGTTGTGATTGGCCCCTTGGAAAGAGCAGAACTTGACACTGGCCCCCAGTAAGCCCTGACCGCCCCACATGTTACTGGGCACGACCTGCAGCTCTCGGATCCTCATCACTTTACTGCTGTACACCTCCAGCTTCACCGGCTTCTCCACATTCGCCTTCAGGAGGTCTTTCAGCGTGCTGCTTTCTTTATTCTGATCACACACACACACACACACACACACACACACACACACACACACACACACACACACACAGACACAGACACACACACACACACACACACACACACACACACACACACACACACAGACACACACAGACACAGACACACACAGACACACACACACACAGACACAGACACACACAGACACAGACACACACAGACACACACAGACACACACACACACACACACACACACACACACACACACACACAGACACACACACACACAGACACACACACAGACACAGACACACAGACACACACACACACACACACACACACACACACACACACACACACACACACACACACACAAGGATTTGATCAGAGCATAAAGCATGCAAGTAGTTCAAAAGATCATCATCATTATCATGATTTGTGACTTCTGGTTCTGACTCATCATGTTTAGAGTAACGCGTCTGAAATGGTCAGAGATTTAGGAGTTTAGATCTCACCAGTCTGGTGTGTCCAATAGACAAAATAAAATCAAAGAAAGGCTCCAGGCCGGCTCGCTCCGCTGGAGAATTCTCCTGGATCTGGGAATTAAAGCGGAATATTATGGACGAGACCATGATGCTTCTGTAAATCAGAATTTTTTTCGAAAGTCGACATTTTTTGTCATATTAAGAAAATGATGTCATACTTAAATTAAAAACTCAAAATTATAACAAAAATAAAATTATATTTATATGTGCCATAATTTGGAACTGATCCAGAAATGTTCTTAAAGGTAAATCATTTAGCATTTTAAGTCCAAGTGACAATATTTTAATAATCTTGAATCAGAATAACGTCATCTCTTCTCTGATGACGAGGGCGGGGCAACCTGTCACTCACATGAGATCAGCCAATAGCAAACCACCACCATCCAATCAATTCCCTCAGACACAATCAAGCCCCGCCCCACATCTGTTCTTGTTTGAGAAGCGTTTCACTCGTATATACGGCACAACAGGGAAGAAAAGATGATCTAAACTTCTGTTTCATGCCGACTTTAATTCAAAGTTTATTTTTGTCAATCCCATGGACAGATATTTTTCTTGTTTTAAGGATAATCTCACTTTTAATCAATTTTATTGGAAAACAAGACTTGATATCGTCAGTCATTTTGCATCTCCAGTAAATGAATCTTGGTTTAAGAATGTTTAGATTAGTGCTGTCAAATCGATTAATCCAAAATAAAAGTTTGTTTACATAATACGTGTGTGTGTATAATTATTATGGATATATACATACACATTCATTTAAGAAATATATACATGCATGTGTGTGTACTTATATACACATAATAATTATACACAGCACACACATATATACAAATGTTGAGTCATGTTAAGAAAATTGTCATACTTAATTATTTTTTTTTTTAACTCAAAATTATGACAAAATTATTTGTATGTGCCAACATTTGGAACCGATCCAGAAATCTTCTTAAAGGAAAATTATTTAGGATTTGAAGTCCCCAATTTTTCCAAGTGACAATATTCCGATGATTACTCTAATAAACATAGCATTCGAAGAAATGTTGTATTTTTCAATGCTGTGACCCTAGGACACGCTTGACAAACCTTTGGGTCGTATGTTATTTACTTTATCAAACCCTGTTAATTGCTTATTCATCAGACTCGATGTCTAACTAAACGCAATATAATGACTAGAACAGCTGTTAATGTCGCACTCACCGCGTGCACGTGATATCCGCCCTCTGCAGCAAACACGCTCTGGATCAAGCCCATCATGAACTGCGGACGGCCGGCGTACGAACAACAATCCTACTACAGCCAAGCTCTGCTCATGAATATTCATTAGTACATGAGGACGTTGCTTGGTAACCTTCCTGAAGCTACTCATTAATATTCATTAGAATGCCTGCTCTTAGCCAATCACGTTACTCCGTCTTGAGCGACTCTTGACGTCAAGCCTTCGCCATAGTAGCGTTCGCTTTGTTTGTTTGTTTGATTTTTAACTCTTTCTACTTTATTAAAGCAAACATTAACAACAGTAAAACACAACAGTATGGGATACAAATAAAGACAAAAATAAATAAAAATCGTCACCCTAGTGTTTTCGCTAAACAGACGTGAGTAATCAATCTTAGAAGATCGCTGTGAATAGATTACACAGGCGGCGGTGTCTGTGTGTGATTATTATTCCTGTGCAGGTGTCTTATCGACTGCAGATTTCCGTTATTTTAAATCTCAGGTGCTGTTTTGATGCCGCTAGCGTTATTATGAATTAGTTTAATTATCCGGATAAAACATGTCAGAAAACGATCAGACGTGTTTGGTGAGTTTTCATTTCATATGGCCGATCTTTTTTAAAAGATCATATTTTAATGGCAATTACTGATGTTTTCTTTAACAGCCGTTAATTATATATTACATGAGGGAGAAATGCTTCAGACATGCCATAAATACAGCTGTGAAGAGTTTAAAGCTGTATAAAAATGATCCAGTGCTCCGGTTCTTCAAAGCTTTCGCAGCTCTGATGGAAGGTAGGCTAAAGTTGGACTTTATTTACATTTTGTTAAAAATAAAGCTTCCAGAAAGGGAGCAATACCATAGAAGAACCGTTTCAGAAAACCGAACACGATCTTCCCTTTTCTTAGTAAGAAGAGCATTTTAACCCTTTTTCCCCCCTGTATAAATAACCTTTTTCCCGCAATGGAAAGGTTTTATGGATGTTAAAGCCGGTTCTTATGGAGTGCCAGTGGACCTTATTGACAGCTGCGCCATCTTTGATTTTGAGCGGGAATGAAAGCGAGGCTGTGAGGGATTGACATTCATCTTTACTATTATTTAATGTGTTTTTGGGTTGTTATGGTGACGAAGCAATGCAAAAATATATTTCCAAGAACTTTAAGTATTTAAACTCCAGACGATACGAGATGTGGAAAATTATAAGTGAATTCTAGGGACTTTATGCAGCTTTTTAACAAGGCATGATGGATCCATGTTCTCATTCTGTTTACACCAAATTCTAACTCTACCATCTGAATGTCTGAACAGAAATCGAGACTCATCAGACCAGGCAACATTTTTCCAGTCTTCAACTGTCCAATTTTGGTGAGCTTGTGCAAATTGTAGCCTCTTTTTCCTATTTGTAGTGGAGATGAGTGGTACCCGGTGGGGTCTTCTGCTGTTGTAGCCCATCCGCCTCAAGGTTGTGCGTGTTGTGGCTTCACAAATGCTTTGCTGCATACCTCGGTTGTAACGAGTGGTTATTTCAGTCAAAGTTGCTCTTCTATCAGCTTGAATCAGTCGGCCCATTCTCCTCTGACCTCTAGCATCAACAAGGCATTTTTCGCCCACAGGACTGCCGCGTGATACTGGATGTTTTTCCCTTTTCACACCATTCTTTGTAAACCCTAGAAATGGTTGTGCGTGAAAATCCCAGTAACTGAGCAGATTGTGAAATACTCAGACCGGCCCGTCTGGCACCAACAACCATGCCACGCTCAAAATTGCTTAAATCACCTTTCTTTCCCATTCTGACATTCAGTTTGGAGTTCAGGAGATTGTCTTGACCAGGACCACACCCCTAAATGCATTGAGGCAACTGCCATGTGATTGGTTGATTAGATAATTGCATTAATGAGAAATTGAACAGGTGTTCCTAATAATCCTTTAGGTGAGTGTATATTTCATAATTCTTACTATATCTCACAATTCTGACTTTATAACACACAATTGCAAGTTTTTTTTTTTTTTTTCTCAGAATTGCGTAATATAAAGTTTATTTTTATATACACAATTCTGACTTCTTTTCTCAGAATTCTGACTATATACTCACAATTGGGGAAAAAAGGCTTGGGAAAATGAATGGGAAAAAAAGACGTACTTTTTTCAAGTCATTATGCAAAGTAAGTCTTTTTTTCCCCATTCATTTTCCCAAGCCTTTTTTTTCCCAATTGCAAGTTTAAGTCATAACTGCAAGGAAAAAGTCAGAATTGTGAGCTAAAAAGTTGCCATTACCTTTTTTATTTTTTATTCTGTGGTGGAAGCAAGCTTCTATAGCTTCTTACAGCGGATGCCATTGAAAACACAGTGCGTCCGTCATCCCTCACAGTCTCTCTTTCATATCATGCCGCCGCTCTCAATAAGGTCTACTACTACTCTTCATTTTTAAGCGTGTTTCCATTTTCCCTACTTCCCATTTTTATGTAGCCTAGTTATGATAGTTGATTATCAAGGTAAAATGCTGTGCTGATAGTGATGATGATGATGATTAAGGCTCATGCACATACATTGCAGGTCGCATACAAGAGGCTTTGCGAGAGCTCGTCCAGCTGAAAGATCATCCACATCTGTCTCTGTGCTCAACAGTTGCTCTTGTTTACGCACACAAGCGTTGTGAAACCGTTGGTAACTCTGACCCTGCCGCTCTGTACATACACCGAACTGAATGACTGATGAATGAAACGTTGATGAATGGATAATCTGTGTCATTCTGTATCCACATCAGATCAAGATGCTGTGAGTGAGCTGAACTCTGACCTGAAGCTGTCCGGATCCACAGCCGGTGACAGAGCGTTGTATTACGCAGCGCTGCTTTACTGGATCCTGGAGCTGAACCACAAAGCCAGAACATGCATCAAGAGGATGCTGAAACTCTCTGATACGTCACCTGAGGTTTGTACGGCATGTTTGGACGTGAGGAGTTGACACAGAAATGGAAGATGGCATGTTAAAGACTTTAAAGGGGAGGGGGCGGGGTGGGTAACACACACAGTTTGTGCCAGTCTCGTGTTAATCTGGAGTATCTGTAGAGTAGTGTTGAGCCTTCATATCTCCCAAGAGTCTTTAGTTAATCATATTAATAAAAGACAGATACACTGCACTGATTCTTTCTGGAAACAGCCAAGCTCGTGGAGGCGTGCAGTGGGCGGAGCTAAAGAGACACACACACACACACACACAGTCTCGTGTTAATCTGGAGTATCTGTAGAGTAGTGTTGATCCTTCATATCTCCCAAGAGTCTTTAGTTTATCATATTAATAAAAGACAGATACACTGTACCGATTCTTTCTGAAAACAGCCGAGCTTGTGGAGGCGTGCAGTGGGCGGAGCTAAAGAGACACACACACACACACACACAGTCTCGTGTTAATCTGGAGTATCTGTAGAGTAGTGTTGATCCTTCATATCTCCCAAGAGTCTTTAGTTTATCATATTAATAAAAGACAGATACACTAACCGATTCTTTCTGAAAACAGCCGAGCTTGTGGAGGCGTGCAGTGGGCAAAGGAGCTAAAGTGCACTCACACTCACACACACAGCACACACACACACACACACACACACACACACTCACACACACACACACACACACACACACACACACACACACACACACACAGTCTCATGTTACTCTTGAGTATCTGTAGAGTAGTGTTGAGCCTTCATATCTCCCAAGAGTCTTTAGTTAATCATATTAATAAAAGACAGATACACTGTACCGATTCTTTCTGGAAACAGCCGAGCTCGTGGAGGCGTGCAGTGGGCGGAGCTAAAGAGACAGACACACACACACTCACACTCACACACACACACACACACACACACACACACACACACACACACACACACACACACACACACACACACACACACACACACACACAGTCTCATGTTACTCTTGAGTATCTGTAGAGTAGTGTTGAGCCTTCATATCTCCCAAGAGTCTTTAGTTAATCATATTAATAAAAGACAGATACACTGTACCGATTCTTTCTGGAAACAGCCGAGCTCGTGGAGGCGTGCAGTGGGCGGAGCTAAAGAGACAGACACACACACACACACACACACACACACACACACACACACACACACACACACACACACACACACTCATCATGGCATTATCCCTGGATAACTTTCTATTGTCTATACGTTGGTGTTGTTCACATTATATGCACTTGCGCACCGATTGCCAACAAAACACACACATCTGATGCAGTTTCACTCCCGCCTGCGGTTTCTACTCCTGACCGGGAACAAACACACACACACACTTGCAGAACTCCAGAAACACAGACCGCATCCACTGTTCCCTTAACGCTGGGTTATTTGGGAAGCTGAACAAGGTGAAACACACTTCTTTAGTGACATTGTTGATCTTGTGTCTAAAAACACAACACCGCCGACGGCTCCTGTAACCCGAACGAAGCTCGTTGATGGACGCGCTCTTGCTCTCGCTCTGGGTGGTGTGTGTGTGCGCTCATGCGGGAGAAGTGCCCATACAAGGAATTCCGCCCTTTATGATGTCATACAGGCCTACTCGGGAAAAAAACTTCCCGAAACATGTTCAAATCCGGAAGGAGTGTATTTGGCACAGAAATACTGTCATACGTCCAACTAATATTTTGAAAGGCTGTCCATGTTTATCAACTCTTTAACAGTGTTAATAAGGCAGAATGCAGGAAATAGCATTAGACCCCCCCCCACCTTTTTTAAACAGCCTACAGTATCATATTTGATACACAAAGGCCTCTGTATAAACATGATCATCGCACACAATCTACTTCTGTCGAGTACTGTACTGTACAGCGAGTACTGTAAAAAACGTCCACCTTCAGCTTGAGGTTTTTGCTGTGAAATCTTTATTGATCAAGTAAGCATTATAGATTGTTATAGCATAGTCACAATATTAAAAATATATACATTTTAAAATACACTACATTAAATGACTCGACTTCCCCCTCTCAATTACTCATGTGAGTATTCATTATAAATAATTAATCTTTCAGGAACCATTAGCTTAAAAGTCCCAAAATGTCATTCCGGGTTCAAATCTGACTACATTTTATATACCATAAAATATGAATAAAAGTTTTAAAAATCTACTTGGCATAATTGTATTGATGTTTTCAATGATACCTACAAATATAGTGATAATAGTAAGCTTATTTAAATGTTTATGACAGAAAGACTTTTATCCCCAAATTGTGATTTTTTTGGACCATAATGCATAATATTGAATCCCTGATGGAGCTCCAAAACATGTGCAAAGGCCAGTAAGCGTCTCTGGCGATGCAATGTTTTGACCTTTTCAGATAACACTAATAAAACATTTATAATGTATTTATATTAAAAAACGATCTGTTTGATCTAAAGTGACGATGGCCAAGTTGTAGTTGCCCATAGGTGGTGCAGTTAGTGCCTGATTATAAAGAAACATATTAGATTTGTCATTCCTGGATAACACAAAACCCCTGTCATCTGTTATCCAGAATGGCACACGTATAACAATCTAGTTTTTAATGAATATTTGTAAAGTTTTAGGCACAGTTATTATTAGGGATGTGTGGGAGTGGTCGATTAAACGATAGCGCTGCTGCTAGTCAACTTGGGAATAATTTAATGCTTTGCTTTATATTTTCATAAAGGCTACGTTTAAATTACATTTGTTAATGTTACATCTGGAAATTAATATATTGAAAAGTGTATATATGAAGATGGTTTTTATGGTAATCCTGAAAAATACTGCAGAATGTCTAATCATGACACAGGCGATTAATGTAACCCATATTTGTGTGTTAGATCACACAGTTCTGTGTTTTTGTTTTGTTGTTGATTTAAGAATAAAACAAAGCTTATTTACTTTTATTTTTTTTCCAATTTGGTTCTGAATTTTGAGTTAGCAGCAGCCAAAAATGAGCCCATGTCTATATGAAATCCCAGATTGACTATATTATTTGTGATTGTAAATGTAGTTTTCCGAGCACTCATTTGTTGAGCTCCAATTATGGATATCATTTGTATATGCCAGCAATGGTGGAAAAACGTAATTTCAAAATTCCTTACCATTACCCAGGAATGACATTTTCATTGGGGAAAAATTGTCAATTACATTCTTAAAATGAATACATGCCATTGCATTACATACACAACACTCTAATAAGTACAGAAAGTCCTAAAATTGGAGGTTTTATTTTATTCAGATTTTATCCTATTATTGATATATTGGGGATTACAAGAGCGTATTTGGAAATATCATGCGCTGGTATGGACTAAACACAAGACCACAACTGGTTGGTTCATGAGTTGTTTTTCTTTGTCAACAGGGGCTTATTCTCAAGGGCTGGACTGTGCTGACCTCTGACACGGAAGAGAACAGACATCAGGCCATACGTTACTTTGACAGTGCCGTTCAGGACACGGGAAACTTATTTGGACTCATGGGAAAAGTAAAACGTCTTTAGAAACTAACGGAGGCTCTATTTTGAATCTTACAGGGAATAAGCCGTTTCTTACCCGTGCAGATCGAGTTCTTCATGACGAAGCAGAATGAGCAGTGCGCTCTTGACATCGCCAATCAGATCATAGTCTCTCATCCGGACTTCATCCCTGCGCTCGTCATGAAGATGAAGGTGTTCATGTCTCTGCGTGAATGGGATCAAACGGAGGAGGTCGCCCGGAGGTGTGTGCTCTTCTGAGCTTTTATTGGAATAGATGGTTTTAGATGTTATTCAGTGAGTTTGGTTGAAATGTGCAGAGTTCTGGCGAGAGACGGACATGATCTGAAAGCTCTTCAAATGATGACTGTCATTGCTGAGGCTAAGGATGGAAGTATGGACATGGTAATTCTGTTTCTTTTCATTTAAATAGAAATGAAATTGGTTCTGTTTGCATGTCGATTTTTGTATTTCAATGAAATTATTGTATTATATTTTAGTTCAATTATATATATATTTTTAATATTTAGTTTTTATTTTACATTTTATGGTACTAAATTATATTTAAGCAGTAGTTATTATCCATTTATTCACGTTTTGAGCATAGACAAAATTTAATTTCCAACTTAATCGGTCAGCTCTTCAATGCTTTGAATCACAGACTGAAGTTTGGTCTTTTGGCAGATTATTGCTGAAGTGAAAAAAGTTTTTAAAAAAAAGTTAACAAAAAAAAATCATAAAAGTGTTATGAGAAATGCACAAAAATGGCATATTAAATTTTTATATTAAATATATATTTTGCAAAACACATTTTACTCTAAAACTGAGAGAAAGTCAAAGCCATACATTTAAACAAGTTGTGTTCCAAATTTGAGTTTGATATCTCAAAAACAGTTTGTTTGGGCGCAGTACCGAACGCTTCCACTAGGTGAAATTCATCTCCCATTCATTTCCAATGCGCTCATTTCTGACCGCAAACAATACAAGCATGACCTTTTCCAAGATTTGTAAAGTGATTGCTGCTTATAGATCCTGCCCTCAACTACTCGATTAACTTGCTGCAACCAACTGTGATAATTTGCGAAAAATAGCATGAGCTTTTTTTCCAAAATGTTTTAAATCAACATGAATACAAATATTATGTTTCTCAATTTTCAACTATTAACAGCAAACTTTGAATGGGTTTTGGCCAATCATTTACACTTTTGATCTTCTCAGTGTAAACTACATAAATGCAAAACTGACGTCATGCACATGTGTGTTATGTGTTCAGTCTATAGTGTTTCTTTACAAAGTGACATCGCCACCTACTGGCCTGGCAGCAGAATACAGCGTTTTTGTCGTTTTCTCAGATCTGTGTTCGGGGATCGTTTTGACAATGTTGTGTTTGCAAAGGAAAAATGCGTCATTGTCGTGTAAACGTACCCTAAGAATGTTTTTTTTTTTTTTTTTTTTTTTTAAAGCTTCCTTTTCCTTCCATCTCAGACATTCTTTGTCTATGACCCACAAATATTATTCCATTGTGTATTTCAGGTGAAAGAGCGTCTTCGAGCTTTAGTGAATGCTGTAGAGATCTCTGAGCCCAGTAATCCCAGCCTGCATCTGGAGATCACAGCACCCATCAGCCGACTGGTGCGAATCACTCTCAACATAGTTCCCCTTATACACTGTTAGTGCTAATATGTTAATAGACCAGGCTTGTTTATTACCACTTTAACCCTGAACACACACACCATCCTCACTGGGGGTTTTTGCATCCCTAAGTGTGTGTTTCCATGATACTTCTTGCCCTTGGGTCATTTCGGAGCTATTCATTTTTTGTTTTGGAGCTTGTTTCCCTGGCTTGAGACTAATCTATCCATCCTCATTATTACAGTATAGTCTCTGTCCACAGCAGAAAAACTAAATATTTCTCCCCATCTGCAGTGTGGACACAACGCAGAGATCCTTCAGATGTTGACTGTATTTGTGCGTCGGGTGTCGTCATGTGCACCAGCGGCGTCTTATGTCCTCTGTGAGCTCGGCTATCTGCTCAGTCTCCAAGATAAGAATAAAGATGCCCATAAATGCTACTCTGCAGCAATGAAAATAGACCCCAAATGCACGTCAGCATTAGTAGGTACAGTATAATCACATCCAGGCAGCAACATTATCATCACTTTACAAAACTGATGCAATGTCTGGGTCATATGTCTCGGTGACAAGGGGGAAGAGAAATTCAGTTTGCAAACGTGTTGCATTATTTTAATTGTAAAATATTTATATACCATGGTAGTATTTGTTGTACTAAATTTATTATGCATTAAAAAAAAAAATGTTGTGTCCAGATTATTGGTAACACTTCACAATAAGGTTTTATTTGTTAACATTAGTTAACTCTTTCCTTGCCATTGACTTAACTTTCAGGCATTTCACTGTCATACGGTAGTGGGCGCTGTTACGCATCTTCTGAAAGATCTCTGGATCAAAACACAGTAAAAAAAGAAGCAGAAAAAAATGATTAAAGCATTGCTTATGTACGTTGTACTCACGTTTTTGTTCAAATTGTTGATTTTTTTAATAAAATGTACCCACATTCAAGTGTCGATAAAAAAAGGACTGCATAAAGCTTGAATAAAACGTTTTTTGCTGTTTAGAAGCAGAGGCTTCTGTTCTTTCATTTGACATATTGCATTGTTGGATATTCATACAACATAATAACAATCTGGGGGCCATGACATTTTTGTGAAAATGATCAAAAATGCTGGCAAACGCTGGCGGGGAAAGAGTTAACTAGCATGAACTAACTAAATTTTTTTTTTTTAAAACAGCTCAAGTATTTATTAATCTTAATCTTTAACATTTGCTAATATATAATTAAAATCAAAAGTTGTCTGTTAATAGTATTTAATGGACCTGAGTTGAACTAACAATAAGCAATTTTATTTTTAATAACTAATGTTAACAATTGTATTGCTCATCACTGTAATGTGGATTTGAAGGAATATTTGCCATTTAAAATAATGTTGCAATGTAAAAAATCTTAATAGTCCTAAAATAGGCTTCATTTATATCCTAATTCCAAATGTTGCTATAGTATATACACATAAATCTATGCATTTAACATATGGTTATTTTTATAGGCATGATCAGATGCCAGCTGATGTGTGATCAGCTTGAGGAAGCCGCCCAACAGCTCGCCTTCTTCTGCGAAGCGCAAGAGTCTCTTGGAAACATAGCGGTAAAAAGCTGAAAAATTACGCTTTCTATGACCAGTTTCTAATGCCACCTTTTAGTAGTGGCATTAGACCGTCTTCAGGAAATGTTTAATAATTAACCAAAAGCCCTGATTAAGCCTTTAGCAGTGTAGTGTAACTGGCGTAAATATTTTTCATTAAACAGGAAGTTGCTCTGCTGAAGGCCATTTTGGCCAGGAAGCAGAAAGCAGATGAGGAGACTGTGATACAGCTGCTGAAAGACGCCGCTGAGCTCCAGTTCTCTGCTCTGCATGGATTAAATTATGGTGTAGAATACCTGCAGATGCTGGACCTCAACTTCCTCCTGCAAATAGTGCGCATGCACCTGGAGTCCAAGCAGGTATTTTATCCTTCGTGATATATCAGTTCATTAGCAACATCAAGGTTGTGGGTTTGAGTCCCTTTGGATAAAAGAATCTGCCAAATGCATAAATGCAAATGTGAAAAAAAGAGTATTTTTACTTCTGGAATTAGGTGTGAATTATTTTTTGTATGATTTCACAGGATTTTCTCCTCATTCCTGGACAAACTCCACCATTTTGGCTCAAACACGCCAATATGATATTAGAAACGATCATCAAAGCCATTCCTGGCATGTCAACGAGCTGTTATTTTATGGCCTACGTCAAGCTCCTTCTAGGCAAGTGTGCTGAGATACAGAAACATTTCAATGCATCACCTGAGCTGATGATAACAATCCCAGAATGCCTCTGCAGGCGACCACAGAACAGCCCAGCACCTTCTGAACCTGTGCTTGGAGAAAGAGCCGACCGTGCCGGAGATCCACCTTCTGCAGGCCCGACTGCACCTGCGCGCCGGAGACAACAGCAAGTGTCTGAGCTGCCTGGAGTCTGGAGTCAGCGTCAACTTTGAGGTGAAATCTGAGCGTTTTGTTCAGTCAAGTACATTGTTTTTTTTCTTGTGTGAAATACACTGTTTTACTCCTTGAAGTCCATTAGTTTTTCATGACTATTATTACAATCTCTCTGACCATTAGAATTTAAATGGCAGGGTTTTTTTATCTGCTGACTTCTTTCTAAAAGATGTGCCAAGTTTCTGAACATCTAATAGACATTGATGGGGCAATATAGACAGGCAGAAGCTTTTTTATGCATTTACCACCAGGAAGGAGGTTTTGGGCGCTATCATACACCTGGCGCAATGTCACAGCAGGCGCAACCCAAGTGTGTTCTGCTAGTCTCAGCCGGACGCAGTTCTCATGTTCACGTCCAGCTCCACGGTGTTTAAATATCAAACGCACTGGCGCATCTGTTCACCCATGGGCGTCTGGTCTGAACACCAGGTGTGTTCAGGAGCATTGTTGGAGCGTTGCTATTGTGAGGAACTGAAAACCACTGACCATTGACCAACACAAACCTGCTCTAAAGTCAACAGTGCAGTATCTGTGTGTTATTTAAAGGGTGTGTTAGTAATATGAGCCTATAGGAGGTGCACAACACACACACACTGATTATTACACACACACACACACACACACACACATTTTTAAATATTAAAAATAAAAGGATTCCTCTCTGGAGAAGCGTTCAGTCTCTCCTCATGTAAATAGTGAATCCGCTCATGGTGCGAGCACAACTGGCTTTTAAAGGGAAAGGGAGATGAGACTCTGGTTGGTTTATTGCACGTTACGCCCAAAACACACCCATGACTCATTAAGAGACGAGGCACAACCCTTTTGGACCATGTGCCTGGCGCATCGACTATTTTTTTCCGTCGTTAAACTAGCTAAAGTGGATTCGGACACGCCCTAAGTGCACCTGCGCCGTGAGCTTCAGACCATGATCAGATCAGTAAAATCGGGCCCTTTGACTTACAGAATACAATTAAAACATGAGTAAGATTTTTTTAATGTTTTTGAAAGAGTCTCTTCTGCTCACCAAGGCTGCATTTATTTGATCGAAAACACAGTAAAAAATGTGTGTGTCACATGATCCTTCACAAATCATTCTCATATGAGGATTTGATGCTTAGGAAACGTTTATGATTATTATCAGTGTTGAAAACAGTTCATGTTTTTGTGGAAACTGATACATTTTATTTTTCAGGATTGTTTGTTGAATAGCATTTATTTTTGTACATTATAAATGTCTTTACTGTCACTTTTGATCAATTTAATGCATCCTTGATGAATAAAAGTGTGAATTTCTTTATGAATGGTAGTGTAACTAAACCTCCTGTATTTGTGTGTTTATGTCTTGATCTCATGTCTGTGATTTATCTGTAGGTTCGAGATCGGTTCCAGTTCAATCTGCTCAAAGCTCGTGCTCTGCTGAGGTCTGGAGACCTGAAGAACGCCATCCAGTGCCTGAATATCACCATGAACATGGCAGGGGTCCGAAGGCCCTCAGAGGGGCCACAGTCTCCCGTCTCCAGCAGTGAGCGAGTGTCTGTGTTCCTGGAGCTCACAGAGGCCCTGAGACTCAACGGACAACAGGTCCGGTCTGCACTTCTATGGAATTTTAAAGGAATACCCAAAAGTGATTCAGCAAACAAACATTCGAACCAACCAGACGCTTCTGAGCTGTCCTAATCTACCGTGTCTTTCTCTTTCTTCAGCACGAGGCCACTAAAGTTCTGCAAGACGCCATTCTGTGCTTCAAAGGGACACCAGAGGAGACGCGTGTCATGCTTGCTAATGTGGATCTGGCTTTGGTGAGAGATGATGTGGACGCCGCTGTGGCCATCCTGCGAAAAATTCTGCCTACTGAATCAACCTACATCCAAGCCCGAGAGAAGATGGCTCACATTTACTTGGAGAGGAAAAGAAACAAGAAGCTTTACATTGCATGTTACAGGTGAGAACTCAACTTACATAATTTATGAGTGACAGGTCACGTCCAGGTCATATTTCTCAATTAAAAAAAAAAAATCGAATAAAAATAAGTAAAATCATTCTAATATGCTGATTTGCTGCTCAAGAAACATTTCTGATGATTATCAGTGTTGAAAACTTCATATTTTTGTGGATTCTTTGATGAATAGAAAGTTTAATGAACAGCATTTATTTGAATTAGAAATCTTTTGTGTATGTATGTATGTGTGTGTATATATATATATATATCCCCTCATCACGGCAGTGGGTGGGATATATTAGGCAGCAAGTGAACATTTTGTTGTCAAGTTGATGTGTTAGAAGCAGGAAAAATGGGCAAGCGTAAGGATTTGAGCGAGTTTGACAAGGGCCAGATTGTGATGGCTAGACGACTGGGTCAGAGCATCTCCAGAACTGCAGCTCTTGTGGGGTGTTCCCGGTCTGCAGTGGTCAGGATCTATCAAAAGTGCTCCAAGGAAGGAACAGTGGAGAACCGGACACAGGGTCATGGGCGGCCAAGGCTCATTGATGCACGTGGGGAGCGAAGGCTGGCCCGTGTGGTCCGATCAAACAGACGAGCTACTGGAGCTCAAACTGCTCAAGAAGTTAATGCTGGTTCTGATAGAAAGCTGTCAGAATACACAGAGCATCTCAGTTTGTTGCTTATGGGGCGGCATAGCCGCTGACCAGTCAGGGTGCCCATGCTGACCCCTGTCCACCGCCGAAAGCACCAACAGTGGCACGTGAGTATCAGAACTGGACCACGGAGCAATGGAAGAAGGTGGCCTGGTCTGATGAATCACGTGTTCTTTTACATCACGTGGATGGCCGGGTGCGTGTGCGTGGCTTCCCTGGGGAACACATGGCACCAGGATGCACTATGGGAAGAAGGCGAGCCGGCGGAGGCAGTGTGATGCTTTGGGCAATGTTCTGCTGGGAAACCTTGGGTCCTGCCATCCATGTGGATGTTACTTTGACACGTACCACCTACCTAAGCATTGTTGAGACCATGTACAGCCTTTCATGGAAACGGTATTCCCTGGTGGCTGTGGCTCTTCCAGCAGGATAATGCTCCTGCCACAAAGCACAAATGCTTCAGGAATGGTTTGAGGAGCACAACATCGAGTTTGAGGTGTTGACTTGACCTCCAAATTCCCCAGATCTCAATCCAATCGAGCATCTGTGGGATGTGCTGAACAAACAAGTCCGATCCGTGGAGGCCCCACCTCGCAACTTACAGGACTTAAAGGATCTGCTGCTAACATCTTGGTGCCAGATACCACAGCACACCTTCAGGGGTCTAGTGGAGTCCATGCCTCGACAGGTCAGGGCTGTTTTAGCAGCAAAAGTGGGACACAATGTTATACCTGATTGGTGTGTATCTATATATATATATATATATATATATATATAATTATGTGTATGATCATATGAAATATATTTTTTCCTGCTGTAAATGAATATGTATATTTACTTTACTGTTATTTAATGTTTTATGCTGATTACAGTAATTTTTACAGTTTAATTTATAATATATAAAAAATATATATATTCACAAAAGTGTAAGTGCATTTAGAGGAAAACATATTTATTCAAATCAAATCTAATGAGAATCACCACTGAGGATAATTTACAATGATACATTTTGATATAGGATGACATGAGATTCAGTCTTTATTATTTTACACTAAAGCTGTAATAAAACTTTAGTATCATTAAGAAGTATGCTTTTGCTACATCATGTGGACGTTTACTACATCTTAAGATAAAAATGTTTCAGAGAAATAAGCGAGCAGCTTCCAGGACCTCATACGAACATCCTCCTGGCTGATGCCTTCATGAAGATACACCAGGTATATATTTTGGGATTTTCATTTGACTTCTCAGTACCAAAACCTCTCACAAACTCTTTATTAACCATAAAAAAAAAATCTTGTTCTTAAAGCCAGAAGAAGCAGTCAAGATCTACCAAGAAGTAGAGAAGATGGCTCCTGAAGACACATTAGCCAAGAAAATAGGCCACGCTTTAGTGAAGGCTCATGAATATCACAAGGCAAGTGGCTTCCACAGGTTAACAAAAGTTAAAGGAAGTGTTAGTTTCTTGTGTGTAATCCCACTCTTATGTTTCAGGCGGTGAGCTACTACGAGACGGCTCTGAGCGTCACACTGGACTGTTGTTTGAGTGTTGAGCTGTCCGAGCTGCTCCTCAAACTCAAACGATTGGAGGAAGCTCAGCAGGTCCTGGAGAAGGCCTTGGAGCATGAACCTAGTAATTATAACTCAAATAAACATGACTGAATGCCACGAGAAACAGGGATTATTGTTCTCTCTGTTGTTCTTTTGCAGCTACTGCATTGACTGCAATGATGAATGATGTAAAAGTTTTACGAGTGTTGGTAAAAGTGCTGCGGGCCAGGAACCAGTGCGCTCTGGACGTCGTGCAAAAGGTTTGTGAGTATTTTAGCTGCCCATGTTTATTTACAAGTATTTTTAGGGTCTGCTAGAACACATTTACATTATTTACAGTAAAAATAAAAAAATCAGACAGTGCACTATATAGGGGCTAGGGAACAATCAGACAGTGCACTATATAGGGGATAGGGAACATTCAGACAGTGCACTATATAGGGGATAGGGAACATTCAGACAGTGCACTATATAGGGGATAGGGAACGATCAGACAGTGCACTATATAGGGGATAGGGAACATTCAGACAGTGCACTATATAGGGGATAGGGAACGATCAGACAGTGCACTATATAGGGGATAGGGGAATCGATCAGACAGTGCACTATATAGGGGATAGGGAACATTCAGACAGTGCACTATATAGGGATAGGGAACATTCAGACAGTGCACTATATAGGGATAGGGAACATTCAGACAGTGCACTATATAGGGGATAGATAGGAACGATCAGACAGTGCACTATATAGGGGATAGGAACATTCAGACAGTGCACTATATAGGGGATAGGGAACGATCAGACAGTGTGCTATATAGGGGATAGGGAACGATCAGACAGTGCACTATATAGGGGGATAGAGAATGATCAGACAGTGCACTATATAGGGGATAGGGAACGATCAGACAGTGCACTATATAGGGGATAGGGAACATTCAGACAGTGCACTATATAGGGGATAGGGAACGATCAGACAGTGCACTATATAGGGGATAGGGAACATTCAGACAGTGCACTATATAGGGGATAGGGAACAATCAGACAGTGCACTATATAGGGGAAAGGGAACATTCAGACAGTGCTCTATACAGGGATAGGGAATGATCAGACAGTGCACTATATAGGGATAGGGAACATTCAGACAGTGCACTATATAGGGGATAGGGAACAATCAGACAGTGCACTATATAGGGGAAAGGGAACATTCAGACAGTGCTCTATACAGGGGATAGGGAATGATCAGACAGTGCACTATATAGGGGATAAGACCGGACCCATTTGAATTCTGTACAGAATGCTGTATTTTAAAGCGATATGGGGGAGATTAGAGGAAAAAAAATGGAGAAAAAAACCTTGGGAGAAACCAGGCTCAGTCGGGGTGGCAGTTGTCCTCCGGCCGACAGACAAATATTGTATGAGTATGATTCTGACAACATTACAGGTCAGAGGTCATAATAGATCAATAGATATTCGAAAAGATTGGAGTCGTCACACCGGAGATGGGTTTAATGAGCGTGTCGGGTCGATGCAGCATTTACAGGGGGGAAAATTGGCTATTTTAATAAAGGGGAGGAGCTGAGCGATCGCGCTACTTCTGACACTAAGAACAAATGGATTGCAGTGGTCAAGCCTTTGCGGCACGGTGTGACAACTGTCGCGTCCGGTGTAGACACGGTGTTAGCATTGTTGAGGAAGTTTTTTATGTGCAAACAAATAAGTCTCTTTTTGCTCTTCCGTCAGGCGCATGATCTCCAGCAAAAAGTTGTTTGCCGTGTTACAAATGAGCATCAAGCGGAATTAGAGGAACAGAGGAAGTTGTTATCGTCCATCTGTTGTGACTGGGCTCATGAGTTTCACCTCAACCGCGACCTGGAAATGGCCAAACAATGCTATACAGACGCTTTAAATCACAGCCCAGACGATGAAGAGGTCAGTCAGCTCAAACGCCTGTCTCACTGAATGTAGTCATGAGATTTGGAGGGAATGTTTTATGTCACATCTGCTCGTTTTTGTCCACATGCAGATCATCTTTTGTCTGGCTCAGTTACACTATGAGCATCAGAAGCTGGACTGTAGCGAGGAACTGTGTGTGAAGATACTGCAGCTCCAGCAGAACCACACCGCTGCCTCAATGGTATCGTTTTCCTGATGAGTTTCTCGGCTATTAATGGCAAGAGATTTGGTCACGCATGTGTGTGTGTGTGTGTGTGTGTGTGTGTGTTTGGTTTTATCCTCAGCTGTTGGCCGACACATTATTCTGGAAGAGCCAAAAAGAGGAAGCAGTCAAGATTTATGCTTCTATAATGGAGCGAAACCCAGGTGTGATGGAATATCAGTTTCTGACAAAACACAAACACAATGGTTACATTTAAATATTACATGTCTGTCTTGTTTCCGTTTACGGTAGACAACTTTCATGCCATGGCCAAGTTTCTGCACATTCTGCGCAGGATGGGGAAACTAGACGACGTCCAGTCTGTTTTTAAGGCGTGTGAGAAGTTCTGTCCGCTGTCGGTCAGAGAACCGGGCTTTAATTACTGCAAGGGCTTTTACTTCTGGTCAGTGAACAGCATCATAACCGCTATGATTTTAAATCTTTTGAAAAGATTAAGGATGGAAGAGAAGTTTATTTCTCATGAACTTTAACTATTAACAAATATTAGGTCAATATCAAAAAGAACATACAGGTTATATTTCACCTCAAACTAAACATTCAAAACAACAATTAAGCAATTAACATTTTTGTGTGATTTATTTTGTTACTAAAGTAATTAAAAATATATTAGTAGTCCAATGAATGCTTCATTTTCTTTGTGCTCTATATTTGATTTATAGGTTAAATATGATTTTTACATGTACTTTGAGAAAATGTATTTTGTGTCAAGTTCATGAAAATATTACAAAATGTCCTAATGGTCCTAAAAATGGTCCGAATTTTTATCCTTGTGCTATATAATTTTATAATAATGATTTTTTTCCCCATTTGATTTATAAGTAAAATATGACTTTTCCCTGCATTTCACTGATTTTGTGAGATTCGTCCTAACATTCTCTGAATTTTTGGAAAGAGAAAATGTAATTTGGTAAAGTTAATTTCCTGAGCTTTCAGTGATGATTTAGACTAACTTAATAGAGGACAATTTATTATTATTTCTGCATGTTCTTTATAAGAGAATGAGAGTGTTTTTGTGGGATGGTTGACCTCAGGCACAGCTACCAGGTGAACGAGGCCCTGACACACCTGAACAAGGCCAGAGGAGACACCATCTGGGGAGAACCAGCGCTAGAACTGATGGTCCAGATCTGTCTGAACCCTGACCGGGATGTGTTTGGACAAGAGGTTTCAGATACAGGACAAACAGACCTGAGGTGAGAAGAACTGAAGTAGTCAAATCAGGGTTTCCGCGGGTCTTAAAAAGTCTTAATTTGACCTTCCACAATGTAAGACCTTAAAAAGGTTTTAAATTGGATCAGAAAGTCTTAAATTAAATATTATGACATTAAATTAGGGCCCTATGATTTCTGAGATGGAGAAAAACGTGGACAAAAGTGCAGAATCCGTTCATAAAAATGGAATTTACTGTATAATGCAAATTTTGTAATTCACCCAAAAGTGAGTATCCTATGGTAATGTCCTCACCCCAATATCGTTCCAAACTCGTCAGACTTTCCATCATAATATAAAGCCATCGAGTCTCTTCAGAACATCTGGAATAATCCGCTCGATCCGTATGGATCAGGGTTAGGATCTCTTTATGAACTTTCTGAAGCGTCAGTGGAAGTTGCTTAGCCTGTCAATGGAGGCACAGAAATCTTTCCATTTCATTACAAATATCTTCACTTGTGTTCAGAAGATGAACGAGAGTCCGGCACATTTAATCTGACCATTAAAGCAGAGGCCAGAAACATTAAAACAGAATAAACTATAAAACAAAAAAATAAAAAAAAACATTTCATAAGGCTGTAAATTAAATCGCATGCACTGCAAAAAATGATGTTCTTCCTCAGGATTTTTGTTTTCCAGCACAAATTCAAAACATCCTTAAATCAAGAGACATATAATGACATGCACAATGAAGAAATTATCTCTTGTTTCCTGAGAAATTGAACAAAATTGAGTGATGCTTAAAACAAGAACAAATATCTGTCACTGGGTGTGAAAATTACTTTCATTTGAATTAAGTAGATTTTTATGAACACATTGGCAGATATTTGTTCTTGTTTTAATCATAAATTCACTTTCACAAGATTTCTTATATCAAACTTTAAGCTATTTTTATTTTGTAAAATTAATGAAAAAGTAATGGAAATTGTATTTTCAAACTTTGAAGTGTCATTAATACAACTCATTGTGTGCTTTAGAGAACATATTGACGTTCCCTTCAATTTATTCCTTCAATTTTCTTTAATCTTAAATTTACCTTCAAAAAACGTGCAGAAACCCTGCAAATATTCAGATGATTTCATGCAGTTTGTCTGTTATCTGTGATTGTCTCCTCTGCAGTGAGTCAGAGAACGAGACGAGACTAAACACAGCTCAGAATCTCCTGACGACGTTTCGTCCGCGCTCTAAATCTGAGCAGGACAAAGTCCGGCTGCTCTCCAACCTCTGTCGGATCTACAGCAAAGAGGCCAGACAGGTGGAGAGAGCCGTGCTGGAGCTCACAGACATGATGTCGAAGAACGTAAGACACTCAAGACATCGCTGCTTTAGTTCTCTTCAATATATCAGGCAATAACGAACTTTCATTTACAGCGTTGTTTAGTCTTTAACATTCGGAGACTAAAGCACGGATGTGTAAAAGACATTGATTTCAGGAAGTGACTAATCATGATCTTTGTGCATATTATATTTATGGATGAATTATCTACAGTATGTTGCAACACAGGGTTTTCGATGTTGCAGAATTTCTCCACTGTCGTAATTACTTTGACCTTCTTGAGATGTCGTCACAGTAAACTGAGTAATGTTTCATGATCCTCAAATATTCCTACACATCATTGACCTCTTAGAGGGTTGTTATAGTTATTTAAAACTTAAAAATTAGCATGCATATTATTAGCATATTGGCTGTTTATTAGTACTTGTAAAGTGTAACCCCTCCTGTTCGAACCGTTCGCTCCAAGCGGGACTCGAACCTGGATCCGCCAGCATTGACAGTCGGACGCTCTAACAAGGAGGCTAAAGGCTGCAACCGCTAGTGTCAGTCGCTAGAGCGTCTCTTGAGATCAGAGGAGTGAGGTTTACTCACACTGCGACTACTAGCTGGCCTCCGTTACACTCAACCCCCTAAACCTCACTCCCATCCGGGTCACTCCCATCCGGGTCACGGCACTCACCCTTCTGTTCGAACCACCCGCCCGACTCGGACCCAGGTCTGTCGGAATGAGAGTCGGACGCTCTAACAAGGAGGCTAAAGGCTGCAACCTTTAGCGTCAGTCGCTAGAGCGTCTCTTGAGATCAGAGGAGTGAGGTTTACTCACACAGCAACTACTAGCTGGCCTCCGTTACAAAAGCACATATTAATGCCTTATTCTGCATGACCATATTCTACATCCCTTAACAACTACCTTACTAACTATTAAAAAGAAGAATTAGGAGTTTATTGAGGCAAAAGTGATAGTCAATAGTGAGAATTGGATCCTAATCTAAAGTGTTACAGCTAAAAGCATTTATCAACATTTCTCAATTTCATTTAATTTAACTAAAACTGAAATAAAAATTAAAGCTGCAGTCTGTAACTTTTTTTTTTTTTGGTTAAAACTGATCCAAAATTAATTTTTGAGCAAGTACATAACCAGCCAGTTTTCAAAACAATCTCCTTACCTTATCTTCTTAGCCCGATTCACATCGGCAAGCTTATAATAATGTTTTATATTTATTTACTGGTGGATTTCCGCAGGAAAATCCATGTCACCATTCGTCTTTGCGTCATTACATAATAATAATAATAATAATAATATGTTTAATTTAATTTATATATTTTTCACGTCTGTATACATAAAGAAGCCGTCCAGCTAATAGGCTATCGCATGTGAGGATGCTGCAGGTGGTGGATCGTTTATTTCCTTTTAATAATAAAACGCATATTTTTGATGGCGATTGTAATCCAGAAAGGTCCAAACGACAATCATCAGTAGGGTTGGGTACCGAAACCCGGTTCCAATATGGCACCGGTACCTATATAACTGGTATGTACCGGACCGAATCAGAACGCAGATTTCGGTGCCGCTTAAATTCAAACATGCTTTCGCGCTTTGACTGGTTTCAAGCCAGAGACAGACGCGCTCAGCGCTCGTCACATATCACAACTATTCAGTGTTTTCAACCACATCATGTTTATTTTAGGTTTCAGACATTTAAATGCACACAAGTACTAACAAAAACACACTGATGTCTATGGAAGCGGCAATAATAATCATTTCAGACGGTTATAATTTGTCTTATTTATATCAAATACACATTATATAGTAACTCTATGGTTTACTCTGTTCTTCTCCTGGTTCAGCGGTCACTTACTTTCATGTGTTTTGTGAGACGTGATGTAAATCCGACAGATCAATTAACATGGCGGCGCCCAGCGCGCATTATAGAACAATTAACACACATTCACTTACACATATTTGAAATTCAGAATATCAGATAGTTCATGTCATGGTTAACAAGTTTGTGTATTTTGAATAAAAAAAATCAAAAACGGAATAAAACCGATAGCCTACATCTGAGATACAGTGCTATTGCGGCTGCTCATGTGACACGTCGCCATGGAAACAATAAGGTGATCCGTTATAAAATATTTAGCCAGAGAATATGGTCATATTTCTGCAAAATAATGCTGAACCTTGAAGATGGTTTGTAGCAGACCAAGAATACTTTGCTGTTATTAGTCCTGTGACTGTTATTGAGTGTTAAATTAGGCCTGTTGCAGTTGGGTTCGGTTTTACTGTGAATTTAAGTGAATTTGTTGTTTTGTATTTATTTATATTTATATATTTAAGTATACTTTAAAGTTAATAAATTTAAATTAAATAAAAAGCCATTCTTTATTGAAATGGTAAAGAGTCATTTTGTCTCTTTATTTTATTAAAAGTACCGGTTTGGCACCGGTATCGTAAAAAAACACAATCGATACCCAACCCTTATCATCAGTGACGACTGGAGATTCACCTGTGGTCAAAAGCAAAAGATTAGACTACAGAAATTGAAATCTTCAGGTAACGCTAATACACAATAATACACAGTCACGCAATGCTGATGTTGTTAACATTAACCATTTGAGAACTAAGTATACTCCAAGACATAGAATCTGTGAAGTACAGTATCCACAGCGGTGCGGTGAATGAATGACAGCCACACACACTCCTCAAAACACGAGATTCATCCGCGCTGAGGAGCCGTGACGACGCACAACCCGTAAAGATGATAATTCAACAAATAACTGCAATCGCAGGTTTCAAACAGAGATGGCGACAAACTTACGAACTGCAGCTTTGATTAAAAACGATTAATTTTACACATTAAAAACAGCAACAACACAAAATTTAAATGAATTTGACTAAAATAAAAACTATTCAAAATATGAAACGTATACTAAAATAACAACGTCTCCTAAAACACCTGAAGATATTCACAAAATACTGTGCAATATTCTGAACTGATATATGTATATATAGATGAAATGCTGTCACTGATCTGCAGGTGATGCTGGAGGCGTCTCTGCTCGTGATGGCTCAAGGTTTCCTTCAGTTAAAGCAGATTCCCAGAGCCAGAAACTTCCTCAAACGCCTTACCAGGATGGAGTGGACCGATGCAAACGCTGATCACTTAGAGAACGCCTGCCTGCTCTTGGCTGACATGTACATAAAGATGGGAAAATACACACAAGTGGACAAACTGCTCGACAGCTGCATACGACATAATAAGGTTTGTGTCAGCTCGTTTCAACAATAAACAGTGTACCTTGTTTGTACGAACCTTGAAAATGCACACAAAATGTTCACGTGAATTTCAGTTTAGAAGTTTAGACAGACATTTGTTTTCCGACTGATATTTTAGATGTGCAATTTCTAAAAACATGTTTATTGATTATGCCCGAGAATACACGTAAATATGTATGTGAGCTTTATTTATATTGCACCTTTTAAAAACGGTTTACACAAAGTGCTTTATGGAAGAGAAATGCATGTGTGCATTCACAGAAAAGAAAAACATACGTACATGCATTATAGAAATAAGATAATAAAATGAAATACAACAATAAAATAAACAAACAAATGTGTTTTGAGATACTTTTAAAAATTCATTATATTTAGTTGATATAATTAATAGTAAATGAATATTAATATAGTACTTAAATATAAAGTGTATATATATATATATATATATATATATATTACAATTTACTACTGGAATTATTATTTACTATTAATTATATTTATTCACTCTTTTACTATATTTATTTAATACAATATGTAGTAAATAAATAAATATAATTAATAGTAAATATTAATTCTAGTAGTAAATTGTAAATATTAGTAATTATATATTTTTAAGTAATATATTTACATTTTTTTAAATAATGTTTGGATGATAATTTTACAGAGAAATGATTCAATTTAGCTATATTAGATAAATACAATTGTTAATAATGATAATTAGAAATATACTTAGATTTTAAAAATAGTATACTTAAATATTGAATAATTTTAAATTATTTAATTATTTTTCTGAAACTAAATATTTGTATTTTTTTATAAATAATATTTTTCAGAAATAATTGTAACCTCCAAGAATTATCATAGAGAAATATTATACATTACTACACATTAAGATGTAAAGAATGTAGAAAGTGCTTATAAAACTGAAGAAATAAATTGTATTGGTATGAAAAAGTAATATTGGATGATCAGTCAAAAGACTTGATTTTTTTCTTGGCTTTTCCCTTCCTTCCCTGGCGTTGTGAACGTACAGTCGTGCAGTAAA
>CM031966.1:1493259-1763259 GCA_018749465.1 Paracanthobrama guichenoti | reverse complement strand
AAAAGCAAGAAAAAAGTAATATAATAATATTATATTAGTTAATTATGATACTAATAGTTAAATAAAATACTAAAATAGAAATTAATATTAGATAATAAATTAGTTTTTTAATTAAATGTTTAGTTTAACTAAAATATTAATATTAATAATATATAATAATAAATATTAATATTAATAATATATAATAACATTAAGTTATTAATGGATGATAATAATGGTTATAAATATAGAAATAAATATTAGATAATACATTTGTTTGTTTTGTTTTTTTAAATAATTTTAATATATTTAGTTTAACTTGATGTACTAAAATAACTACAGGTAAAACTGAAACAAAATGTATATATATTATACTTATAATAACTTATATACTTATAAAAATGACAAACACAAACAACAAAATTACTAAAGCCTTAAAAATTATATATGCAAATAAAAATTAATTTAACAAATGAATAAAAACTGTAATAGTTTCTCAATTATATTAAAATAACACTGGTTTATTGTACAATTAATTAGTAAATAATTCATAAATAATATAATAACATTAGGTTATTAATGGTGATAATAATAGTTATAGAAATATGTATTAGATGATAATAAAATATGTTTAGTTTAACGTGATGAACTAAAATAACTACAACTAAAACGGAGTTAAAATGAATAAAAACTATGTAGACATATTTAAAAAAACATAATTATATATTATACTTATAATAACTTCTAACTTATATTCTTATAAAAATGACAAAAAAACAACACAATTACTAAAGCTTTAACTAAAATTAAAAGTTACTAATGCTGATAATAATGGTTATAAATATAGAAATAAATATTAGGTAATACATTTGTTTTTAAAATCATTTTAATATATTTAGTTGAACGATGTACTAAAATAACTACAAACTGAAATAAAATGAATAAAAACTATATAGACAAACTTATATATTATAACGTATAATACCTTCTAACGTATGCACATGACAAAAATACAACAACAATACTAAAACTTTAAATAAAATTAAAATGGAAAATATATTAATAAAAATATATTAGTATCTCAGTTATATTAAAATAATACTGGTTTATTGATTATCTGAGAATACAAGTAAAATTAACTGGTAATTCAATATTTAATATTAGTAATTATATATTTGATGTTTATATAATAACATTAAGTTATTAAATTATGGTAATAAGTTATAATTATTAGATAATAAATAATTTTTATATATTTAATGTGTACATGAAATTGAGGCACTGAAATAAACATAATAAAAAATAAAGATGTATCATAGTGAAATATTAATATTTAGAATGATCTATCTTAAGTAGAAAAGATCTTATTAAAGCTCTTGTATCCATGTAAAGCGCTTTGTAATATAAATTTAACTATTATTATTATTATTATCCTTCGTGCAGAATGCAATCCCACAATGCACTGAGCTCAGTGAAGTGGGAGAATGATCTGGGAAATTTCCGTGAGGGTAGCACTTTATTTTACGGCCCTGTTTTGCATGTACATGTGTTCTTATTATAGTAATGACACTAACCGGGTTCTCACCCTGTACCTACCCCTAAACCTATGACCTTAACCCATGTAGTTACCTTACATCAGATATATACAATAAACATCATTTTATCTGCACAGAATGACAGGAATGTACACGTGAACTAAATTACGTGATATTCATATTCAGAATAGGTGACTTGTGTTGTGCACACACTCTTCCTGGAGCAACGCGATGAAACACGGCGACTCAACCCAAATAATTCACAATGTTTTATTACAATATTGCTCTTTTTATAATGTTGTGCACATATGACACATATTAGTTGTGCGTTGCCGTTTGAGCTGAAGATGATTCACTACCGCTTTAATTCTTAACCGGGTGCATCCTTTATGAGATAAATCAGATATAGATATGTCCAAAATAAACACAATATTACAACTTACATTTGCACAGAGCAAAAGGCTGTGAATGCACACGCACACTTAGGGTGTGTTCACACTTGTGGTTCGGTTCGTTTGGTCCGGACCAAAAAACAAAAACAAAACATATAGTCCTGGTCCGCTTAGCGTTCACACTGGCATTTTTAACAGCGAACCTAAAGTTACCGAACCAAAGGCATAGGTCACAACCTGATTGGACGGCTTTTATGACGTATATTTCGCGACAGCGCTTGTGTGCTGGATTAAACGCGATCACTTTATGCATGTACATATGGTTTTATTTTTACCAGCTGAGAACTCACGAAGAGCTCATAAAACGTTCAAAACATTCAAAACAGCACCAGGATTTCCTCCGTTGTGTGCAGAAACGAAGATCTGCCGCAAAGAGACACTTTACCTCCACGTTGCTCCACGTCTACTCATTTTGAATCTTTCTGCGTCGTCAAATCAGCTGACTTGTAGCGTCGCATCTTGTGACATCACGTCCTGTTTTTGGTTCGTTTGCATGTCTTTGGTCCGTGTTGCGTTCATATATCAATCAAACCGCACCAGAGTTTGTTTGGAAGCGGACCGAGACCCATCTTTTTAGCGGTCTCGGACTGCTTGTTTGGTGCACACCAGGGTTCGGATGGCAGCGTTCACACGTTCAGATGAACCGCACTACCCGAGCGATCGCACCAGGGTTCGGATGGCAGCGTTCACACACGTTCAGATGAACCGCACTACCCGAGCGATCGCACCAGGGTTCGGATGGCAGCGTTCACACACGTTCAGATGAACCGCACTAACCGAGCGATCGATCGCACCAGGGTTCGGATGGCAGCGCTCACACACGTTCAGATGAACCGCACTGAACCGCACCCGAGCGATCGCACCAGGGTTCGGATGGCAGCGTTCACACACGTTCAGATGAACCGCACTAACCGAGCGATCGCACCAGGGTTCGGATGGCAGCGTTCACACACGTTCAGATGATGAACCGCACTCACCGCGGATGGCAGCGATGAACCGCACTAAGGATCGCACCAGGGGTTCGGATGGCAGCGTTCACACACGTTCAGATGAACCGCACTACCCGGCGATCGCACCAGGTTCGGATGGCAGCGTTCACACACGTTCAGATGAACCGCACTAACCGGCGATCGCACCAGGGTTCGGATGGCAGCGTTCACACAGGGTTCGGATGGCAGCGCTCACACACGCTCAGATGAACCGCACTAACCGCACTAAGCGATCGCACCAGGGTTCGGATGGCAGCGTTCACACACGTTCAGATGAACCGCACTAACCGAGCGATCGCACCAGGGTTCGGATGGCAGCGTTCACACACGTTCAGATGAACCGCACTAACCGAGCGATCGCACCAGGGTTCGGATGGCAGCGTTCACACACGTTCAGATGAACCGCACTACCCGAGCGATCGCACCAGGGTTCGGATGGCAGCGTTCACACACGTTCAGATGAACCGCACTAACCGAGCGATCGCACCAGGGTTCGTTTTAATCCAACCAAACATGACAAGTGTGAACACACTCTTATAGTCACGGTGAAGGTGTAACTCCAGCTGTAAAATGGTCCCAAACATAACTCCGGCGCGCTCGCTTCATTTTTCCTCCTGTGTTTGGCGGTTGAGCCACACGCGCGTACGCGCATGACTCTTCTTAATCAATAATCGATTCGTTTTATCGATTAAATGTATTATTGTCAATTAATTGATTGTCGATTAATCGTTAACATCCCTAGTACCGCCTACTGGATTTTTGGTATCGTGACATCCCCACTGTTGAGTTTAACTGACGACTTGCATCAACAGACAGCTGACACTTTTTGATCAGCAAGCCAGTTATTAAGAATTAGTTGTGTTTGTTTGAATAGCTCTCACTGAACTTTGTCTTTTCCTTTCTCGGTACAAACATCATTTCAAATTCACTAACTCTGCGAATCTATGGGAAGGATTTTTCTCAGTTTCTTCTGCCACCGCCAGTGTCTGCTCTCCGCCAGCCCGGGCAGAAGAGAGGCCTGAGCAAAGACAGCGTTGAGTATCGCATGCGCAGAGAGCGCAACAACATCGCTGTGAGGAAGAGCCGCGATAAAGCGCGCCGGCGCATCCAGCTCACCCAGCAGAGGGCGCTGCAGCTCCAGGACGAGAACCACAGACTGCAGCTGCACATACAGCGCCTGTCGCACGAGGTGGACGCGCTCAGACACTATCTGTCACAGCGCCACCTACAGGCCAAAGAGCAGGACGTCGGAGGACAAGACACCTGCTGAGCGACTCAAGGTCCTGTTGATTCGATTTGTGACTTTCATGTCATTTCCCAAAGTGAACATGGGAAATAATCTACTGTAAACTAGTTAAAGCGGGAATACCTGTAATTTGAAATGATGTTTGTGTTATACATTACAGCAAATCAGGAAGTCAACAGCACAGCAAACTCAAGCGTTTTCTGTTTCATTTTAAATAAATAGTTCAATCTTGTAATTTTTTTATCCTTAGATCGGAGGTTCTGCAGTGAATATTTCTCATGCCTGGTTTATTTTTTGAAAGTCAGTATGTATATAGACAATCATTAAAGTTTTGACTAAATATGTAAATCTACGTATCTTTATTTAATTCTCAGCGTAATTTAAAAACTAAAGGAATATTTTACAATAAAGTAACATTATTTAACATGAACTAATGATGAAAAGGCATTTATTAATTTTAGCTAGTTCATTTCAACATTCACTAAAACAGTTGTATATGTTAATATTATTAATGGACCTAAGCTGACATGAACGTTTTATTAATTAACGTTAACAAAGACTAATAAATACAATAACACATGTATTGCTCATCATTAGTTAATGCATTAACAAAGTGTTAAACAATGAAACAAATCTAAAGCAACACAAATGCATTACATACAAATACTGTGTGCCAAAAATAACTTTATCTTAAGGTGTCCGTTACAGTATAATTATTTTTAAACGTTTTTAAAAATAAACATTTTTTAAACGGTTTAAACGACCCCAACCACTGGGTTAAAACAACCCCAACCGCTGGGTTAAAACAACCTCAACCGCTGGGTTAAAACAACCCATTCACTGGGTTTAAACAACCTCAACCGCTGGGTTAAAACAACCCCAACCGCTGGGTTAAAACAACCTATTCATTGGGTTTAAACAACCTCAACCGCTGGGTTAAAACAACCCCAACCGCTGGGTTAAAACAACCTATTCATTGGGTTTAAACAACCTCAACCGCTGGGTTAAAACAACCTATTCATTGGGTTTAAACAACCCCAACCGCTGGGTTAAAACAACCCCAACCGCTGGGTTAAAACAACCTCAACCGCTGGGTTAAAACAACCCATTCACTGGGTTTAAACAACCTCAACCGCTGGGTTAAAACAACCCCAACCGCTGGGTTAAAACAACCCCAACCGCTGGGTTAAAACAACCTATTCATTGGGTTTAAACAACCTCAACCGCTGGGTTAAAACAACCTATTCATTGGGTTTAAACAACCTCAACCGCTGGGTTAAAACAACCCCAACCGCTGGGTTAAAACAACCTATTCATTGGGTTTAAACAACCTCAACCGCTGGGTTAAAACAACCTATTCATTGGGTTTAAACAACCTCAACCGCTGGGTTAGAACAACCTATTCATTGGGTTTAAACAACCCATTCATTGGGTTTAAACAACCCATTCACTGGGTTTAAACAACCCCAACCGCTGGGTTAAAACAACCTATTCATTGGGTTTAAACGACCCCAACCGCTGGGTTAAAACAACCCATTCACTGGGTTTAAACGACCCCAACCGCTGGGTTAAAACAACCCCAACCGCTGGGTTAAAACAACCTATTCATTGGGTTTAAACAACCCATTCACTGGGTTTAAACAACCTCAACCGCTGGGTTTAAACAACCTCAACCGCTTGGTTAAAACAACCTCAACCGCTGGGTTAAAACAACCCCAACCGCTGGGTTAAAACAACCCATTCACTGGGTTAAAACAATCCATTCACTGGGTTTAAACAACCTCAACCGCTGGGTTAAAACAACCTATTCATTGGGTTTAAACAACCCATTCACTGGGTTTAAACAATCCCAACCGCTGGGTTAAAACAACCTATTCATTGGGTTTAAACAACCCCAACCGCTGGGTTAAAACAACCTATTCATTGGGTTTAAACAACCCCAACCGCTGGGTTAAAACAACCCCAACCGCTGGGTTAAAACAACCTATTCATTGGGTTTAAACAACCCCAACCGCTGGGTTAGAACAACCTATTCATTGGGTTTAAACAACCCATTCACTGGGTTAAAACAACCTATTCATTGGGTTTAAACGACCCCAACCGCTGGGTTAGAACAACCCATTCACTGGGTTTAAACAACCCCAACCGCTGGGTTAAAACAACCTATTCATTGGGTTTAAACAACCCCAACCGCTGGGTTAAAACAACCTATTCATTGGGTTTAAACAACCACAACCGCTGGGTTAGAACAACCTATTCATTGGGTTTAAACAACCCATTCACTGGGTTTAAACGACCCCAACCGCTGGGTTAGAACAACCTATTCATTGGGTTTAAACAACCCATTCACTGGGTTTAAACAACCCCAACCGCTGGGTTAAAACAACCTGTTCACTGGGTTTAAACAACCCCAACCGCTGGGTTAAAACAACCCCAACCGCTGGGTTAAAACAACCCCAACCGCTGGGTTAAAACAACCTATTCATTGGGTTTAAACAACCTATTCATTGGGTTTAAACAACCCATTCACTGGGTTTAAACAACCCCAACCGCTGGGTTAAAACAGCCTATTCATTGGGTTTAAACGACCCCAACCGCTGGGTTAAAACAACCCATTCACTGGGTTTAAGCGACCCCAACCGCTGGGTTAAAACAACCCCAACCGCTGGGTTAAAACAACCTATTCATTGGGTTTAAACAACCCCAACCGCTGGGTTAGAACAACCTATTCATTGGGTTAAAACAACCTATTCATTGGGTTTAAACAACCCCAACCGCTGGGTTAAAACAATCCATTCACTGGGTTTAAACAACCCCAACCGCTAAGTTAAAACAGCCTATTCATTGGGTTTAAACGACCCCAACCGCTGGGTTAAAACAATCCATTCACTGGGTTTAAACGACCCCAACCGCTGGGTTAAAACAATCCATTCACTGGGTTTAAACGACCCCAACCGCTGGGTTAGAACAACCTATTCATTGGGTTAAAACAACCTATTCATTGGGTGTAAACAACCCCAACCGCTGGGTTAAAACAATCCATTCACTGGGTTTAAACAACCCCAACCGCTGGGTTAAAACAGCCTATTCATTGGGTTTAAACGACCCCAACCGCTGGGTTAAAACAATCCATTCACTGGGTTTAAACGACCCCAACCGCTGGGTTAAAACAATCCATTCACTGGGTTTAAACGACCCCAACCGCTGGGTTAAAACAACCCATTCACTGGGTTTAAACGACCCCAACCGCTGGGTTAAAACAACCTATTCATTGGGTTTAAACAACCCCAACCGCTGGGTTAGAACAACCTATTCATTGGGTTTAAACAACCCCAACCGCTGGGTTAGAACAACCCATTCACTGGGTTTAAACGACCCCAACCGCTGGGTTAAAACAACCCATTCACTGGGTTTAAACGACCCCAACCGCTGGGTTAGAACAACCCATTCACTGGGTTTAAACAACACCAACCGCTGGGTTAGAAAAACCCATTCACTGGGTTAGAACAACCCCAACTGCTGGGTTAGAACAACCCATTCACTGGGTTAGAACAACCCCAACTGCTGGGTTAGAACAACCCATTCACTGGGTTAGAACAACCCCAACCGCTGGGTTAAAACAACCCATTCACTGGGTTAGAACAACCCCAACCGCTGGGTTAGAACAACCCATTCACTGGGTTAGAACAACCCCAACCGCTGGGTTAAAACAACCCATTCACTGGGTTTAAACGACCCCAACCGCTGGGTTAAAACAACCTATTCATTGGGTTTAAACAACCCATTCACTGGGTTTAAACAACACCAACCGCTGGGTTAGAACAACCCATTCACTGGGTTAGAACAACCCTAACCGCTGGGTTAAAACAACCTAGTCATTGGGTTTAAACAACCTATTCACTGGGTTTGTCCATTTTCAAGCCAACTTGGGTTGTTTTTAACCCAGCATTTTTTTAGAGTGTATTAACGTTCAGCCGTATGATTTTATCGTTCATGAATATAATGGAATTTTAGGACTCAGAAAGAATGTTCTAATTTGGAACTTTTGATTGGAACTGCTGTTTCAAACCAACATACAAAACCACAGGCCTTGTGACATTGATTTCAAAACTAAATTATCCCAAAAAAAAACATGACCGAGTCAACACAGACGGCGACCTTTCACACGTTACCCACATGCTAAATCCAGCACGTTTAATGAAATGAGTTTATCTGGCCAATCTGCATTGATTGTAAATTGCACAACACAATAGCAGAATGTCAAACGGACACGATGACACGGGTGTTTGAGCGGGAGGAGCTCAGGCCGAGCTTCAGTGGGACGGATGAGATTTCAACACCATGTGGGACGGTGAGCTGGCGATAGCATCACTGCACAGGGGTGTTGGGGTCTTCCTGTGGCTTCCACTGCAGGCACAGGACTCACTGATAGCGAGTGGGAAGTGGATGAGCTCTGGGTTATCTAGTTAACAGCAGATGACTGCGGCTGATAACACAGGCCTGACTGCTATTGGAAACCCTGACATTTATTAATCCACACAACTGTTGATGTTTGTGTGTTGTAACTTCATTCCGTATGGCTGTGGAGCAATCTGCGGTCCCAGACCTGAAATCTGCCACAGTGTTAGGAAAGAGTGTGTTTCAACGGAGGCTCTGTTACTCAACACAGTGCAAGAGGACAGGCAGAGATCCAAACGCACAACACCTGAACACTCACAGACACTCTTACAGTGGATACAGCTTCGTTTTAAACTAATGTTGGACATTTAATACATAGTGGAATATAATATTATTGAATTGTATTTTAAAATAATATATAACTTTTATTATATTATTTATTATATTATATTTAATTGTATTTAAAATTAATATATAACTTTTATTATATTATTAATTATATATTATATTTTAGTTTAAATTAATATATAACTTTTATTTTATAATTTATTATATTACATTTAATTGTATTTTAAACTATATAACATATTATATTATAATATTATATTACTAATTATATATTATATTATTAATTATATTTTATTTTAATATGAATTGTATTATATTATATATTATATTATACAGAATAGATGAATGGATGCTTGAAAAACTTTAATACTTAACAAAATTAAGTGAGTTTATGGGTTTATGAGTTTATTCAAAGGAAAATTATTATTATTATTCTGACCCCATTTGGCAGATGTGTTTTTTTCTTCTTGTTTTGATAAAAACTGAATTTAACACTTAAATTTTATACATTTTTAAATTTAAATTAGATATAAGAATGTTCAGATATTAGACAAAAATCCAGAGGAATACCTGTAATTACGTTTTATTTTAAATTAATATTAATAATATATCATGCCTTTCATGCACAAGCCGTTTAATGAGCTTGTATTAATTGAGAGATTACTTAACTTTTTTGGATAAATGTAGGTCATTCTTGCATTTCAATGTTCATGTTTTACATTTAAATGTTTTAAATTAAACAGCCACTGTGTAGTTCTTTAATAAGCCTTTTCTGATTCGCTTCTGTAACCGTTTTCTGTGATTATGGCGCCCTCCGGCGGTTGTGTGGCTGTACTGCAACTGCGTCTAGTTTGAGGTTTCCGATGCCGCCCGAATGTTCCCGACGTTTTCCGATACTAGCCGCCAGTCGGGCCAGTTTTTCCGCCCTGTCCGCGTCTCGGTGCCGGGGATCTGCTTCCGTCCATGGCCGTCATCTTTGAGGCAGCGGCATCGAGGCGTTGTTTACCTTCGTTTAACGCGTTTGTTTGGCGTCACGTGCGGCGAGCAGAACGCGTCGGATCCGCAGAAGTGAAGCGAGGCGCGTTTGTGTCTGTGTGCGGAGAGACTGACCGGGCCGAGCGAGTCCAGAACACAGCAGAACCACATCAGACCAGACCATCATCATCATCATCAGTGTGGATGTGCTGGACTCTGCTGTGACCAGTGTCTCTCATCTGCAGGTGAGCTTATGCTGTATAAATAAAGTCATTTTCAGTATCGGGACTTATGAATGATGTTTAGAAGCTCATATTCATGATCATATTCGTGTTTATGTTCTATGGTTTCATTAATAATGCAGTTATTCTCTCTATAATTCCACTTACATAACACTCACATTCCTTCCAGTCCTTTCTTTGTATTCCTCTGTTCATTCTTTCATTTGTTCTTTCACCTTTCAGTCTTAAACTTTCATCTGTTGTGTTTTCTTTTATTCTATAATTTCACTTTCAAGTCATACTTTCATTTGATCTATCTATCTGTCTGTCTGTCTGTCGAACGATCGATCGATCTATCCATCCATCGTTCATCCATCCACCCACCCGTCTGGTGTTCCTTCCATCCATCCATCCATCTGTCTGTTGTTCCATCTATCCATCCATCTGTCTGTTGTTCCATCTATCCATCCATCTGTCTGTTGTTCCATCCATCCATCCATCTGTCTGTTGTTCCATCCATCCATCCATCTGTCTGTTGTTCCATCTATCCATCCATCTGTCTGTTGTTCCATCCATCCATCCATCTGTCTGTTGTTCCATCCATCCATCCATCTGTCTGTTGTTCCATCCATCCATCCATCTGTCTGTTGTTCCATCTATCCATCCATCTGTCTGTTGTTCCATCTATCCATCCATCTGTCTGTTGTTCCATCTATCCATCCATCTGTCTGTTGTTCCATCTATCCATCCATCTGTCTGTTGTTCCATCCATCCATCCATCTGTCTGTTGTTCCATCCATCCATCCATCTGTCTGTTGTTCCATCCATCCATCCCATCTGTCTGTTGTTCCATCTATCCATCCATCTGTCTGTTGTTCCATCTATCCATCCATCTGTCTGTTGTTCCATCTATCCATCCATCTGTCTGTTGTTCCATCCATCCATCCATCTGTCTGTTGTTCCATCTATCCATCCATCTGTCTGTTGTTCCATCCATCCATCCATCTGTCTGTTGTTCCATCTATCCATCCATCTGTCTGTTGTTCCATCCATCCATCCATCTGTCTGTTGTTCCATCTATCCATCCATCTGTCTGTTGTTCCATCTATCCATCCATCTGTCTGTTGTTCCATCTATCCATCCATCTGTCTGTTGTTCCATCCATCCATCCATCTGTCTGTTGTTCCATCCATCCATCCATCTGTCTGTTGTTCCATCTATCCATCCATCTGTCTGTTGTTCCATCCATCCATCCATCTGTCTGTTGTTCCATCTATCCATCCATCTGTCTGTTGTTCCATCTATCCATCCATCTGTCTGTTGTTCCATCCATCCATCCATCCATCCATCCATCCATCCATCCGTCTGTTGTTCCATCCATCCACCCGTCTGGTGTTCCTTCCATCCATCCATCCACCCGTCTGGTGTTCCTTCCATCCATCCATCTGTCTGTTGTTCCATCTATCCATCCATCTGTCTGTTGTTCCATCTATCCATCCATCTGTCTGTTGTTCCATCCATCCATCCGTCTGTTGTTCCATCCATCCATCAGTCTGTTGTTCCATCATCCATCCATCCATCATCCATCCATCCGTCTGTTGTTCCATCCATCCACCCGTCTGGTGTTCCTTCCATCCATCCATCCATCCGTCTGTTGTTCCATCCATCCACCCGTCTGGTGTTCCTTCCATCCATCCATCTGTCTGTTGTTCCATCTATCCATCCATCTGTCTGTTGTTCCATCTATCCATCCATCTGTCTGTTGTTCCATCCATCCATCCGTCTGTTGTTCCATCCATCCATCAGTCTGTTGTTCCATCATCCATCCATCCATCATCCATCCATCCGTCTGTTGTTCCATCATCCATCCATCCATCCATCTGTCTGTTGTTCCATCCATCCATCCATTGTTCATCCATCCGTCTGTTGTTCCATCCATCCACCCATCATTCATCCATCCATCCACCCATCATTCATCCATCCATCCATCCGTTTGTTGTTCCATCCATCCATCTGTTCATCCGTCCATCCATCCATCCGTCTGTTGTTCCATCCATCCATCCATCCATCCATTTGTTGTTCCATCCATCCACCCTCTGTGTCGTTCTATATCTATCTATCTATCTATCTATCTATCTATCTATCTATCTATCTATCTATCTATCTATCTATCTATCTATCTATCTATCTATCAGTCATATGTTTTCATGAACCCTTTTCTTTTGCAGGTTATTTCTGGTTGTTTGGTGTCGGGGTGAGCAGAGGAAGAGAGAGAGTGAGAGACACAGACAGGCGTCTATCTTTCTCTCTCTCTCTCTTTCTCCCTCTTCACCTGCGGCCGCATCTGTAACGTGCCGGTCTCTCCGGCGCAGCCTCCGTCCAAACGATGACATCACCCTCGTCTCCGCTGGCCTCCCCGACTCCGTGTCCTCCTCCCCCTCCCTCCCTCCCGTCCTCCCCGACGCCCTCCTCTCCCGCCCCGTCCTCCCTCCCCCTGCCGCCCGCCCTGCCTCCCACCGGAGAGGTCATGATTCTGGCTCTGGGCCGGAGGAAGCAGAGGCTCCTCATCGCTCTCTCCATACTGCCCAACCTCTTCCTGGCGTTCCTGCTGTCCTCGGACCCACTCCTGACCTTGGCCTCACCCTTCCGCTGTCGGCTCCCGGGACCCTCACCCGCTCCCCAGGCGGCCAACGCCTCCATGCGCGCGGAAAAAGGAGACGCAGGTCTGGCTCAGTGCAAGCAGTACGTGTTCATCAACGGCACGCCGTCGGGTCTGAGGGACTGCAATGCTGGGTACGACTACAATGTCACCGAAGGACTGACCAATAACATCGTCACAGAGGTGGGCCGACACTCAGACTAACATTCAGTTTAATGTTCAGAATCAAGGTGTTTAGCAAAATGTTCACGCTGCTCTTTTACGTACAACTAACGAAACCGTTAACGCATCGTCAAGCTTGAGATTTGGGGGTTTTATGGACCCGATCACTGCAAAAGTGCCATGAATAATGGCACTCATAGGGGTTTCAGTGTTATTTTAGGATCTTTAATATACTATTGTAGTTTTTAGTAATATTTTGCAATAGTTTTTTATATTTTTAATTTTAAAGGTTTAGTCATTTTGTTGTCATTTTAATCCAGTTTTAGTTTTAATAACCCTCTGGTGCTTTTCTGTAATTTTTGAGTTTTGACTTCATCAGAATGGTACGAAACTTGGTAAAGGTAAATGGTCCTGAGAAAACCAGTCACACTTGTGTTGTTCGCGCATTGGACATTTATGGGAGTCGAATTTCATGAGGAGAGACTGAACGCTTCTCCAGAGAGGAAAACCTTCATTTTTAATATTTAAAAATGTGTGTGTGTGCTGCTGCGTGTCTCTGTGTATGTAATAATCAGTGTGTGTGTGTGCTGCTGCGTGTCTCTGTGTGTGTAATAATCAGTGTGTGTGTGTGCTGCTGTGTGTCCCTGTGTGTGTAATAATCAGTGTGTGTGTGTGCTGCTGTGTGTCCCTGTGTGTGTAATAATCAGTGTGTGTGTGTGCTGCTGCGTGTCTCTGTGTGTGTAATAATCAGTGTGTGTGTGTGCTGCTGTGTGTCCCTGTGTGTGTAATAATCAGTGTGTGTGTGCTGCTGTGTGTCCCTGTGTGTGTAATAATCAGTGTGTGTGTGTGCTGCTGCGTGTCTCTGTGTGTGTAATAATCAGTGTGTGTGTGTGCTGCTGCGTGTCCCTGTGTGTGTAATAATCAGTGTGTGTGTGTGTGCTGCTGCGTGTCTCTGTGTGTGTAATAATCAGTGTGTGTGTGTGCTGCTGTGTGTCCCTGTGTGTGTAATAATCTGTGTGTGTGTGTGCTGCTGTGTGTCCCTGTGTGTGTAATAATCTGTGTGTGTGTGTGCTGCTGTGTGTCCCTGTGTGTGTAATAATCAGTGTGTGTGTGTGCTGCTGTGTGTCCCTGTGTGTGTAATAATCAGTGTGTGTGTGTGTGTGTGTGTGTGCTGCTGTGTGTCCCTGTGTGTGTAATAATCAGTGTGTGTGTGTGCTGCTGCGTGTCTCTGTGTGTGTAATAATCAGTGTGTGTGTGTGTGCTGCTGTGTGTCCCTGTGTGTGTAATAATCAGTGTGTGTGTGTGCTGCTGTGTGTCCCTGTGTGTGTAATAATCAGTGTGTGTGTGTGCTGCTGTGTGTCCCTGTGTGTGTAATAATCAGTGTGTGTGTGTGTGCTGCTGCGTGTCCCTGTGTGTGTAATAATCAGTGTGTGTGTGTGCTGCGTGTCCCTGTGTGTGTAATAATCAGTGTGTGTGTGTGTGTGTGTGTGTGCTGCTGCGTGTCCCTGTGTGTGTGTGTGTGTGCTGCTGCGTGTCCCTGTGTGTGTAATAATCAGTGTGTGTGTGTGCTGCGTGTCCCTGTGTGTGTAATAATCAGTGTGTGTGTGTGTGTGTGTGTGCTGCTGCTGCGCGTCCCTGTGTGTGTAATAATCAGTGTGTGTGTGTGTGTGTGCTGCTGCGTGTCCCTGTGTGTGTAATAATCAGTGTGTGTGTGTGTGTGTGTGTGTGCTGCTGCGTGTCCCTGTGTGTGTAATAATCAGTGTGTGTGTGTGTGTGTGCTGCTGCGTGTCCCTGTGTGTGTAATAATCAGTGTGTGTGTGTGTGTGTGCTGCTGCGTGTCCCTGTGTGTGTAATAATCAGTGTGTGTGTGTGTGTGTGTGTGTGTGTGCTGCTGCGTGTCCCTGTGTGTGTAATAATCAGTGTGTGTGTGTGTGTGTGTGTGTGCTGCGCGTCCCTGTGTGTGTAATAATCAGTGTGTGTGTGTGTGTGTGCTGCTGCGCGTCCCTGTGTGTGTAATAATCGTGTGTGTGTGTGTTGCTGCTGTGTGTGTAATAATCAGAGTGTGTGTGTGTGCTGCTGCTGTGTGTCCCTGTGTGTGTAATAATCAGAGTGTGTGTGTGCTGCTGCTGTGGGTCCGTGTGTGTGTAATAATCAGAGTGTGTGTGTGCTGCTGTGGGTCCCTGTGTGTGTAATAATCAGTGTGTGTGTGTGTGTGTGTGTGCTGCTGCGTGTCCCTGTGTGTATAATAATCAGTGTGTGTGTGTGTGTGTGTGTGCTGCTGCGTGTCCCTGTGTGTGTAATAATCAGTGTGTGTGTGTGTGTGTGTGTGTGTGTGTGTGTGTGTGTGTGCTGCTGCGTGTCCCTGTGTGTGTAATAATCAGTGTGTGTGTGTGTGTGCTGCTGCGTGTCCCTGTGTGTGTAATAATCAGAGTGTGTGTGTGTGCTGCTGCGTCCTCTGTGTGTAATAATCAGAGTGTGTGTGTGTGTGTGCTGCTGCGTGTCCCTGTGTGTGTAATAATCAGAGTGTGTGTGTGTGCTGCTGCGCGTCCCTGTGTGTGTAATAATCAGTGTGTGTGTGTGTGTGTGCTGCTGCGCGTCCCTGTGTGTGTAATAATCGTGTGTGTGTGTTGCTGCTGTGTGTGTAATAATCAGAGTGTGTGTGTGCTGCTGCTGTGTGTCCCTGTGTGTGTAATAATCAGAGTGTGTGTGTGCTGCTGTGGGTCCCTGTGTGTGTAATAATCAGAGTGTGTGTGCTGCTGCTGTGTGTGTAATAATCAGAGTGTGTGTGTGTGCTGCTGTTTGTCCCTGTGTGTGTAATAATCAGAGTGTGTGTGTGTGTGCTGCTGTGGGTCCTTCTGTGTGTAATAATCAGAGTGTGTGTGTGTGTGTGTGCTGCTGTGCGTCCCTGTGTGTGTAATAATCAGAGTGTGTGTGTGTGTGTGTGTGCTGCTGCGCGTCCCTGTGTGTGTAATAATCAGAGTGTGTGTGTGTGCTGCTGCGCCGTCCCTGTGTGTGTAATAATCAGTGTGTGTGTGTGTGTGCTGCTGCGTGTCCCTGTGTGTGTAATAATCAGAGTGTGTGTGTGTGTGCTGCTGCGTGTCCCTGTGTGTGTAATAATCAGTGTGTGTGTGTGTGTGTGCTGCTGCGTGTCCCTGTGTGTGTAATAATCAGAGTGTGTGTGTGCTGCTGCGCGTCCCTCTGTGTGTAATAATCAGAGTGTGTGTGTGTGTGTGCTGCTGCGTGTCCCTGTGTGTGTAATAATCAGAGTGTGTGTGTGTGTGCTGCTGCGCGTCCCTGTGTGTGTAATAATCAGTGTGTGTGTGTGTGTGCTGCTGCGTGTCCCTGTGTGTGTAATAATCAGAGTGTGTGTGTGTGCTGCTGCTGCGTGTCCCTGTGTGTGTAATAATCAGTGTGTGTGTGCTGCTGCGTGTCCCTGTGTGTGTAATAATCAGTGTGTGTGTGTGTGTGCTGCTGCGTGTCCCTGTGTGTGTAATAATCAGTGTGTGTGTGTGTGTGCTGCTGCGTGTCCCTGTGTGTGTAATAATCAGTGTGTGTGTGCTGCTGCGTGTCCCTGTGTGTGTAATAATCAGAGTGTGTGTGTGCTGCTGCGCGTCCCTCTGTGTGTAATAATCAGTGTGTGTGTGTGTGTGCTGCTGCGTGTCCCTGTGTGTGTAATAATCAGAGTGTGTGTGTGTGTGCTGCTGCGTGTCCCTGTGTGTGTAATAATCAGTGTGTGTGTGTGTGTGTGCTGCTGCGTGTCCCTGTGTGTAATAATCAGAGTGTGTGTGTGTGCTGCTGCGCGTCCCTCTGTGTGTAATAATCAGAGTGTGTGTGTGTGTGCTGCTGCGTGTCCCTGTGTGTGTAATAATCAGTGTGTGTGTGTGTGTGTGCTGCTGTGCGCCCTGTGTGTGTAATAATCAGAGTGTGTGTGTGTGTGTGCTGCTGTGCGTCCCTGTGTGTGTAATAATCAGAGTGTGTGTGTGTGTGTGTGTGTGCTGCTGCGCGTCCCTCTGTGTGTAATAATCAGAGTGTGTGTGTGTGTGCTGCTGCACGTCCCTGTGTGTGTAATAATCAGAGTGTGTGTGTGCTGCTGCGCGTCCCTGTGTGTGTGTGTGTGCTGCTGCGTGTCCCTGTGTGTGTGTGTGTGCTGCTGTGCGTCCCTGTGTGTGTAATAATCAGAGTGTGTGTGTGTGCTGCTGTGCGTCCCTGTGTGTGTAATAATCAGTGTGTGTGTTGTGCACCACCTATAGGCTCATATTACTAACACACCCTTTAAATAACACACAGATACTGCACTGTTGACTTTAGAGCAGGTTTGTGTTGGTCAGTGGTCAGTGGTTTTCAGTTCCTCACAATAGCAACGCTCCAACAATGCTCCTGAACACACCTGGTGTTCATTTGGCCAGAACACCAGGGTTACACCCCTACTCTTTACGAGTAAAGTGCCATGGGATTTTTAACGTAGATTTTAATTAAAAATGTTATCCTGCTGAATGTCACAAGCTCCTGTGTGATGCAACAATTGCCCAAAAAATGCTCCATAATGCAACACAATCACAGAACCTTTCTGACGTTAAATATATGGATTGTGATTTTGTCCCAGGTTTCAGTGCAATGGTGTGGAAATAGAAAGTCACTTAACACACAGCACTGATAAGCAGCGATGAACTTGAAATAGATTTATCTCTCGTCGTTTATCACATGCGATCAGGGAGGGACGCATGTCTTCATGTCTGTCAAACTCCCTGTCCTGCATTCGTCAGATTCCGCACTAAACACACCTGAAGTTCTTACTTCATCAAACTAACAGCAGGTGTTGGTTTATTTGTAGGCGGTGAACTCTTTTCTTAATTACTCCCAGTCAGGTGTTTCAAGTTTGTGGATTTTGCTGTAATCAAGGATGCAAAACTGGGAAGAATCTAAAGATAGTCAACGCTCCATTTAAGAGCCTTTTGTGGTGAGTGTGTGTGTGGGCTGAAGTTCTCCACCCTGAAGGCTAGTCACATGTGCAGAAGAACTGGTTTGGTCACATGACATCTGACTCATTCCACCGCTGTTTACATGCTGAATTCTGAAATGAGAGTTGTACAGATGCAGTGACTAAAGAAATGAGTAGCGCTGACATGTAACTGTCTTCAGCATGACTTCTGCCACTGTCAAACATGAAGTGAAACTAAAGTCTGGTTATGTTTTCCGCTTTAGCGTGGAAGAAAACATACGCCTTCAGGGCGTCTTTGGAGATCACGGTGTTATTGTTTTGTCACGAACAGGAAGTCTTTTTAAAATGCTAATTGTGTTTTCATGGCAATGACTGACTTCCTGTCTGCTCTGGCCTGATTCCTCTCGTTCCCAGTGGGATCTGGTGTGTTCGCGGTACTGGCTGGTTCCAGTAGAGGAGGTGTGCTTCATTCTCGGGACCCTTACAGGCTGTCTGGGTTTGGGCTACACGTCTGACCGGTGAGGAAGCGTCTGTTCAGTTTTTGATGTTATTTCTGTCATCTTTGTATTGAATTGTGCTGTGTTTTTGTTCAGGCTGGGCAGGCATAAGTCCCTGCTGGCGTCTCTGACCCTGGCGGTGGTTTTTGGAGTGCTGGTGTGCGTCTCGCCCTCTCCGCCGGTCTTCATCTCCATGCGGTTCTGTCTCGCTGCTGCAAGCGCTGGCGTCTACCTCACGCTCTACGTCACACGTGAGTCAAACGCACACGGAACAGACGTGATGAACATCAGGGTTTGTTTGCTGTGGGTTTGTGATGATATTACACTGCAAAAAGTACAAATATCTAAACAGTCTTAACCCTCTGGTGCGCTTTATTTTATTTCAATAAATTAATGCACTACATTTTAGTTCGATAATGTTTTAATATTTTGTATTTTTCAGAGATTTTATGGTGCTAAATTGTATTTACGGAACAGTTATGATTTATGTAATACCTGTTAATAACCTTTTGAGCGTAGACCTGTAAATGAAGCTTAAATAATGGATGGAGCACAGATTGAAGTTTGGTCTCTTTTTAAAGAAGACGCTTGGAAAAATGAAACAATAAAAGTAAAGTTTATTATGTGCATAAAATACTATTTTTAAATTTTAGATGACATATATATTTTCTGAAGCATGTTCTACTAGCAATACATCTAAACTAAGTTGTGTTGCAGTTTTTGAGGTTGATCTCTTTCAGTCAGATTTAGTTTGGGCGCAGTACCAAACGCTTCCACTAGAATGTGACTTTTTTTTTTTTTCATGAACATTTTACCTTTTCGAATCATGTTTTTGTTTTTGTTCACCAAGTTTAGTACCATTCCGATGAAGTAAAAAAACAAATATTTTTGGTCAAAAATGACCGAACAACACCAGAGGGTTAACTCCTTGACCTGCACTGCATTGCCAGCAGCCCCAGATTATTGTTCTTCAACATTCACTGCATGTTAGAGCATCACACACTTACTTGATCTGGACAAACTGAGTATCATTAGAAAGATTAAAGACTCCAGCTTCAATATTTGACCATGGTTTATGACAGTCTCTCACGTCTTCTCCGATTTATTTGTGTTCACGCAGCTGCACTGAACAGCGTCCCTTTGTCCAAAAATGTGCATATTTGGTCATATGGAATATAATTTCCCACTGAATTATGCAACCTGAAGAGCTGAAACGGCTTAAGGAGCGCTCTGTCTATTCTGTTTCAGGTTTGTGTGAGTTATGACCTCAGCAAGCGCTCATTCTGTCTAGAGCTGTCAATCATATTACATGACCATAATTCCTGCCCTTCTGGATGATGTCCTGTACGCTTCCTCATTCTGAGCTCCGTGAAACCCCCCCCAAAGAATGCTAATAAACACATGATTACCATAGTATATGGTTTGTGTGTGATTTTCATGGGATTTGGTGTATTTTCATATCAATAAAGGATGTTTACATTATAAATGTTAAGCAGGTGTAGCGATTAGCTGCATATAAAAGGCTAACATAACATTTCAACGTCAATATATGACTAAAATCCACATTAGATTGTGATCGGAAGTTAATACAAACACTCAATGGTGGTTTAAAGTGAGTTTTGAATTTTTTTTAAAAAAAAGCTCAGCTTTTTTCAGCCTGTATTGGGCATAAGATAAGTAATGAATGTGTGCATATTGTGAATGAATGTAATAAACTTGGTTACCTAGCTTTCCTGGTAGCCTTCAGTAAATTAACTTGTCTACGAAAATGATTCATAAAACATATAAATATCAGTTAACCATATGTTTACTTTCTTCACTGACGAAAATGGAAAAAACTATATCAGTCATATCTGCCCACTGACATGGTTTTCAAGCTATTGTTATCTAATTTTTTGGCCTTCAGAACATCTTAAAATGCACACATGTAGATCACAGAAATCAAAATGTTCTCGGGGGAGCTCCTGAACTACCTCACATTTGGGATCTCAGTGATTATAAACCTGCGTATATTCCTGGGTAGGATTTAAGGGATGTACAATATGGTCATGCAGAATAAGGCATTCATATTTGCTTTATAAGTAATAAAAAATCATAATATCCTAATATGCATGCTATAAACTACTAGTCAATAGTGAGAATTGGACCCTAAACCAGGGGTGAGGAACGTTGATCCTGGAGGGTCACTCTCTTGCAGAGTTTAGCTCCAACCCTGAAGAAAACCCTCACCTGCCTGTAACATCAGTGATCCTGAAGACCTTGATTAGCTTCAGGTGTGTTTGATTAGGGTTGGAGCTAAACTCTGCAAGAGAGTGGCCCTCCAGGATCAACGTTCCCCAACCCACCCCTGCCCTAAACTAAAGTGTTAACATTTTTTTCATACCCTCACTGAAATGAAAATCCTAGAATCACCCCTGGAAAGGATCATCGACTAAGAACAATAGAAATGTGAATGGTGCAGTTTACCTGACCAGACATTAGACAATAGAGCGCAAGTGGGTGTTTAAAGGGCAATAAAATCAGCCTTCTCTAAAAACTCACATGACATGGTCTTAGAAAATGTTTCGTAAAGATCATCTCCATGTTAATAACAGTCTGGGTAATTCTGAGTCTTGAACAAGTGTTGGCTTTCAAGAGACATTCCGTGTGAACTAAAACTACAGATATTATTATCCAGAAATGCTTAAAGGCATTCTGTTATGTCCTTTAAAACAGTTCCCGTTGCGTTCTAGGTCTGGAACTCTGTGACCCTTCCCTGCGGCTGCTGGCGACGATGATGTCCGGACTGACCACGTTTGCGGGCGAGCTCCTGCTGCTGGCCGTGGCCCTCGGCTGTGGCTCCTGGAGGGGCCTGTTGGGAACCGGCGCGGCCCCTCTCACTCTGTTCCTGTGCTACGGGTTAGTTCATGAGGAATACAACCTACTGATCAGCTTTTGTAATAATTACGCTTTAGCAAATGGCTCAGATTTCTCGCAGTTCCGGTTGCATCATGTGGTTTTGGTTTGTATATTGTGTCACTATTAGAGGTGCACTGATAATAAAGTTTGAGACTGATAACTACTGGAAGGTAATGTAAGACAGCTAGATGATTCAGAAATTATGCCAAAACATGACGTGTTTATTATTTCATACCTATTCTAACTTATGCTCACTCTTGCAATTTCAACAAAACCTCTTCATTTTATTACTAACTTTTAAATTGATCCTTTTAAACCAATGCTTACTGAAATTATATAATTAAAAATATCTGAAGGCAAAAGATTCAATGTTGTTAGTTACTGTATTTACATCAGCAGAATTCACAAAACTTCACAGAAACCCAAAGCTGAAGGTTATTCGGGTCCTTGATGTTGATCCTTGAAACAAGTTCTCTCAGCCGCTATATTTGCAGATGGTTCATTTGATACGTATTGAAACATAAACACAGTTTCCTGCAGGTCATGTCATCAGTTCTGTGGATAATATCTCTTATGGCTCAGCATCCACAAACACGCATACTTAATCTGCTGGGAACAGGAAGTAAAGCTTTTCAACACTTCATCAGCCTTAATGCAAACCGACTGCCCCTTCAGAAATACTGATCTATAATTCCCTGTGAAGCATCAAAGCTTTAAGTGCAGCCAGCGCACATTAGTAATGATGAAGCCTTTATTTCTAGTGCCACAGTGTCGTGCTGTTTGTAGAGCAAATGCTGTTATGACTCTGTGAAGCTGCCATTTAAAGATCAGTTTGTTTGTCTTCAGGATCCCGGGTGTGTTTCTCGAATCGCCACGCTGGCTTCTGCTTTCCGAAAGGACGGGAGACATGAATTCCTTCAGTGAACGGAGCGAGCGGCAGAGAGATGACGACAGTTTCACGGGTCGGTTTAAAAATATCTGGGAAACATTCATTTTGAAAAGGCAAACAGTGTCAGTTTCTGCTGGATGTTTTCGTCTAATAGTAGTTGAGTTTTCAATGAACAAACTGTGCAGAACGAGAGTGTGTTCTTGTGTCTGATGCAGAGTTGGACACGGAGTCGTCCTCATCTCCTGGACGTCCTCATCTGTCCTTCCCAGAGCTCCTGCACAGCAGAAACATCTGGAAAAACCTGTGTGTGCTGGGATTCACATCGTAAGTGATTCCTACTGTTCTCACTTACCTAAGGTGCGAAAATGAACAAGCTTTGGAAGTTTGAGGCTGACTGCTCTTCCAAAATAGTTTATTTTCAGTTGAGAAAAACTAAACGTGTTTCCTTCAGGAAGCAGTGCAGATATAGAACAAGCATTTAGCAAGTACTTATATGCATACAGGGTATGCATTGACGTCACTTTCCCGTCGGAACACGCCCCCCTCAGCCGGACTGAATGGCAAAAGAGCTGCTGCATGACTGGATGCAGTGACCCATGGATATTGAAATGCAGCAAGAAATCGTGTTTCCTGACATTTATATGAGACTGATTTCAACGCCAGGAAGTAAATTTGCCTGTGAACACTTTATATAAATACAATATATGTAGGTCTAAATGCAGGTGATCACTTTATCTCAATGTTATATCATATCGTCCAGCCCTATAGTCTTTGTCAGCGCTTATTTAAAAACATCCACATGTATTGTCAATACAATATATAACAATACAATGTATAGGGTATGATTTTACCCCAAAATTCAACATATTGACAAAATGATAACTGCAAATCCATGTTTTTCTGCCTGGAGTTGCAGCGATCCATTTTCTGTAGCTTTTGGCAGTCTGTAAAAATATACCTCAGATGTCTTCTCAAATCTATTTGTACCATCAATCTCAAAGCTCTTTTCCTTTTTAGATGTGTAGTGTTTTTCGCAGCGTTCACGCTGAAAACCAGTGCTCTTTTTGGCACTCAGTGGGCGTAACCGCAGTCACTCCGGCCGACGGTGACGTCACGTGCATATCCTCTATTGGGACACACTTCTTAATAATTTAATTCAGGTGTTTCAATCGGACCCATTGTCACAGGTGTATAAAATCAAGCACCTAGCCATGCAGTCTGCGTTCACAAACAAACATGTGAAAGAAGATATCGTTCTGAAGAGCTCAATGGATTCAAGCATGGCTCTGTGATAGGATGCCTCCTTTGGAGTAAGTCATTTAGTGACATTTCATCCCTGCTAGATATTTCACAGTCAACTGTAAGTGGTATTATTGGAAAGCATTTAGAAACAGCAGCAACTCAGCCTCGAAGCGTAAGACCATGTCAAATCACAGAGCGAACCGCTCACAGAGTGCTGAGGTGCATGGTGTGTAAAATTTGAGTTCCAGACTTCCCCTGGCATTAACGACAGCACAAACTGTGTGGCGGGAGCTTCACGGAATGGGTTTCCATGGCCGAGTAGCTGCATGCAAGCCTCACATCACCAAGTGCAATGGCAAGTGTTGGATGGAGAGGTGTAAAGCACGCCGCCACTGGACTCTAGAGCAGTGGAGATGTGTTCTCTGGAGTGAGGAATCAGTCTGGCAGTCTAATGGATGAGTCTGGGTTTGGCGGATGCTAGGAGAACGTTACCTGTCTGACTGCATTGAGACAACTGTAACGTTTGGTGGAGGGATAATGGAATGGGACTGTTTTTTACTGCTCTTCCAGTGAAGGGAAATCTTAATACTTTAGCTTTACCAAGACATTTTAGACAATGCTTTTTGCAAACCGTTTGGGGAAGGGTAGGTGTGTGTGACCTTTTATATTTATATCATTTAACAGTTAATATCACACAAAAAGTTAAGTTTTTTTCTCTCCAAATATCAGCACCATTACAAATATAATATTGATTTTATACATTTTAGGCACAAAATTGCCTGTGTTTGCTCTATTTCAGCAATGATTATAGTTCCAAGCAAAGACACAGGACTGTTTTGTGTCTCTGAGCGACACATGACGGTGTTTCATTACTGAATGAACAAATTGTTTGACTGAATGATTCAATGACTCGCTCATTAAGACATTCAAATGCTTCGTTCCTGAATGAATCAGCCGTTATGATTTCTTAACATCAATGTTGAAAACGTTATATTGTTGAATTGCGTTCAGGTTCATCTCTCATGGCATCAGTCACTGCTACAGCTCCTTCAGAGGTGACGTCAGAGGAATCACCCCCAGTTTCTATTGGACGTACCTGCTGTCTGTATGTGCCGGGGGCGGAGCCTGGCTGCTGCTCTGGGCAACAGTGGACAGGTGTGGTCGTCGTGGAATTCTTCTTCTGGCCATGACCCTGACCGGACTGGCTTCTCTAATCCTGCTCGGACTCATGGACTGTAAGTGCGATACACACACATACTAATGACAGTATCTTGGTATTCTCAGGTGAAATTTCATCCTCAAATCTTTTTTTTTTTTTTATGAAATAAAGAAAATATTTTTGGCACTGCATAGCTGGACATGTTTCGTGAGATTTATCTGTAAATGATTGTACTTCGCTTTATAATGTTTGACGTTCAGATGAATGTGTCCCTGCAGATCTGAGCGAGTCAGCCATGACCGTGTTCTCAATAATGGGCCTGTTCTCGTCCCAAGCGGCCGCCTCCCTTTCCATTCTGTTCACCGCCGAAATCATGCCCACCGTCATCAGGTAAACACGCTCGTCCCGCAGGGCTGGTTACTAGTACACCATGATAACATCTTGCTTATTTTAGCTCCTGAAACAGCAGAATGCAGGTGATGTATGGACAATGAAATGGTAAAGAAAAACAGCAGCTCACACTTGGGCACCAGAGAGCCGGTTAGGGGTGTAATTTATGCATCTGTTCTGTGTTGTTCTGGCTTTCTGCCAAGAGTGTTTCTCCTGGGATGAAAGTGAGGGAAGATATGCACCAGTTGTTAGCTTTAAAGCATAACTCCATCAACGGCAAGGTCATGGGTTTGATTTCCTAGGGGGAATGTATGAACTAATAAAATGTAAACCCTGAATGCACTGTATAAAAGCATTTGCCAAAATGCATAAATATATGGCTGTAATGCTGTTATCAATATTATGTTTAATTTTAATGTCAGGACTACTATATTGTGATCTGTTCAGTATTAAGAGGAACCCAGAGACGACACTCATACTGACTTCATGTGGTATCAAAAATGTCCTACTTCCGAAGTCACATTTATGAGTTTAGCAAGTGTTTTGTTGTCAGAATGAATAGGAATCATGGAGGACACCAGGTTCACTTACGCCTATATCTTGGGAAAATCTTATTATAGCCAAAATGTATTGAAGATATTTGGTTAACTTAAAACAAGCCGAGAGCATTTTTCATGGCCACCAGAATGTTTTGTTGTATGAATATCTGAACATAAATAAATCAAAAGAAGGAACAGACCCTCTGCTTTTAAACAAAAAACCTGTTTTATTTTTACTTCATGCATTCTTTTTTTATCAACACTTGAATGTTGGTAAGTTTCATTAAAAAAAACATTTTTTTGAAAGTTGTGTTTTTGGGATTGAGAGCGATGATCAAAACACAGATGGAGTCGATCGAGTCCATCAACACCTCAAAGCTTCACAGTCCTATCGCTCGTCCTGGGTCCACATTTCATTCAGTAACATTAGGCAGTTTTGATTTACATGCTGTTTAATGATGATGATCATTTCTGCTTCTTCTTCGCCTGTTGCCACTGTATAAAAGCGGAAACACGGAAAGCCCGAAAATTCCATCAATGGCAGGGAAACAGTTAATATCCAATGAATTTTGAATAAAATGTAACATCACATTTATTGACAACCATATAAACATTACCCGAACTATTGTAGTTTCTGAAATTTCGGTCAAACTGTGTTTTTCTTGCATAAAATACATACAATATGCATCAAATGGCTTTTTATATATGTAAATGTACATATGTGTAACGCACTACACCAGTAGATCTCCTCTCTGACACTTCCAAATCAGAAACTTAGTTATCAGTAAACTCTTTCCCCACCATTGGAATTTTCCATGTTTCCACTGTTATACAGTAAGGGGGTGCTACTGAATCTCCTGATTGATTAAAACACAGGAGAAGAAGAAACAGAAACAAATGACATCAAATGGCCATGTCCCAAATGGCACATCTTCCTCTGAGTCTGCACTTCCACAACGTAATGCCATTTTGACTGCCGGGTAGAAGTCCTCTCACCTCTCGAGCTCAGCTGAAGTGCGCATCGAAGGCACATAGCAGCTGCAAAGGGGGCGCTCACGAGCACCCTTCTTTAAGCTTACATGACGAATTGGACACCCTATGGTCTCGTGGACAAGCGCACGCAGCGGCCACTGTAAGTCCACAAGTCCGAAAGTGCACATGAAGTGTGCCATTTGGGACAGGGCCTATGTAATCATATGCATATGTAAAATAACATCATCATCATCATTAAGCAGCATATAAATCAAAACTATCTAATGTTACCAAATTAAATGTCAACCCAGGACGAGCTACAGGACTGTGTAAATAAATCTCACTTTGCATAAAACTGCTATTGCAGACTGAGCCATCATTTTTTGTTTTTACATCTTTACGGACATTCACTACATCCCCAAGCGAGTTGGTGGTTCTTGATTTATCACAGTTGGTGTCAGAAGTGGGATGGCTACTCGCAAGACTGCGACGAGAGGCAAGCCTAGGGTGGGGCTATATGAAGCTTTGGTGGTGTTGATGGACTCCATCTGTGTTTTGATCATTGCTCGGAATCCCATTCAGATGGGATTTTCTCAGCTTTTTGCTCAAAATGTTGCTTTTTTATGAAACTTACCCACATTCAAGTGTTGATAAAAAAATGCATAAAGCTAGAATAAAACAGGGTTTTTGTTTAAAAGCAGAGGCTCTGTTCTTTCCTTTTACATATTGCATGTTCAGATATTCGTAAGCAAAATATTCTGGGGGCCATGAAACTTGAGAAAATGATAAAAAAATGCTGCTGCTAGCTGCTGGTGGGGAAAGACTTCCATCAGTTATTGCAGAGTTTCCCAGTCCTTTATACGACATGAGAGGCCACTCGTCTATTATCGGACTAGGAAACTTGTATTTACGATAATTCCAATTGCACGTGAAGGAGGCATCAGTACTAAGGGCTGGGCTGAGCCTAGTTAGTACCTGGATGGGAGACCAACTGGGAAAACTAGGTAGCTGCTGGTAGAGGTGTTAGTGAGGGACACTATACTGTAACAAGCACCGTCCTTCGTATGAGATGTTAAACCGAGGTCCTGACTCTCTGTAGTCATTCAAAATCCCAGGATGTCCTTCAGAAAAAGAGTAGGGGTGTAACCCCGGCATCCTGGCCATATTTGCCCATTGGCCTCTGTCCATCATAGCCTCCTAATAATCCCTGTATACTGATTGGCTGCTTCACTCCATCTCCTCTCCACCAATCAGCTGGTGTGTGGTGGGCGTTCTGGCTCAATATGGCTGCCGTCGCATCATGCAGGTGCTGCTGCACATCGGTGGTGGTTGAGGAGAGTCCCCCCTTCTATATGTTGAGTGCCTAGAAAAGCGCTATATAAATGTAACAAATTAATTATCATTATTAAAGTAAGCCGGCAAATAAAAGTGCTTCTACTTTTCTTCAACCAAAGTTGATCATCTCAGACCAAACCTGTTGGGAAATATATCCATTTAGACAAGATTTAATAGAAACTGTGAATGTGATGTGCCATCGTTGTGTCCACAGAGGAAGTGGGGTGGGAGCCGTCATGGCGCTGGGTTGTGTGGGCCGCCTCAGCTCTCCTCTCATGGATCTGCGGAATCACTATGGCTACTTTCTGCACCATGTGGTCTACTCATCTCTGGCCCTGCTAGCGGTTCTCTCCATCCTGCTTCTCCCGGAGAGCAAACGCAAACCCCTTCCACAGACGCTGGTGGATGGAGAACAGTACCGGCGTCCTCCGCTGGTCCGACGGAGGAGGGATAACGTTCCTCTTCTCGCAACTCCCAACCCAGAGACCTAGCCTTTACTCTTCAAGCGCATATTGTCCTGGGAGTCGTGCCCTCTTAACCGTGTATTTGTAGTCATTCCTAACACCTGTCGGTGGAGTCATCACACATGTACTCCATCATGTGAGGGAACTGCAGCGTCCAGAGTACGCAAACGCCCAACCTTTTCAGCGCACAGTGGCATAATCCACGAGTCAAGGGCGTACGCTCGAATTCAACATTGAAGTCTGAACCATGTAGCATCCAGTGACTTGATACTAATATTAGACCGTATTAAACTTCACAGAGACAAGGGCTGATAATCACGGCGGTCGTTTTGAAATCTATTTATCCCGTATGTTCTCACTCCAGATGGAATTAGTTCTCTTAATTCTTGAACATGTTGCTGCTAAGAATGGCGAGCCCAGAGGATCATTGAAGGACTGATCGTGTTTCGGGTGAGAAACACTGAGGATCATGTGCACTCTGATTGGACTGAGACTTATTATTGTACGTTACACGTCACTCTTAGTTAAAGGAATATTACAGGGATACAACTTGAGCTCTATGTGCAGCGGCTGGGACTTGTTGTCAGTTAGCAGATTTTATTATTTTAACCCGTCGGTATTGCATAACCAGATGCTTATTTTAGTCGCAGATAAATCACTTTTAAACCATGCATCGTCCATAGACGTTTGACAGCTCAAGTTGTATTTAACCTGTAATATTCTTTTGCTCATAATGTCCCTAATTTCTCCGTTCCTTACCTCGAGGATCGAGTACGACCGCAGAGGGAAGGAGCTCGTTTGAATGCTGACACTGTCTGGATTTATTTATGTCTAATGTCTTGCTCTGTATTTTGCATTCAGATTATGAAATAAGGCAGATTGGAAACACGAGTTATGTAGCTTTCTCTTGTAAACGTCTCTTCGAAATGCACTTAATAGTTCTGAATTGTTAGTAATAATTTAATTATGATTATTATTACTACTTGAATAATAAAGGATAATAGTAATAAGATGATTGCGCAACAATTACTAAACAATGCTGTAATTATTAATCTTTAACCAAGTATACTTGCAAATAAAATCTGGAAAACTCGATTGCGTGTCAAGTGATTAGAACTGAAGGCTGAACGCTTCACTTAGTGTTGTTCATTTCGTATTCAGCTAATGGAAAAAGTGTTGAAAGTGCCTCTGCAGTTCAGAATGCTTACGCTACCAGTTGCGCTCGTCAGACGTAGCGTAAGCATTCTGAACAAGCGGCTCCTCCCCCAGTTTATCTGAAGCCAGTACGGAAGTGACTTAAACTGCGATTCATCGACTGGCCACTAGGGACCGGCTCCAGAAGGGAGCAGAATCTCATTGAGCCTCATGTTAAAATGCCCAACTTTACAGCAGAAGAACACATGTTTACAGCCTGGGACAAACTGTGGTTTTGGTCTATACGGCTAATTTTGCCCTTCTTGACGACTGTGAGGGGAGTGAATTTTTTTTATTATAACTAATTTGTTTAAATTGTATAAAGCCATAATTAAGGGTGTGGTTACTTTGAGTGACAGGTGGATAGCTGTTTGTCTACTGTCTGTTAGTCATCACCTCAGCTCCGCCCATGTCCCGCCTCTTTGCCCATTGTCAGTTAACCGGGAGTGACGCGCTGCCAAGATGGCGACGGCCAGCTCGACCCGACTTTACTTCAGAACTGCTCTTCAGAATCCTACGGGTGACGTCACGGACACTACAGCCATATTTTTTTACAGTCTAAAGCCCTATACGGACGGTAATTGTTTCTCGTGGGGTCATAAGATATTTTCATCATTGACAGGGGCTGTTGACTGATTTTATTGCCGTCCGAATCCAGAATGTCAGTTTTTTTTCTCCCACCACCCATGTAAAAATCCCCGGCCAAATTACCTACTGTTTTTAGACAAACACCAAGGTCGTGTGGTCATTTAACTGCCGTCTGAATCCATTCTGAGTTTTCAAGAAGAGATCGCTTCAAAATTCACTGTTTATATCCTTTTTGACCCCAGCGGAGCACCGTACGGTTGCGCTTCGCTGTCATTTGGATGCATTTTAAAGATCTAGCCTACACTTTTATTACTGAAATGCTGGAAAGTATTTGCAGCTTATTTCCGCTCATTTCCACATTTTTAAAATGACATCTTCCTATTTTTAAACAGGAGCTTTAAATAATTAATAATTTCCTATTATTAAATGAAATATGATTTTATTCTTATTATTCCAAACATATGACATTTTTACAGCAGACAATCATTCGACTGACCACGTGAGCAGTGTTCCAGGTGCGCAGGATCCCAGAACTCGCTCCTCCACCGGGAAAAATCACCATCCCAATGCACGAGTTTATCACTGAGGTGGCATGCAAATGACTTCAAAAACAGAACAACATTCACTGCCATTATAACGCTTGGATTAGCCAGGACTTTTTTAATATAACTGATTGTGTTCGTCTGAAAGAAGAATGCCATACACACCGTGGATGACTTGAGGGAGAGTAAATCATGGGCTCATTTTCATTTTTGGGTGAACTATCTTTTTAATGTTCTACTGTATCTCTGGTCCAATGTTTTGCTGGTTTGTATATTTTTAGGCTCTTGTGTTATAGATTGCAGGTTGGTGCGCTCATTTACAGCTCCTGATTCTACAACGGACACAAGGTCAGTCTGTGTTTGAGCTTCACTATAGCGCCCCGGACTGTTTACACGAGACACTATCAGAAGCAAATGAAGTCATGTCAGTGTAAGGAGGAAAATAGCTATGCAGTCATTGCAAACCTGGAGATATCAGGGAATTTTAACCCTATAAAGTACTGTATCATATTTGCAAGTGTCAAAGTAATTTTTTTTAGCATGTAAAAGGCCTTTTAGTATAATTGTAAACATGTCCACCTTCAGCTCGTGGTTCTTTTGTCCTTTTGCTGAGAGAATAACTTTCATATTGTTAGTAATATTCAAGTTTACACATGCACTATATCAAAAGAACAGACGCTCTGCCTTTAAACAAAAAAACATTGGACAATGCATAAAGTCCTATATCTAAACCCGATTCCAAAAAAGTTGGGTCACTGTACAAATTGTGAATAAAAAAGGAATGCAATAATTTACAAATCTCATAAACTTATATTTTATTCACAATAGAATATAGATAACATATCAAATGTTGAAAGTGAGACATTTTGAAATGTCATGCCAAATATTGGCTCATTCTGGATTTCATGAGAGCTACACATTCCAAAAAAGTTGGGACAGGGAGCAATAAGAGCCCGGAAAAGTTAAATGAACATATAAGGAACAGCTGGAGGACCAATTTACAACTTATTAGGTCAATTGGCAACATGATTGGGTATAAAAAGAGCCTCTCAGAGTGGCAGTGTCTCTCAGAAGTCAAGATGGGCAGAGGATCACCAATTCCCCCAATGCTGCGGCCAAACATACTGGAGCAATATCAGAAAGGAGTTTCTCAGAGAAACACTGCAAAGAGTTTGGCGTTATCATCATCTACAGTGCATAATATCATCCAAAGATTCAGAGAATCTGGAACAATCTCTGTGCGTAAGGGTCAAGGCCGGAAAACCATACTGGATGCCCGTGATCTCCGGCCCTTAGACGGCACTGCATCACATACAGGAATGCTACTGTAATGGGAATCACAACATGGGCTCAGGAATACTTCCAGAAATCATTGTCATGAACACAATCCACCGTGCCATTCGCCGCTGCCGGCTAAAACTCTATAGGTCAAAAAAGAAGCCATATCTAAACATGATCCAGAAGCACAGGCGTTTTCTCTGGGCCAAGGCTCATTTAAAATGGACTGTGGCAAAGTGGAAAACTGTTCTGTGGTCAGACCAATCAAAATCTGAAGTTCTTTTTGGAAAACTGAGACGCCATGTCATCCGGACTAAAGAGGACAAGGACAACCCAAGTTGTTGTCAGCGCTCAGTTCAGAAGCCTGCATCTCTGATGGGATGGGGTTCATGAGTGCGTGTGGCATGGGCAGCTTACACATCTGGAAAGGCACCATCAATGCTGAAAGGGATATCCAAGTTCTAGAACAACATATGCTCCCATCCAGACGTCGTCTCTTTCAGGGAAGACCTTGCGTTTTCCAACATGACAATGCCAGACCACATACTGCATCAATTACAACATCATGGCTGCGTAGAAGAAGGATCCGGAGACTGAAATAGCCAGCCTGCAGTCCAGATCTTTCACCCATAGAAAACATTTGAGCATCATAAAGAGGAAGATGCCACAAAGAAGACCTAAGACAGTTGAGCAACTAGAAGCCTGTATTAGACAAGAATGGGACAACATTCCTATTCCTAAACTTGAGAAACTTGAGCAGCTTGTCTCCTCAGTCCCCAGACGTTTGCAGACTGTTCTAAAAAGAAGAGGGGATGCCACACAGTGGGAAACATGGCCTTGTCCCAACTTTTTTGAGATGTGTTGATGCCATGAAATTTAAAATCAACTTATTTTTCCCTTAAAATGATTCATTTTCTCAGTTTAAACATTTGATATGTCATCTATGTTGTATTCTGAATAAAATATTGAAATGTGAAACTTCCACATCATTGCATTCTGTTTTTATTCACAATTTGTACAGTCCCAACTTTTTTGGAATCAGATTTGTATAAATATAGTCCTATATATAAACAAAATCCTCTCTAGCTTCATGCATTCTTTATCAACACCTGAATGTGTGCATAAAAAAACATTTTGAGCAAAAAGCTGAGAAAATCACGTTTTTGTCAGACTACATCGATGGAGTCCATCAAATGTCCTGTAGCTCGTCCTGGGTCCACATTTCATTCAGTAACATAAGGAAGTTTTGATTTATATGCTGTTTAATGATGATGATCACATTATTTTACATATACATATGATTACATATGATATTGCTTGTTTCTGTAGATTCAGTACTCTTTCAGAAGATGTGTAATAGCGCCCCTACTGTATAACAGTAAAAACACGGAATATTCAGTCAATGGCAGGGAAAGAGTTAATGAACTTATCATGTTAAAATGTATTAAATATGGTCATCGTGCTTTTGAGGAAGGTTTATTTGTTCATCTCTCAATCATCAATGCTCAGTTATATGATCAAAGCTCTAGTTTTAAAACAATATCTTACTAATGACATTATTGGCAGATATAGTGACGACTGATCTCTTAAATCTCTTACTGATCTGACTCTTAAACTCAAGTATATATACTTTAAATGTCTGCGGAGGAGCTCATATATGGTACCATTTGAAAGCTTAGAATGTTTATTTTCTGGAGATATGCATCACGTTGGCATTTGTTTTTACACAAAGCAACTTATTTACACTAAATTACTCCGGGACTATTTCCGCCTGGATTTGGTCAACCCAAATTGAAAAGCTTCCCGTACCCACATACAGTGGTCTCTAAATACACAATGTTGGTGTTATTTTACAGGAAACCCTTTGAAGTTACACTAAAACACTGCTAAAGGTGATAAACATGTAAGTATATGTTGTCTGAGCTGTAATAATGCCAAAAAAAGAGGCGCTTTTTTGGTTATAAATTAGTTTTTTAAAGTGTATATCTCAGGCCCTGTGTGCTCTAGCACCCTGCGGACAGTTTGGGCTGTTTCCAGCATGTCAGCAAACACTCAGACAACATATACTTGCATGTTTATCACCTTTAGCAGTGTTTTATCTAACTTCAAAGTGTTTCCTGTAAAATGACACCAAAATTGTGCATTTAGAGACCACTGTATGTGGGTATGGGAAGCTTTTCAATTTGGGTCGGCCAAATCCAGGCGGAAATCCCCCAACATTGGTCCCAGAGCTTAAGAGGACATCCTACTATATGAGCCTTAAAAGCCTGATGTATCAAATATGATACACAACAAAAATTTTTTTTTTTACTTTAAAAAAAGATATATTTTGTCTGGATGTCTTTTGTCTATATTTTCTTTCTCAGGTTTAAAACAATTTCCAGGATTTAAAATGTGACAACTTTGTTTATTGAAGTCATGACAGGAATAGCATAGTGAAATATCTATAAAATGTTGAAAAATCAATTATCTTGAAAATATTAAAGTTCTGGAAATCATTTGTATGAGTTTCCCTGAATACAAATGTGTTAAAGTATACCATTAGACAATGCATAAAGTACCATATATAAGTACAGTCCTTTCAGAGACTTAGAGACTCATCTAGCATTGTAGATCTATTGAATTAGTATTACGGTTCTCAGACAGCTGGCCGTTTGTTCTCGCTCATACTGTTAATCCTCCTGATCAATTGAGCAATCGTCGTCTGGAGATTTCAACAGGCTCTCGAGGTGTGATTGTAGACGTTATGTAAACGATCTCACTTGTTGAACACTTGCACCTTGTTAATGTGTGACCTTTGCTTCTTAGTTGTCTTCACTTGGCGGTACATCCAAAAACAGCACATTGTCTGAAGCCATACTTGTCTGTTGGCACACCATGAGTTATAATAATAGCTTTTATACAAACACTTCTTCACTAATTAGTGATTTAAAATGTTTTTAATTTCTGTAATCATCATAATGCCAGTAGTAAAGGTTAAGCAAGCGAACTAGACCTGACTGTGAAGACCAACTAAGATAATTTACTCCATGATAAGAGCACATGTGCAGCAGTACTGGGCAGGCCACCAAACGTTTGACCCGACAGAAAGACGATACCCCATTTGTCTCACTTGTCTTGTGATGGTGGACGCATGCACAGGATATCACAGTAAGGCCATCACTGCTTTAATTTCACCGCTGCCATAAAACAAAGCGGCCCATCACTCTTCCTTTATTTATTTTTGTCTTTCAGTGAAACGTTCCACTGCGTTACATAAATGGATGTGCTACTGTCTGCAGCCCAACCACCGATTCCAATCAATGGGCGTCACTTTCCAGGAATTTCACAGGGTTATCTTTATACCCAAGGACAAATGAGGAGACAATCCTGTGCCAGTGAAGCAAGGAATAATTTCATCTGTTGCTCAGTGACCTTCAACCCATCTGAACCCGTGATGACTGTGACATTGCAAACTTTTGAGTGGTTCTTAGTACTATTTCTATAATGTGTCCCTGAAAACATTAACAGGGTAATTTTCCTTTTGTTGCATAATTAGTCAAAACAAGTGGCGTTTTTATGTCCTTATGACATTGGAAACAGGGCTTTGTTTAAAATTGATGATGCATTAGGAGGAAATGAATGCAAGCAAACATCATGGTTGAATTTCAGCAGTTACTTTATTAAGATTACTTACCTATTTGGTGATTGACTTATAGAACAATGGTATGGATTTATACAATACAGTTTATGATACAACACAAGCTAATAATGTAGTGTTTTTCAGTGCAGATTTTGAATGCAGACAAGACTGGTGAAAGCATTGGGGTTTGTGATGGTGATTTTAATCATCCCCTTGTAATTATTTTCCATTATTGGATGTAGTTGGCAGCTGTGGAATGACTGGTGCATGTGAAAAAATATGCTTATCCCTCCCTACCTCTGCCGAACCAAACACAAAAGCAGTTTGGCATAACAAGGTGCCAGCTCCCTTATTTAGATGGACAGTCACTATAAAAGAGAGGAAGGACACACTGTTGAGAGGATCTTCAGCTTCGGCCATTCAACTTTCCCTCAAGCCTACAACTTGTAAACAGGTAATTCAAACAAGATGAAGTCTTTATACAATATTTTTTAAATGAGAGTTTTGAAAAGGTAGCATTCTTTCTGACTACATTGTTTGTAGGGCAGCGTTTGCAGTTTTAATCTCTGGTGGAAGGTAATGCATCACTCATATTAGTGTTTCATGGTCATAATGCATGTTTCATAAAGACATTTTTGCAATTGTTTTACATTACAGCATCATTAACAACAGTGAAATGCTTGATTGTGGCTTGAAGCACATTTAATAACTTAAAAATATGTATGATAGAAGATTTTGATTGTTTTACGCCTTGTAGCATCACCCAGATCTAGGAAAACAAACTGCCTTAGTGTTTCCTGTCATTTATAGTTAAATTTCTTTGTATGCATTTTTATTGTTAAGATTTTCTTGCTACTTTTCTATTAAAGCATTTGGCCCCACTTTATATTAGGTGGCCTTAACTACTATGTACTTACATAAAAAAATAAGTACAATGTACTGTTGTGTTCATATTGTATTGCAAAACACTTTTGCTGATATTGAGGTGGGATACGGGTAAAGTTAGGGACAGGTGTGGTGGTGTGGGTAAGTTTAAGGGTAAAGTTAGGGACAGGTGTGGTGGTGTGGGTAAGTTTAAGGGTAAAGTTAGGGACAGGTGTGGTGGTGTGGGTAAGTTTAAGGGTAAAGTTAGGGACAGGTGTGGTGGTGTGGGTAAGTTTAAGGGTAAAGTTAGGGACAGGTGTGGTGGTGTGGGTAAGTTTAAGGGTAAAGTTAGGGACAGGTGTGGTGGTGTGGGTAAGTTTAAGGGTAAAGTTAGGGACAGGTGTGGTGGTGTGGGTAAGTTTAAAGGGTAAAGTTAGGGACAGGTGTGGTGTGGTGGTGTTTAAGGGCAAAGTTAGGGACAGGTGTGGTGGTGTGGGTAAGTTTAAGGGTAAAGTTAGGGACAGGTGTGGTGGTGTGGGTAAGTTTAAGGGTAAAGTTAGGGACAGGTGTGGTGGTGTGGGTTAGTTTAAGGGTAAAGTTAGGGACAGGTGTGGTGGTGTGGGTCAGTTTAAGGGTAAAGTCAGGGACAGGTGTGGTGGTGTGGGTAAGTTTAAGGGTAAAGTCAGGGACAGGTGTGGTGGTGTGGGTAAGTTTAAGGGTAAAGTCAGGGACAGGTGTGGTGGTGTGGGTAAGTTTAAGGGTAAAGTCAGGGACAGGTGTGGTGGTGTGGGTAAGTTTAAGGGTAAAGTCAGGGACAGGTGTGGTGGTGTGGGTAAGTTTAAGGGTGAAGTCAGGGACAGGTGTGGTGGTGTGGGTAAGTTTAAGGGTGAAGTCAGGGACAGGTGTGGTGGTGTGGGTAAGTTTAAGGGTAAAGTTAGGGACAGGTGTGGTGGTGTGGGTAAGTTTAAGGGTAAAATTAGGGACAGGTGTGGTGGTGTGGGTAAGTTTAAGGGTAAAATTAGGGACAGGTGTGGTGGTGTGGGTAAGTTTAAATATGCTCCAATAGTAATCTGTTTGCATACATTTACAAACAGCAGGCTAGGTGAAAGATGGGGGATGTTGCGATGGAAGAGTTTGGAGCTGCTGCTCCGTACCTCAGGAAGTCGGACAGGGAGCGTCTGGAAGCCCAAACGCGCCCCTTTGACATGAAGAAAGAGTGTTTCGTCCCGGATCCTGAGGAGGAGTATGTGAAAGGAACCATTGTGAGTCGAGATGGTGATAAAGTCACCTGTGACACTGAAAAAGGCAAAGTAAGTTCAAGTTAAACAAGTGATCATTGATTATTAAGTCACTACATTAGAGGAACTTATTGTTTTGAGAAATAACTCTTGGAGTATGTGCTCTTTACAGACAGTAACTGTGAAGGAGGCTGATGTTCACCCTCAGAACCCGCCAAAGTTTGATAAAATTGAGGACATGGCGATGTTCACCTTCCTGCACGAGCCCGCTGTGCTGTTTAACCTCAAAGAGCGTTACGCAGCCTGGATGATCTACGTGAGTCGAGTCTTAAAACACTCACACATTCTCTTTATCTTGCATGAGCAGATCTAAACCTTCTGTGAATCTCCTACAGACCTACTCTGGGCTCTTCTGTGTCACTGTGAACCCCTACAAGTGGCTGCCAGTGTACAACCAGGAAGTCGTTATTGCTTACAGAGGCAAGAAGAGGAGTGAAGCTCCTCCTCACATCTTCTCCATCTCTGACAATGCCTACCAGTACATGCTGTCAGGTGCGCCTACTTGAGACCAGTGGTTTTACTTTAGGACCAAACCTGATACCAAAATTGTGTTTTTAATGTTTCTGTATAAGTTGCATACATTATTTTTTTATTTGGCATCATTTTGTTTGAGGTTTTTGAGAATGTCACAGTTTTCCCATGCAATTTGACTAGCTTTTAGACTTTCAGATTCAGAGCGATGATCAAACACAAATGGAGTAGATCGAGTCCATCAACACCCCAAAGCTTCACAGTCCTGTAGCTCGTCCTGGGTCGATTTCATTCAGTAACATTAGGCATGTTAGCTTACAATTGCTTGTTTTTGGTTCTGGTGATTCTGTACTATTTCAGAAGATACGTAATAGCACTCCCTATGGTATAACTGTGAAAACATGAATAGCTGGAAAAACCCACCAATGGCGAGCAAGCGTTGCATCATAAACGATGGAAAATCTTGTCAATGGCGGGGAAAACGTTTTTACCTTGTTTTTTTTTTTATTTTTATAGCCCCTTCAGAACAGAACAGAGTTTGGTTAGAATGTAACTGTATTTTTTTATATTTTCATTGCCCATTTCAGACAGAGAAAACCAGTCTATTCTTATTACGTAAGTCTGCTTCTGAATATCACTTTCTATAATAGTCAACAACAACAACAACAAAAAAACGTGTGGTGCTTAACATTTTATCTTTCTAACTGAAGTGGAGAATCTGGTGCTGGAAAGACTGTGAACACCAAGAGAGTCATTCAGTACTTTGCCAGCATTGCTGCTAGTCCTACAAAGAAGGAAACCAGTGAAAAGAAGGTAAACTGAGGAGATCTGAATTCAAACTAAAAATTAGTGGATTGCCATTTTGTTTGATTGTCATTCACCATACACACATTCTTAATATTGTTTTCTAGGGTACTCTGGAGGATCAAATCATCCAGTGTAATCCTGCTCTGGAAGCCTTTGGTAATGCCAAGACCATCAGGAATGACAACTCCTCCAGATTTGTAAGTGAAATAGCAGTGAAAACTGAATGTGGCTTTTACTTCAAAAGACATGATGATTTTTATCTTTTCAAACAGGGCAAGTTCATCCGTATTCACTTCGCTGCAAATGGCAAACTCGCTTCTGCAGATATTGAGACTTGTAGGAACACTTATGCTTAGTACCATATTAAAATAGTAAAATAAATGCATGACAGTAATGATTTTAAACTAAATGTTCTCTGTGACAGATCTTCTGGAGAAGTCTCGTGTGACTTTCCAGCTGAAGGCTGAGAGAGACTACCACATCTTCTACCAGATCCTGTCTCAGAAGAAACCAGAACTTTTAGGTGGGCAAAAAATTTTACAACCAAACATCTATAATTTGTTCTTTAAATGTTTACAAGAAAATGCATTACAACATGATGTCTAAATACCTTGTGTCCTTTCTCTCAGAGATGCTGCTGATCACAGCAAACCCTTATGATTATGCCTTCATCTCTCAAGGAGAGACACAAGTGGCCTCTATTGATGATGCTGACGAGCTGATGGCCACTGATGTGTGCTATCTTGAAATAGCTACAAATTCACATTAATATATTTTGAAGCTACAAGAAAGAAGAATATAAGGCATTTATTATGTTTAATTAAATTTGCTGTAGGAAGCGTTTGATGTGTTGGGCTTCACCCAAGAGGAGAAGAACAGCATCTACAAGCTGGTTGGTGCCATCATGCACTACGGCAACATGAAGTTCAAACAGAAGCAAAGAGAGGAACAGGCCGAGGCTGATGGGACTGAGGGTCAGTATTAGGACAAAATGCTGACATAATGGACTGGTTAATAGAAGATTCATTGCCATCAATCATCTTCTTTTATTGACGACAGATGCTGATAAATCAGCTTATCTGATGGGCCTGAACTCTGCTGATCTCATCAAGGCTCTGTGCCACCCAAGAGTCAAAGTAGGAAATGAGTGGGTCACCAAGGGACAGAATGTCCAGCAGGTGGAGACTACTTCATGATTAACATCCCTTCATAACATAATGTTACCATAAAAACACAATATTCTGTAACATTTGAATGTGTGTTGGACAGGTGTACTATGCTGTTGGCGCTCTTTCCAAATCAGTGTACGAGAAGATGTTCCTCTGGATGGTTGTGAGAATCAACCAATCCCTGGACACCAAACAGCCTCGCCAGTACTTCATTGGTGTGCTGGACATTGCTGGATTTGAGATCTTTGAGGTAAGCTGAAATCAACTGATTATTGTTATTGAATGTCTAGGTTACTAATCATTACGTCGGACTGACGTCATTGGGTCTCGCCTGGGAGCCCAATCACCTCCAAGTAGTAACAAAATGAGCCAAGGTACATTGGCCAGTGAGATTTGCTTGCCGAGTCACACCTACCCAGACAGACAGGTATAAATTAGACCGGCATTACTCACTTCATTCATGTTTTGCTGAGGAGCCGATACAGGGATCCCGGCCATTCAGTGGTGGTTCAGGGCTGTGGCAGGAGGATGTAACCTCTGTTCCTTCCTTCAGGGAATTAGGGTTACATTAGTAACCTAGACATTCCCATTTAGTCAGTCATGTTCGATGTTACGTCGGACTCACATCATGGGGTCCGTATGGAAAACGCCTTAGCCACTGCACTGTGTTACGAGTGTTGGAGATGCAGATGCTGGCAAGCTACCCTTTTGGCTACTGCTCTCACAATGTTGTGACCTACCCAGTGTCCCATGTAATCCCGAGAAGGTAGTCCCCCATACCGAAGGGGATGGAAGGGACAGGGTCTACTCTGGGGACAGTGAAGCTGCTGCTCAGCTACTACTGGGCAGAGACAGGGCAAGGGAAACCATAGCATGGACAATACACATATCGGATTTACAGAGTGGGGAATCACATTATGTGGGAATCTAGCCCAGTACAAGGGCTGACCAGCTGACTGCCGAAGGATGCTAGAGGAACTCAACCTAGGGTTAGCCTAGTGGGGAACCTGGAGAGCAACATTCCCCGCACATTATCTGTTTGTACTCAACACACAGGAAGAAACCACTCAGAGATTATAGAATCTCGCAGATGTGTTTGGTGTTGCCCAGCCCGCAGCTCTGCATTTGTCTGCCAGAGAGACACCGTGTGCCAATGCCCAGGAGGAAGCAACACCCTGGGTGGTGTGAGCTCTCACCCCAAGGGTGCAACACTCACCTTGTGATTGGTATGCCAAGGTGATGTCATCCACTATACAGGGGGCAGCATTTTTGGAGACAGCATTTCCATTTTGCTGACCTCCAAAGCAGACAATGAGTTGTTCTGAGCTTATGAAGCTCTGCGTGCGGTCCATGTAAACAAACAGTGCGCAATCGGGACACAGCAACGTGAGGGTCCCAAAAGGGAGTGGTGGGAACTTTGGGCACATATCCGGGCCGGGGTCTCAGGATGGCATGAAACCAGGCCGGCCTGAACTCTGAAAATGCCTGTAGGTCCCCTACCCTCTTTAAAGACAGCACTCCTGACCGCGCTCGCTTCCTTCAAGACAGGATTTTAAGCTCAACAGACTCTAGGGGCTCAAAAGGAGCTCTTTGTAGGCCCGAAAGGATGACAGAGAGGTCCCAGGAGGGGATGAGGCGTGGCCTGGGAGGATTTAACCTCCTGGTGCCTCTCAGGAACCTGATGATCAGGTCATGTTTTCCCAGTGACCTGCCATCAACAGCGTCATGAAGCGCCGCAATGGTGGCAACACAGACCTTCATGGTGGAGGGGGACAGCTTCCAACAACAACCTCGGCATGCAGGGCAGAGGTGGCCTGTCCTTAGCAGCCAGGACATATATATTGTCTTATATAACTTGGGTTGGAGGCGTGGACAATTACACCAGGTGGCAGCAATTTGTGGGCACAAGTGCACCGCAATTGCACACTCCACCTGTGGAATGTCCAGGTAACCGCCATCAAGAGTGGTGAGAGTAAAGGAGGCAGAAGAATGGCTTCGGCAGTAAAAGGTGCCTTCCATGTTTTCTGAACAACCTCATGCACTTCTGGGAAGAAAGGCATTGGAGGAACCCAGGAACCAATCATCCAACCGCGAGTGCTCAGGACACAGTGGAGGGTTCCACTCGAGCCTGTTGCCTGCGACGGCCTGGAAAAGCATGGCCGTCAACTCTGCATCCGATTCAGCATGAGCAACCAGAGGGGGCAGCTCAGCTTCCTTGTCCTCTGCGGAGGACAAAAGCCCACTCTCTGATCCAGCGATCGACATCCGATCCTCATACAGAGATGCTCTTCTTAATGGAGGAAGATTGGATTGTGCAGTTGCTGTGCAACCGCTCAGCTTCAAAGCAAAATATGAATGAAGAGAGTAAAGCCAGTCCTATTTATACCCGTATGTCTGGGTAGATGTGACTCTGCATGCAAATCTCACTAGCCAATGTCCAATGGCTTGTTTTGTTACCACTTTGAAGGTGATTGGGCTCCCTGGCGAGACCCCATGATGTCAGTCCAAAGTAGAACGTTGAACATGACTGACTGAATGGTAACTTTGGTTCTTTATTACTTTGCCATTGTGATTCCACAACATCTTCCACCTGCAGTTCAACACCTTTGAGCAGCTGTGCATCAACTTCACTAATGAGAAGTTACAGCAGTTCTTCAACCACCACATGTTTGTGCTGGAACAAGAGGAATACAAGAAGGAGGGCATTGAATGGGTGTTTATTGACTTTGGCATGGACTTGCAGGCTTGTATTGATCTAATTGAAAAGGTGGGTGTACAAAACCTTTTTTCTAAACATCTAAAACATGAAGCTTTATTTAACTCTTTCCCCACCATCCGTTTTTCACTGTTATACAGTAGGGGGTGCTACTGCACATCTTCTGAAAGAGTAGAGAATCTCTGTATCGAAACACAAGTAAAAACAAACAGAAAGAATAGATAAAAGCATTGCTTATGCACATGCAAAATAGGGGATCATCAACCATAAAACCATGTTGACCCAGGATGAGGTATAGGACCTGATCTACTCCATCTGTTTTGATCATTGTTCTGAATCCCATTCTTTGACAAAAACATGATTTTCTCAGCTTCTTGTTCAAAGATTTGCTTTTTTAATTAAACTTACTCGCATATATATGTGTTGATAAAGATTGCATGAAGCTAGAATATTTTTGTTTGTTTAAAAGCAGAGACTCTGTTCTTTAGATATATTGCATGTTCAGATATTCATATAAGAAAATATTCTGGGGGGCATACATTTTTTGTGAAAAGGATAAAAAATGCTGGCAGTGGCTAGCAACTTAAAAAAAAAGAAAAAACGCTGGTGGGGTAAGACGTAATATCCATTTTGCTTTAAGTTACATACGTTTTGTTGCCTTATCTATAGCCCATGGGTATCATGTCTATCCTTGAAGAGGAGTGCATGTTCCCCAAAGCCAGTGATGCAACATTCAAAGCTAAGCTTTATGACAACCATTTGGGGAAATCAAACAACTTCCAGAAGCCTAGGATTGTCAAGGGTAAACCAGAGGCCCATTTCTCCCTCATTCACTATGCTGGCATTGTGGACTACAACATCAATAACTGGCTGGTGAAGAACAAGGACCCTCTCAATGAGACGGTTGTTGGCCTCTATCAGAAGTCCACCATGAAACTTCTGTCTAACCTGTTTGCTAATTATGCTGGTGCTGACTCAGGTGAGCTGTGCTGATGACATGATCGTCCACAAATAAGGATTAAGTGCAAGGTTAATTTTAAGAATTGCATTTTTTTTCAACAGTCATGGAGGGAGGAGGAGGAAGTGGTGGCAAAGGAAAGGAGAAGAAGAAAAAAGGCTCTTCTTTTCAGACAGTGTCTGCCCTTCACAGGGTAACATATAGAGTGCTTTTCATGCTGATTCATAATGAATTGTATTATTTAGTATAGCTTGGTTTCTTAATTTATTTAAACATCATCTATATATATATATATATATATATATATATATATATATATATATATATATATATATATATATATGGGAAGATTGATGGATAATGTCTATCCACAGGAGAACCTGAACAAGCTGATGACCAACTTGAGGTCAACTCACCCTCACTTTGTGCGCTGCATCATCCCCAACGAGACTAAGACTCCTGGGGCGATGGAGAATCCTCTGGTCATGCACCAGCTGCGCTGTAACGGTGTGCTGGAGGGCATCAGGATCTGCAGAAAGGGATTCCCCAACAGGATCCTATATGGAGATTTCAAGCAGAGGTACATTCACTTATAAATACAAGTCGCACTTGGGTCAAAAACTTGCTGACTTGAGAAAACAAAACCGTTATGCAACAAGTCTTGACATTTTCAAATTACACAAATGTGTGTGAATGACAAAAATTAAATCCCATTAAATAATTTAGCTTGTTTATTTTTAAATATGCAACAACAGATACCGTATCCTTAACCCTGCTGCCATCCCAGATGGTCAGTTCATTGACAGCAGGAAAGGAGCTGAGAAGTTATTGGGCTCTTTGGATATTGACCACAACCAGTACAAATTTGGACATACAAAGGTATATATGCTCATTAGTAACTACTTTGTAGCTTGTGTAGTTCTGTGAATGATTTTTTCCAGTTTTAAAATATGTTCTCCTATCCCACATTAATGCACTGAGACAACTATAAGTAAACTATTAGAAGGCTGACATCCCTAAAAAGTGTACTATATCACTGGGGCGCTTGCAGCATTGCTCTATTTGTTCGTGCATGGATGCCTTTGATAGATTGCCTGTTATATGTCTATCTGTTGATCATAGGTGTTCTTCAAAGCTGGTCTACTGGGTACTCTTGAAGAGATGAGAGACGACCGTCTTGCTCTCATCATCACCAATATTCAAGCTAGATCACGTGGTCTTCTCGCAAGACTTGAATTCCAGAAGCTTGTTGATCGCAGGTAACTGGGGGGGCATTTAAATCGCTCAATGCGCCATAAAAGGAGACAAAAAGAACAGTTTTATTTTGCAGAGATGCCTTGCTTGTGATCCAGTGGAACGTACGTGCCTTCATGGGTGTCAAGAATTGGCCCTGGATGAAGCTCTACTTCAAAATCAAACCACTGCTAAGATCTGCTGAAGCAGAGAAAGAAATGGCCAACATGAAGGAAGAATTCCTGAAGTTGAAGGAGGCGTATGCCAAATCTGAAGCCCGCAGAAAGGAGCTTGAGGAAAAGATGGTTTCTCTTCTCCAAGAGAAGAATGACCTGCAACTCCAAGTCCAAACTGTAAGTTAACAAGCTTTTTTTATGAGTTTGTGATTGTATTAATAATAGTGATAGTTTTCAAATGCATGAAACAACATATATATATTTTCCATATTTATAAATAAACAGGAGCAAGATAATCTTTGTGATGCTGAGGAGAGATGTGAGGGTCTGATCAAAAATAAGATCCAGCTTGAGGCCAAAACCAAAGAGTTGACTGAGAGACTGGAGGATGAAGAGGAAATGAATGCTGAGCTGACTGCAAAGAAACGAAAGCTGGAGGATGAATGTTCTGAGCTCAAGAAGGACATTGATGATCTTGAGCTCACTCTGGCCAAAGTAGAGAAAGAGAAACATGCCACTGAGAACAAGGTCAGTTTTCAACACTGAACGTTTAGTGATGCTAGAATGGTGTGCTAAGTGTCTATTGATACAATGACACATTTCTCCAGGTTAAAAACCTGACAGAAGAGATGGCCGCTTTGGATGAGATCATCGCTAAGCTGACCAAGGAGAAGAAAGCTCTTCAGGAGGCCCATCAGCAAACGCTGGATGACCTCCAGAGTGAGGAAGACAAAGTCAACACACTCACTAAAGCCAAAGCCAAGCTGGAGCAACAAGTGGATGATGTGAGTGGTTTGTTGACACTTCTGTTGTAAATAAAAAAAGGTGACATTTACAATGCTGAACAAAATATTGTCCTTCCAGCTTGAGGGTTCCCTGGAACAGGAAAAGAAGCTTCGTATGGATCTGGAGAGAGTAAAGAGGAAGCTCGAGGGAGACTTAAAGTTGACCCAAGAGAGTGTAATGGACCTGGAAAATGACAAGCAACAACTGGAAGAAAGGATTAAAAAGTGGGTTTCAAGAGGGTGAAATTATTAAAAAAGTATTAAAATATTTTTGATTAATTATGGCAATCAAATATGTTCTGCAACACAGGAAGGATTTTGAGATCAGCCAGCTCAGTAGCAGGATTGAAGATGAGCAGGCAATGGCAGCCCAACTCCAGAAGAAACTGAAGGAGCTGCAGGTAAACTGTATGATTCTTTAAAATAGGGACTGTTGGACAGTAAGGAATTCTAGCTTTAACTTTGGTTTTCCTCACATTACCAGGCCAGAATTGAGGAGCTTGAGGAAGAGCTGGAGGCTGAGAGAGCTGCCCGTGCTAAAGTTGAGAAACAGAGAGCTGATCTGTCCAGAGAACTGGAGGAGATCAGTGAGAGGTTGGAGGAGGCTGGTGGAGCCACTGCTGCCCAGATTGAGATGAACAAGAAACGTGAAGCTGAGTTCCAGAAACTGCGCAGAGACCTTGAAGAGGCCACTCTGCAACATGAAGCCACTGCGGCTACACTGAGGAAGAAACATGCAGACAGTGTGGCTGATCTGGGAGAGCAGATCGACAACCTCCAGAGAGTGAAGCAGAAGCTGGAGAAAGAGAAGAGTGAACTCAGACTGGAACTGGATGATGTGGTCTCCAACATGGAGCAGCTTGCAAAGGCAAAGGTGAATTCTTGTTTCCATGTTAACTTCAGGCATTCTTTACTTTAACTTTTTTCATCCACTGTGTTGCTTTAATTTGATGAATTGATTTAATCTATCCAGGCAAACTTGGAGAAAATGTGCAGGACCCTTGAGGACCAGATGTCAGAATACAGAACAAAATATGAAGAAGGACAACGCAGCATCAATGACTTTACCATGCAAAAAGCTAGGTTGCAAACCGAAAATGGTATGTATTCTGATGAGGTATTACTTTATTCTATGCTTTGTTAGACTAATTATCAAGACCACACATTACTTTCTGTAATGTACTGGTTATACTTCTATCTAGGGGAGCTTTCTAGACAGCTGGAAGAAAAGGATTCATTGGTCTCTCAGCTAACAAGAGGCAAGCAGTCCTACACCCAGCAGATTGAGGACCTCAAGAGACAGCTAGAGGAGGAAGTCAAGGTATTACAACCAATGTTGGTACTTGAACCCACAAGGTTAGAGTAACACAGTGCATCAGTCATACACCTAAACCACTATACTACCCCATCATCCAATAAGCTCTTCTAGGAGCAGTGGGATTCAAACCCACATGCCTGAAAGGGACTAGATCCTTTTACTACAGCTTTGGGCCATTCCCTATAACAGAAAACATTAATTGTAAATATCTTTCAGGCTAAGAATGCACTGGCACATGCAGTTCAGTCTGCTCGTCATGATGCTGATCTGCTGAGGGAGCAATATGAGGAGGAGCAGGAAGCCAAGGCTGAGCTGCAGCGGAGTCTGTCCAAGGCAAACTCTGAAGTGGCTCAGTGGAGAACCAAGTATGAAACTGATGCCATCCAGAGGACTGAGGAGCTGGAGGATGCTAAGTAAGAAGCAGGAAATACTTGGGTTTCCCATGTAGCATATCATAAAAAACATCTGAATTTGTAAAAGCCTCACTAAGTTGTTTCGGAACAAATTATTTTTATTCCTGAAGGAAAAAACTTGCTCAGCGTTTACAAGATGCAGAAGAAGCTGTGGAAGCGGTCAATGCTAAATGCTCCTCTCTGGAGAAGACCAAGCACAGGCTACAGAATGAGATTGAAGACCTCATGGTGGATGTGGAGAGATCTAATGCTGCTGCAGCTGCTCTGGACAAGAAGCAAAGAAACTTTGACAAGGTGAATAAAACTCACTTATAAATAATCTTTGTGTTCATTCAGCTCCAATGGTAGCTAATCAGAGTCTGATTCTATCAACAGGTCCTAGCTGAATGGAAGCAGAAATATGAGGAGTCTCAGAGCGAGCTGGAAAGCTCCCAGAAGGAAGCCAGATCTCTCAGCACTGAACTATTCAAACTGAAGAACTCTTATGAGGAGTCTCTGGATCATTTGGAAACTATGAAGAGAGAAAACAAGAACCTCCAAGGTGCCATTGATTTATTAGTCATCTGGGCCAACTGATTTCATAAACTTTTTGTAATTCTCTTGACTTTCTTATATATTATTAATACATTTTCCTGCCAAACAGAGGAGATTGCTGATCTTACTGAACAAATTGGTGAGAGTGGAAAGAACATTCATGAGCTAGAGAAAATCCGTAAGCAGTTGGAGCAGGAAAAAGCTGAAATTCAAACTGCTCTGGAGGAGGCTGAGGTAAACTGATAATGTTATGTGTAGATGCAGTAGGTCTAGTTTTTCTAGTTACATCAGCAAGAATACATTTGCCGCTAAATCAAACTTACTGTATTTTTTTAATGGTCTTAATTGGTCAGGGCTCCCTTGAGCATGAAGAAGGAAAGATTCTTAGAGCTCAGCTGGAGTTCAGCCAGATCAAAGCTGATATTGAACGCAAGCTGGCAGAGAAAGATGAAGAGATGGAGCAGGCCAAGAGGAACCAGCAGAGAATGGTGGATACCCTGCAGAGCTCACTGGAATCAGAGACTCGCAGCAGGAATGAAGCTCTCAGGCTGAAGAAGAAGATGGAGGGAGACCTCAATGAGATGGAGATTCAGCTCAGCCAGGCTAACAGGCAGGCATCAGAAGCCCAGAAGCAACTCAAGGGTCTTCATGGACATCTCAAAGTATTTTATATTTATTTTATATAAGATTTTATAATATATATATATATAATGTAAAAGTGAAATCTTATGAAGTTCTTCAGTCTTTTCATTTGTAAAACTTGTACTTTACAGGATGCCCAACTGCAACTGGATGATGCTCTTCGTAGTAATGATGATCTCAAAGAGAACATCGCCATTGTGGAGAGACGCAACAATCTGCTGCAGGCTGAACTGGATGAGCTGAGATCCCTGGTGGAACAAACTGAGAGAGGAAGGAAACTGGCTGAGCAGGAACTGCTGGATGTCAGTGAGAGAGTTCAGCTCCTGCATTCTCAGGTTTGACACATCTGCATTAACACAAGTAAAACCCTCAAACCCTCTCTTAGTACACAATATCACTAGAGACTATATGAATGTCAATATTGTCCATGTTCAGAACACCAGCCTGCTGAATCAGAAGAAGAAGCTGGAGGGAGATAATAATCAGCTTCAGACTGAGGTTGAGGAGGCAGTGCAGGAGTGCAGGAATGCTGAGGAAAAAGCCAAGAAGGCCATCACTGATGCTGCCATGATGGCTGAGGAGCTGAAGAAGGAGCAGGACACCAGTGCTCATCTGGAGCGCATGAAGAAGAACATGGAGCAGACCATCAAGGACCTGCAGCACCGTCTGGATGAAGCGGAGCAGATCGCCATGAAGGGAGGCAAGAAGCAGGTCCAGAAACTGGAAGCCAGGGTCAGTTTCTGAAACTCAATTCTTAATCATGCATTTCTATTAAAAATGCATTACTTTTGTGAAGATGACTATTATGTACTTGGATTCAGAGATCAATAGCTTTCTAGAGAACTGATAAATTTGAAACAATTTTCGGTAGGTGAGAGAGTTGGAAAATGAGGTGGAGATAGAACAGAAAAAGGCGAGCGAGTCTGTGAAAGGGATCCGTAAATATGAGAGACGCATCAAGGAGCTCACCTACCAGGTTATTTCTCCATTCAATACAATATCCCCCCAATATCACCATCCTCAAACCACCCAGACCAAAAATAATCAAAAGTCTATTAACAGACTGAAGAAGACCGGAAGAATCTGGCTCGCCTTCAGGATCTGGTGGACAAACTCCAGCTGAAGGTCAAATCCTACAAGAGAGCTGCTGAGGAGGCTGTAAGTACATACCCTGTATTGTGTGTGTATATATATATATATTTGTTTCTGTTTATATTCTGTTTTGTATATTGTTTTTGCCAACAAACTATTGATTTAATCAGGAGGAACAGGCCAATTCCAACCTGGGCAAGTTCCGTAAGCTGCAGCATGAGCTGGATGAGGCAGAGGAGAGGGCTGATATTGCTGAATCTCAGGTCAACAAGCTGAGAGCCAAGAGCCGTGATACAGGAGCTAAGGTAAGTTTAACAAAGTATTTTGTGTGTTTACTATAATTGAGTTTAAGAAGGCTCAATGAAGCAATGGGTAACGTTTTACTCTGAATGATGAAAGGGTTAGAGACCGTTTTGTAAATTTGAATGACCCAAATGATTTTGTGCTTATCTCAGTTAAGGAGACAGAGTCTAAGATTTGATGTATTGCAAAAACTAGAAAGAAATATACTTTCCAAACACTTTTCTTTTCTCTTCCTTTCACAGAAAGGGCACGATGAAGAGTGAAGTTCTTGCATCTTTCTGAAAGGCTTGTTTGGCTTGACTCTGTGCTTCTTGACTTCATTACCTGTAATAGAATAAAGTGTGCAAATGAAAATTTTCTTGTGGTCTTTGTCATATTTGAAAACACTGATGTTTGGCAGGTTTGTACCTTTACAAGTACAGGCTCCACAAATTTTCTCAGCATGGTTTTCAGTGACCAGATTCATTTTCAATGCCATTTGAAGCAGATGATTTGTGATTTGATTTGTAGTCAACTTTAGTTAAGTTCAACTTTTTTTTTTTTTCCATGAAGTACAACAATGGTGTTTGGTGATTACTAATTGGAATATAGACATATCAGTTCACATACTCCACCTCCGTGATCATGTTAACTCTTTCCCCACCATTGACAGAATTTTATGGCAATCCATGTTTTCATTGTAATACGGTAGGGGGTGCTATTACTCTCGATCATCTAACATGAATCAGCATATAAATCAAAACTGTAACATTACTGGATAGGACTGTGCAAGCTTTGGGGGTGTTGATGAACTCTACTCCATCTACACTATATTGCCAAAAGTATTGGGACGCCCTTCTAAATCACTGAGTTCAGGTGTTCAATCACTTCATGGCCACAGGTGTATAAATCAAGCACTAGGCATGCAGACGCTTCTACACACATTTGTGAAAGAATGGCTCGCTCTCAGGAGCTCAGTGAACTCAAGCGTGGTACCGTGATGGGTTGCCACCTGTGCAATAAGTCCATTCCTGAAATTTCCTCACTACTAAATATTCCACGCTCAACTGTTAGTGGGATTATAACAAAGTGGAAGCAATTGGGAACAACAGCAACTCAGCGCATGCTGAGGGTCACAGTGCGCAGAAGTCGCCAACTTTCTGCAGTCAATAGCTCCAGACCTCCAAACTTCTGTGGCCTTCAGATGAGCTCAAGAACAGTGTTTAGAGAGCTTCATGGAATGGGTTTCCATGGCCGAGCAGCTCATCCAAGCCTTACATCACCAAGTGCAAATCAAAGCGTCAGATGCAGTGGTGTAAGATTCTTAATGCTTCAGCATATCAAGATATTTTGGACAATTTCATGCTCCCAACTTTGTGGGAACAGTTTGGGGACGGCCCCTTCCTGTTCCAACATGACTGCGCACCAGTGCACAAAGCAACAATTAGAGCTGTGACAGCGAGTCAGGCCTTCTCGTCCTGACCTCACAAATGCGCTTCTAGAAGAATGGTCAAAAATTTGAATAATTCCTAAACTTTGTGGAAAGCCTTCCCAGAAGAGTTGAAGCAGTTATAGCTTCAAAGGGTGGGCCAACTCCATATTAAACCCTACAGATTAAGAATGGGATGTCATTAAAGTTCATGTGCATGTAGAGGCAGGTGTCCCAAAACTTTTTGGCAATATAGTGTAGTTTTGATCATCGTTCTGAATCCGATCCAGGTGGTAGTATTTGACAACAACCAGATTGTTTTCAGCTTTTTGCTCAAAATGTTGCTTTAATCAAACCTACCCACATTAATTTGTAATAAAAAAGAATGCATGAAGATAGAGTAAACAAATGTCATATATTGAATGTTCAGATATTCATGCAACAAAATCTGGGGGCCGTGATAATTTTGTGAAAATGCTGGCACTGGCTGGCAACTTTTTTTAAAAACACTGGTGGGGAAAGAGTTAAACTGCTAGAAATCAACAGTAGTTACTTGGCAAGCTCTATTGGTTTAATTACTATCAGTGTGAATAAAGTAAAAAGTGCACAGAGAGCCACAGAAGCATCAGAACAATCGACTGTTGCTACAGCGTAAATACAATTATACATAGGGCTGCACCTTAATAGTCGAATAAACGTACTTTATGTGTGCGCTTGAGCACGGAATAGGCTGTATATTACACCTATATATATATATATATATATATATATATATATAGTATTTATGATTATGAACATGCATATTTAATGTATATGCAAATTCTTGTTTTTCTGAAATTAAAATTAATCTACCACAAAAGAAATACTGAATTGTAGCATGAATTTTTCATTTGAATTGAATTAGTTTATAATTTGCACTAATTCAGCAATGACCTTTTATAGGCAGAACTTTATACGTTACATTTTGCATAATTTATGACAAAAGGGGCTCTTACTGTTTACAGTTCACACTGCCGCCAGTGAGAGCGTCAAAATTCGCCCTGTCCACCCTGCCAACAATGCTGTAGAAAGATTTGTGGACGCGCTGGCGCTCTGGATCGTGGATCGAATGCTTTTTTTAAACTGTATTTAAAGGGGACGCAACGCAAACAAGCATGTTGACTGGCAGACTGACCACAAGCAGGGTATAAGTTAACCTCATGAAATCTTTTAAATGTGAAAGAATGAATTGCATTCCCGCTGAAAAACAAGCGTTCTAGCACCTATAAAATAGTATTGTGCGCCGCCTTAACAAATTTCACATCACTATGAATGATCACGTCGTAAATGATAGGGAAACACGCACAGCAATGATCAACTTCTCCATTTTGCTTGGGAACTAATGTGGTCGGAACCAAAGTTTACAGGACTGCGTTCTCTGGATTTCTCTCAAGCGGAGCACTCCTATATTCCAATTGGTTGCCGCCGAACAGCGTCATAGCTCATTACCATATAGTTGACCTGATTTCAACTCTCCTCAATGCTCAAATTGTCCACGACGTGACACGCCGCCGGCTCCCATTGAAAATGAATGACTTCCGGCCACCTTCACACTCTCGCCGCCGGTGGTGTGAACGCACAGTTACCTTGACATATGTACAGCATTTTATAAAATACAGTTTTTACAACATTTGCCATATCTAATTTTACAAGTAAAACAACATCTACCACATTATTCTTTCATGTGTGAGTGAAACCCAAGACTCTTTGGTAGATCAATAAGAGTTAGTGTCTTCCTCTGTGTGCATGTTCTGCAGTAAAGGAGGGTGCATCTCTGACAGACCAAAGTGTCCTCTAAACATCCTCCACACTGAAAGTGATCGAACATGAAAAATCAATGTTAGAAAGGTTAACATCTACAGAGCATCTACAGACAATGTTCAAGATTAAACACTAAAATGTTTGCTATGATAATACTACAGAATTAGTTTATTTCAGCTGTCTCACCTGCATCAAATGTCCTCGTTCCTCTCGAGCGCATGAGACTTAAGACCTGCAAAACAAAAGAAAAGATTAATGTATCCAAAAGTTCCAAATAAAAAACGCAAAATTATACTTTGTTAAAGAGTCGCTGCTTGCCAGGCTGAATGCTGAATGCATAAAGAGAACAGTGTACACTGGTAAACCCTAGTATTAAAGGTGAAGAACAGGCCAGGGCTAGAGGTGGAGTCTAACAGCTGAATATAGGGAGGAGCTCCTCAAAGGTTCACAGACCAACCAACCATCCTGCAACCTTAAACCACAGTGCAATGTGCTTGAGATATATTAAAATAAATTGCCACAAGTCAGGAGATAATGACTGCTGGCTTGACATCTCAAGAGTCTGAAAAGCCCCTCATGATTTAAAAGAAATCTAGCAGCATCTTAAACTTTCACCCTTTTGGTTAACAAATGGTCTTAACAGTTAACTGACCCCTTCAGACATCCAGCAACAGCTGCATAATGAGTATAACCAACATTGTATATGAACAACAAATATTTTTGTTTTTTGCAAAGAACTTTGATTGTTCAAAGACAATGACTATTTCTTCTCTTTCTACATGTCTTCAAAGTCAAGGGGTTGAATGTTGGTTAATAATAAACACTTGTCTTGTGACCAGCATCGTTTTGCCTCAATTGGCCATGTAACGTAAGTAGTATGTATATGGCTTGCAAGGGTGCCAACATGTACCACTTGACGTTTATTTATGCGCTTGGAGACCTTTAGAAATGGGGCATCTGCTTTGTGTTCTCAGTGTCCCTCATCAGTTGCTACCATTTCGTCAGAGGCTCAGAAGGAATTTCACAGGGTTATCTTTGTACTCAAGGACAATGGGAAGGAAACAATGTGGTAAGAGGATAACTGACAGTCAGACACAGACCTCCTCAGAACTCATATGCATCAATGCAAAGTTCACGGTGCATTGTGCACGTAGTTGTTGCATATATTTCTACAGGGTTGATACAGTTTTGTACTTTAGGTAAAAATGGTGTAGTAGCATAAAAGTAATGTTATTAGAATACTGATACCTCAAGTTCAGTTGGATCATTTACCTACCATTTACCCTCATATGGTTAAAAATTGAATGACTTGGTTTTTTTAAAAAATATATTTCGAAAATGTCAGTGTTTCTGTCCATACAATCAAAGTCAATGACGTCAGCATTCATCTAAATACAGCAATCTCTTTTGTTTTCCACAGAAGGACAAAATGCATGTAGGTCTAGGAATGAGATGAGGGTAAGTGATGACAGAGGTTTCATTTTTTTTAGTGAAGCACTAAAAGCAAACTACTTTAAAGTTATTTCACAAATGGGCACTGTATTGTGAAATGTGACTGAGGATAAACTTATTGTAGAGGCTTCACACTTTTAGGCAGACAGCACTGTGCAGCTGAACACATCCAAAAATTCAGTCTGAAAATGTTGAATGACCTATGTTTTGGGTTGATGCTGATATCAAAAAAAGTAAGAATTGTCTGCCAAACTGGACCAGTTAGACGGTTCCTATGATGAATATTAAGTTCACATTGAGGAAAGGTTGCGGGTCCATTAATTTACTTTGTGAGATTGGCCTGCTGGAGAATGACATAAATGGATGCTGGTTGCAGAGATCACACAAGCTGTTCTTCTCAATCATTTAGGAGCACCCAGCAAGAATTTCACAGGTTATCTTTGTCCTCAAGTGTGAAGGCAAAGGAACAATGGCGTGTCAACGATGAAGGCCTGAGTGAAGCGATCACGCCAACTGGAAACTGACCTTGGGCCTTATGGATTCATTTGTGGCTGCTCGAATGGATAAAATGACACTTGGCTTGTCCTTGAGCAAGGTGCAGATCAGTTGATACAAACAACGAGACACATTCTCTTTGAGCCAACAGGTGCTAACTGATGAAAACACCATTCTGCTTTTTTCAGCTATCAGACGATATTAAATATATATATATATAAAAAAATATATATATATGATTGGCATTGGTTAATTGGTTACAGGAATGTAATTAAGCAACTTTCCAGTTTCCTTTGCATTCCAGCCAAAAATCCTGAACCTTACATATGATAAATTGCAATTAGAAGCATAAATTAGTTGAATAAAAGTACATCTATTGACGAAGTATGCGGGCCTTACTAGCATGAATTGTACCCTATACAAAATAAATATACACCTGTCTCCAGCAGACACCCAGCCCATACGTATCCTAACCAAATGCAGACACTGACATGCTTCAGAAAATTCCAGCAACCATATTTAGAGGACCTCTTACATTATAAAAAGGGGTGGAGAGTCTATGGCCTCAGACAGGTTTTCATATCATCAAACGGTAAGCCTTCAGGGATGCCTGAGACTTTATGAAACCCTGATCTTAACAACAATTCCTTTGGTGTACTGTATATTACCTCTCAGACACAGAGATTTTTTTCATACGGGTTTTTCAGCTTGCTTTTGCTCATAATTGACTATAATTGTCAAATGTTAAATAAGTAATGCTGCTTTATATTTGTGTTTGACCCTAGGACAGTAAACCATCAGTGTCAGGAGAGTTTAACTGTAAAGGTAAGTGACCCTGACAAACTCTAGACAGACTAATCTCATGAGTTAGTAGTAAGTCCTACGTATTACTATATACAGTAGTGGTCTCACATTATTTGGACACATTATGTTGTGTCTCAAATGCTGCAAGATCCTTTCTCTTCACTCATTTTTGCTCAACCATATAAACCAGCTGGTGTTTTAGCGATTTTTAGTGGATGTATGAAATCTCCTCATGTTTTCATACACCCGTTCATACACGGGTGTAGAAAGTCACATTAACTATCAACATATTCCCTCAAACCACAAACAAAACAATTACACTAGATTCTCATTTCAAACATTTTCTCATTGTCTTGTTTTTGTGTCTTAAGTGTCCAAATATGGTCCTATATATAATATCTCATATAGTAATCTGTTTGCATACATTTACAAACAGCAGGCTAGGTGAAAGATGGGGGATGCTTTGATGGAAGAGTTTGGAGCTGCTGCTCCGTACCTCAGGAAATCAGACAAGGAGCGTCTGGAAGCCCAAACGCGCCCCTTTGACATGAAGAAAGAGTGCTTCGTTCCTGATGCTGAAGAAGAGTATCTCAAGGCATCTATTATCAGTCGAGATGGTGATAAAGTCACCTGTGAGACTTCAAAGGGAACGGTAAGTTCAAGATTTCGTGTTGGCGTAATGATTAATTGGGGATTTTAAATAGTCACATCATGCAATTGCTTGATGATGACATTTCTCTACATTAAAATGAAAGGATGAAATAGGATTGCATGTACAAAATAATACACAGACACTGTTTTGACACTCAAATCTCATGTTCCCACAGACAGTAACTGTGAAGGAGGCTGATGTTCACCCTCAGAACCCACCAAAGTTTGATAAAATTGAGGACATGGCGATGTTCACCTTCCTGCACGAGCCCGCTGTGCTGTTTAACCTCAAAGAGCGTTACGCAGCCTGGATGATCTACGTGAGTCGAGTCTTAAAACACTCACACATTCTCTTTATCTTGCATGAGCAGATCTAAACCTTCTGTGAATCTCCTACAGACCTACTCTGGGCTCTTCTGTGTCACTGTGAACCCCTACAAGTGGCTGCCAGTGTACAACCAGGAAGTCGTTGTTGCTTACAGAGGCAAGAAGAGGAGTGAAGCTCCTCCTCACATCTTCTCCATCTCTGACAATGCCTACCAGTACATGCTGTCAGGTGCGCCTACTCAGCATATTCAAAATAGTTTACAATAATTGTGCAAATTGTTTCCAGATATACCGCATTTATATTACCTTGCTGGACAAATAAGTAACCAATATCAATGAGATCCATTTTATAACAAAACATTGTTTTTATTTTGCAGACAGAGAAAACCAGTCAATTCTTATCACGTAAGACTTATATGCTTTTTAATTGGCTGCAAAGTCTCAATAAGGTTAATAAGAGAATGTATGTATGCTCTGTCTAAGACTGCTTTGTGTTGACAGTGGAGAATCTGGTGCTGGAAAGACTGTGAACACCAAGAGAGTCATTCAGTATTTTGCCAGCATTGCTGCTGGTAGTGGCAAGAAGGACACCAGTGAAAAGAAGGTTAGAAACAGATCCATGTTACAAAGATTTAACCTCCGAGACCTAAGCATTGATAATGGGTATAAAGTAACAAATTAGTTTATGCTTTAAGAGTACAATTCTAAAATAAATTTTACTAAAAAATAGCTAAAACAAAATTCTCTGCTCTGTATTTTACTATCTATACATGTCTGTTTTTTAGGGTACTCTGGAGGATCAAATCATCCAGTGTAATCCTGCTCTTGAGGCCTTTGGTAACGCCAAGACCATCAGGAATGACAACTCATCTCGCTTTGTGAGTTTTATCTGCCTCCAGTTTCAAAATATGCAGATTTTTTTATTTAATTTACACAAATGAAATTACATTGATGACTGTTGTTTATTAACAGGGCAAGTTCATCCGCATTCACTTCGCTGCCAGTGGAAAGCTAGCTTCTGCTGACATTGAGACTTGTAAGAAAAATCTTTGATAAATCGTTTCTAACTTTTCTTATTCTTAAAAAATGTATGAGCTGGATGTAAAAGCTTAACTTCTACATTTCTACAAATAGATCTGTTAGAGAAATCCCGTGTCACTTATCAGCTCAAAGCTGAGAGAGACTATCATATCTTCTACCAGATCCTGTCTCAGAAGAAACCAGAACTCCTGGGTAAGCAAAATCACAAGTGAGGAGACGTAATATTGTTTTTGTATTTATTTATTTTAAAACATAATGAGATGTTTTTATCCTTTCAGAGATGCTGCTGATCACAGCAAACCCTTATGATTACGCCTACATCTCCCAAGGAGAGACGCAAGTGGCCTCTATTGATGATGCTGACGAGCTGATGGCTACAGATGTGCGTTATCCAAATACATTTGTTAATACTGCCTTCACAAAGGTTTAGAACTGAAGTCTGTATAACATGCCATGCAATGCAATAAATTATTAGAGACACTGTACATGTTCTCTAGGAAGCGTTTGATGTGTTGGGCTTCACCCAAGAGGAGAAGAACAGCATCTACAAGCTGGTTGGTGCCATCATGCACTACGGCAACATGAAGTTCAAACAGAAGCAAAGAGAGGAACAGGCCGAGGCTGATGGGACTGAGGGTCAGTATTAGGAAAAAATGCTGACATAATACAGTTACTGGGTAATAGAAGATTCATTGCCATCAATCATCTTCTTTTATTGACGACAGATGCTGATAAATCAGCTTATCTGATGGGCCTGAACTCTGCTGATCTCATCAAGGCTCTGTGCCACCCAAGAGTCAAAGTAGGAAATGAGTGGGTCACCAAGGGACAGAATGTCCAGCAGGTGGAGACTACTTCATGATTAACATCCCTTCATAACATAATGTTACCATAAAAACACAATATTCTGTAACATTTGAATGTGTGTTGGACAGGTGTACTATGCTATTGGTGCACTTTCCAAATCAGTGTACGAGAAGATGTTCCTCTGGATGGTTGTGAGAATCAACCAATCCCTGGACACCAAACAGCCTCGCCAGTACTTCATTGGTGTGCTGGACATTGCTGGATTTGAGATCTTTGATGTAAGTACTTGATGTTGTCTTAAATTGTACATTATCAACATCAATTGACTTTACATTATATTAAAAAATTACTCTAAAATCTGTCATTCTGTGGTTCTGATTTCTACCCATGTTGACAACACTGATAATCCGTTCTAGTTCAACACCTTTGAGCAGCTGTGCATCAACTTCACTAATGAGAAGTTACAGCAGTTCTTCAACCACCACATGTTTGTGCTGGAGCAAGAGGAATACAAGAAGGAGGGCATTGACTGGGAATTTATTGACTTTGGCATGGACTTGCAGGCTTGTATTGATCTCATTGAGAAGGTAAGTTTTAAAATGTGAGAGATCTCAGGTATTGGATCAATACTGCTCAATTAATTTGAAACCCTTCAATCTATTGTTTGCTAGCCCATGGGTATCATGTCCATCCTTGAAGAGGAGTGCATGTTCCCCAAAGCCAGTGATGCGACATTTAAAGCTAAGCTTTATGACAACCATTTGGGGAAATCAAACAACTTCCAGAAGCCTAGGATTGTCAAGGGTAAACCAGAGGCCCATTTCTCCTTGGTTCACTATGCTGGCACTGTGGACTACAACATCAATAACTGGCTGGTGAAGAACAAGGACCCTCTCAATGAGACGGTTGTTGGCCTCTATCAGAAGTCCACCATGAAACTTCTGTCTAACCTGTTTGCTGGATATGCTGGTGCTGACTCAGGTGTGTTTTAGGCAAATTATTTGGAGGTAAATAATCCTAGAAACATACAAGGGAATGTTTTATGATATTTCTTTTTACATAATGCATATGAACTCGATGTTTCTTGCAACAGCTGCAGAGGGAGGAGGAGGTGGCAAAGGAAAGGAGAAGAAGAAAAAGGGCTCTTCTTTCCAGACTGTGTCTGCCCTTCACAGGGTAACATATGTTTTTTAATACTGAAATTAATAATATATATGTGTATATATGTGTAAATGAATTATATATAATACTGGGGAAAGTTGTGGCCTAATGGTTAGAGAGTCGGACCTGAAAGTCGTGAGTTCGAGTCTCAGTACGAGCAGGAAATGTAGGTGGGGGGAATGAATGAACAGCGCTTTCTTCCACTCTAATTACCCACAACTGAGGTGCCCTTGAGCACGGCACATAACCCCCAATAGCTCCCAGGAGGCTGCAGCTAAAATTGCTGCCCACTGCTCTGGGTGTGTTTACGGTGTGTGTGTGTTTAATACTTACTGCTGTATGTGTGCATGGGGTGCATGGATGGGTGAAATGCAGAGCACAAATTCTGAATAAGGGACACTATACTTGTCTACAAGTCTACAAGTCTAAGTATATATATATATATATATATATATATATATATATATATATATATATATATATATATATATATGGGAAGATTAGATAGATAATTTCTATCCACAGGAGAACTTGAACAAGCTGATGACCAACTTGAGGTCAACTCACCCTCACTTTGTGCGTTGCATCATCCCCAATGAGAGTAAGACTCCTGGGGCGATGGAGAATCCTCTGGTCATGCACCAGCTGCGCTGTAACGGTGTGCTGGAGGGCATCAGGATCTGCAGAAAGGGATTCCCCAACAGGATCCTGTATGGAGATTTCAAGCAAAGGTATGTTTAATTTTGACTCCAGGTTCTGTTAAGTATCAAATTTTCTTTATTTTTATTTATGCATCATATATAAAATATAAACTAAACTATAAAGTAAAAAATATAAACTGAAATCTGTGATTGAAACCAACAATAGCATTAATTTACTTGTGACAGATACCGCATCCTGAATCCTGCTGCTATCCCTGAGGGCCAGTTTATTGACAGCAGGAAAGGAGCAGAAAAACTACTGGGATCTCTGGACATTGATCACAACCAGTACAAGTTTGGACATACTAAAGTATGACAGACCATGTTTCAAAATGGCCTAGAAAATAATATTCATCAAACTACTTTTTAATTGTTTTAATTTTATGGATTCTCTTAAACTAGAAATCTCATTTATTTGAAGGTGTTCTTCAAGGCTGGTCTCCTGGGTACTCTTGAAGAGATGCGAGATGACCGTCTTGCTCTCATCATTACTGGTATTCAAGCAAGAGCTCGTGGTCTTCTCTCAAGAATTGAGTTCCAGAAGATTGTTGAGCGCAGGTTAGAAATCAGAGTTTCTCAATAAATCATTTTAATAATTAGTTTAAGATATTAATGTGCAACATTACATTGCAGAGATGCCCTGCTTGTGATCCAGTGGAATGTACGTGCCTTCATGGGTGTCAAGAATTGGCCCTGGATGAAGCTCTACTTCAAGATCAAGCCTCTGCTAAGATCTGCTGAAGCAGAGAAAGAGATGGCCAACATGAAGGAAGAATTCCTGAAGTTGAAGGAGGCGTATGCCAAATCTGAAGCCCGCAGAAAGGAGCTTGAGGAAAAGATGGTTTCTCTTCTCCAAGAGAAGAATGACCTGCAACTCCAAGTCCAAACTGTAAGTTAACAAGCTTTTTTATGAGTTTGTGATTGTATTAATAATAGTGATAGTTTTCAAATGCATGAAACAACATATATATATTTTCCATATTTATAAATAAACAGGAGCAAGATAATCTTTGTGATGCTGAGGAGAGATGTGAGGGTCTGATCAAAAATAAGATCCAGCTTGAGGCCAAAACCAAAGAGTTGACTGAGAGACTGGAGGATGAAGAGGAAATGAATGCTGAGCTGACTGCAAAGAAACGAAAGCTGGAGGATGAATGTTCTGAGCTCAAGAAGGACATTGATGATCTTGAGCTCACTCTGGCCAAAGTGGAGAAAGAGAAACATGCCACTGAGAACAAGGTCAGTTTTCAACACTGAACGTTTAGTGATGCTAGAATGGTGTGCTAAGTGTCTATTGATACAATGACACATTTCTCCAGGTTAAAAACCTGACAGAAGAGATGGCCGCTTTGGATGAGATCATCGCTAAGCTGACCAAGGAGAAGAAAGCTCTTCAGGAGGCCCATCAGCAAACGCTGGATGACCTCCAGAGTGAGGAAGACAAAGTCAACACACTCACCAAAGCCAAAGCCAAGCTGGAGCAACAAGTGGATGATGTGAGTGGTTTGTTGACACTTCTGTTGTAAATGAAAAAGGTGACATTTACAATGCTGAACAAAATATTGTCCTTCCAGCTTGAGGGTTCCCTGGAACAGGAAAAGAAGCTTCGTATGGATCTGGAGAGAGCAAAGAGGAAGCTCGAGGGAGACTTAAAGTTGACCCAGGAGAGTGTAATGGACCTGGAAAATGACAAACAACAAATGGAAGAGAGGATTAAAAAGTGGGTTTTCCAGACGGAAAAATAATTATTCAAGAATAAAGCAATCTGAACCCTTATTAATAATGGCAATCAAATATGTTCTGCAACACAGGAAGGATTTTGAGATCAGTCAGCTCAATAGTAAGATTGAAGATGAGCAGGCAATGGCAGCCCAACTCCAGAAGAAACTGAAGGAGCTGCAGGTAAACTTTAAAATAGGGACTGTTGGACAGTAGGGAATTCTAGCTTTAACTTCGGTTTTCCTCACATTACCAGGCCAGAATTGAGGAGCTTGAGGAAGAGCTGGAGGCTGAGAGAGCTGCCCGTGCTAAAGTTGAGAAACAGAGAGCTGATCTGTCCAGAGAACTGGAGGAGATCAGTGAGAGGTTGGAGGAGGCTGGTGGAGCCACTGCCGCCCAGATTGAGATGAACAAGAAACGTGAAGCTGAGTTCCAGAAACTGCGCAGAGACCTTGAAGAGGCCACTCTGCAACATGAGGCCACTGCGGCTACACTGAGGAAGAAACATGCAGACAGTGTGGCTGATCTGGGAGAGCAGATCGACAACCTCCAGAGAGTGAAGCAGAAGCTGGAGAAAGAGAAGAGTGAACTCAGACTGGAACTGGACGATGTGGTCTCCAACATGGAGCAGCTTGTCAAGTCCAAGGTGATAAATTCTTGTTTCCATGTTAACTTCAGGCATTCTTTACTGTAACTTTTTTTCATCCACTGTGTTGCTTTAGTTTGATGAATTGATTTAATCTATCCAGGCAAACTTGGAGAAAATGTGCAGGACCCTTGAGGACCAGATGTCAGAATACAGAACAAAATATGAAGAAGGACAACGCAGCATCAATGACTTTACCATGCAAAAAGCTAAGCTACAAACTGAGAATGGTATGCACTCTGATAAGGTATTACTTTTTTGTATTGTTAAACTAATTCCCAAGATCACACACTTTTTTCTGTAATGTACTGGTTATACTTCTATCTAGGGGAGCTTTCAAGACAGCTGGAAGAAAAGGATTCATTGGTCTCTCAGCTAACAAGAGGCAAGCAGTCCTACACCCAGCAGATTGAGGACCTCAAGAGACAACTAGAGGAGGAAGTCAAGGTCTAGTTTATTTTTTAAAGGATTTGTTACCAACTGTCCATTGCATTTGTATATTGTTAACAGGATATTCCCAATCCTCATAGGCTAAAAATGCCCTGGCCCATGCAGTTCAGTCTGCTCGTCATGATGCTGATCTGCTGAGGGAGCAATATGAGGAGGAGCAGGAAGCCAAGGCTGAGCTGCAGCGTGGTATGTCCAAGGCAAACTCTGAAGTGGCTCAGTGGAGAACCAAGTATGAAACTGATGCCATCCAGAGGACTGAGGAGCTGGAGGACGCTAAGTATGAAACAGGAAAATCAGTATTTCCTACACTTTGATTCATCTAAAACATCTTGTTTATATTAAAAGATAAAAAGGAACAAATTCTGTTTATTCATGAAGGAAGAAACTTGCTCAGCGTCTACAAGATGCAGAAGAAGCTGTGGAAGCGGTCAATGCTAAATGCTCCTCTCTGGAGAAGACCAAGCACAGGTTGCAGAATGAGATTGAAGACCTCATGGTGGATGTGGAGAGATCTAATGCTGCTGCAGCTGCTCTGGACAAGAAGCAAAGGAACTTTGACAAGGTGAATAAAACTCACTTATAAATAATCTTTGTGTTCATTCAGCTCCAATGGTAGCTAATCAGAGTCTGATTCTATCAACAGGTCCTAGCTGAATGGAAGCAGAAATATGAGGAGTCTCAGAGCGAGCTGGAAAGCTCCCAGAAGGAAGCCAGATCTCTCAGCACTGAACTATTCAAACTGAAGAACTCTTATGAGGAGTCTCTGGATCATTTGGAAACTATGAAGAGAGAAAACAAGAACCTCCAAGGTCCCCTAATCTGACCATTAACATATCACATAAATTAAATATTTCTCTTGACTTTGTGTGTTAACTACCATTACCTTGCCTTTTAAACAGAGGAGATTGCTGATCTTACTGAACAAATGGGTGAGAGTGGAAAGAACATTCATGAGCTAGAGAAAGTTCGTAAGCAGTTGGAGCAGGAAAAAGCTGAAATTCAAACTGCTCTGGAGGAGGCTGAGGTATATTGAATGTGTAATGTGCCATTTTCTCTTACCATCAATAATGAATATTCAAGGTGTTGTATATGTAATAGTAACACTACATGGTAAAGGAAAAAGTGAAGTCTTAATTAAAAATTTCTCATCAACTGATAGGGTTCTCTTGAACACGAGGAGGGTAAGATCCTGAGGGCCCAACTGGAGTTCAATCAGGTCAAAGCTGATATTGAACGTAAGCTGACAGAGAAAGATGAAGAGATGGAGCAGACCAAGAGGAACCAGCAGAGAGTGGTGGATACCCTGCAGAGCTCACTGGAATCAGAGACTCGCAGCAGGAATGAAGCTCTCAGGCTGAAGAAGAAGATGGAGGGAGACCTCAATGAGATGGAGATTCAGCTCAGCCAGGCTAACAGGCAGGCATCAGAAGCCCAGAAGCAACTCAAGGGTCTTCATGGACATCTCAAAGTATGATGAATCTTCAAATCAAGATTTTATGAAGCTTAAGTGATATCCAAAATAGTTCTTCAGTCTTTTCATTTGTAAAACTTGTACTTTACAGGATGCACAACTGCAACTGGATGATGCTCTTCGTGGTAATGATGATCTCAAAGAGAACATCGCCATTGTGGAGAGACGCAACAATCTGCTGCAGGCTGAACTGGATGAGCTGAGATCCATAGTGGAACAAACTGAGAGAGGAAGGAAACTGGCTGAGCAGGAACTGCTGGATGTCAGTGAGAGAGTTCAGCTCCTGCATTCTCAGGTATGACACATCTGCATTAACACAAGTAAAACCCTCAAACCCTCTCTTAGTACACAATATCACTAGAGACTATATGAATGTCAATATTGTCCATGTTCAGAACACCAGCCTGCTGAATCAGAAGAAGAAGCTGGAGGGAGATAATAATCAGCTTCAGACTGAGGTTGAGGAGGCAGTGCAGGAGTGCAGGAATGCTGAGGAAAAAGCCAAGAAGGCCATCACTGATGCTGCCATGATGGCTGAGGAGCTGAAGAAGGAGCAGGACACCAGTGCTCATCTGGAGCGCATGAAGAAGAACATGGAGCAGACCATCAAGGACCTGCAGCACCGTCTGGATGAAGCGGAGCAGATCGCCATGAAGGGAGGCAAGAAGCAGGTCCAGAAACTGGAAGCCAGGGTAAGTTGCGGACGTTTTTGAAAACAAGTCTACTGCTTTCATTTGATTAGCTAACCCTCTTACACATCTCTTAGGTCAGAGAGCTGGAAAATGAGGTGGAGCTTGAACAGAGAAAGGCGAGCGAGTCTGTGAAAGGAGTCCGTAAATATGAGAGACGAATCAAGGAGCTCACCTACCAGGTCATATTCGCTCACATAAAAATGTCTTTTATTCATACCATTTATATAATTTAAGCATAGAGACACAATTAAATCTTTGTGTACTCTGTTTGCAGACTGAGGAGGACCATAAGAATCTGAGTCGTCTGCAGGATCTGGTGGACAAACTCCAGCTGAAGGTCAAGTCCTACAAGAGAGCTGCTGAGGAGGCGGTGTGTTTAAGATAATTCTTTATATTTTCATTCATTAAAATTTTCTGGAAATATTTTCAGATCTTGCTATTTGACATACAAATATGTTGTTTAGGAGGAACAGGCTAATGTTAACCTGGGCAAGTTCCGTAAGCTGCAGCATGAGCTGGATGAGGCAGAGGAGAGGGCTGATATTGCTGAATCTCAGGTCAACAAGCTGAGAGCCAAGAGCCGTGATACAGGAGCTAAGGTACAGTCATCATCAGTTTGCTCAATTAAAATTTGGATTACTTTGATTCTGCAATCCAGATTAATGTGATCAGAAAACCAATTTGGAGAAATGTATTACTCAAAACTAGAGATGCACCAGGCGACCGGCCATAAATCGTAACCAGTTTTTAGTTGTAATTTGGCTCATCTCTATTAAGGACTTGCACACGAATTGCATTGCAATCATTTCCCAAAATGTAATTTGTGTGGAAAATTATAAAGTCTGTAAATGGGACAGGCCAGAGATGGGACACGCTGAAGACGGACACAAGAAGGAGTACAGTGAGATGCCAGCAGAGAAAATAATGCATCTTTGTTTGGATTGTGAATGCAGTGGTTCCCTGTAGATTCAAATGGCTACAGATATTTTTTGTTAAAGGCCATTTTGGCCTGTAATAGAGCAAATAAACATCAAATACATTCAAAAAACAAAAAGAAAAAACAACAACCTGGAACCAGTACCAGAATCGGCCAATTTGCTTGTAAAAAATCGGAATCTGCCATTAAAAAAATCTATGCATACCTACTTAAAACACTGTTTCTTTAATGCATACTCTGAATGAGGTGGTGCATATGTGCAATGTTTTTTTGTTTGTAAATAACTAACATTTGCCTCACCAGTTACTGAGATACTATGCATAGACAGAATGATCTTTTTAAAGTTAATGCTAAACTAAACAGTCTAATAAACAAAATGACTTTTTTTTTTGTTGTTGAAAAAATAAAGCAAGAAAGTACCTTCTTCCCAATATCTTTTTCCATGTCTCTTCCTCTCACAGAAAGGTCACGATGAAGAGTGAAGCTCACACATGGATCATTCTGACAGGCTTGTTCAGTGTGCCAGTGAATTATCTGTAGTTCTGTAGAATAAAATGAATGTGCAAGTAAGTCCCTGCTTCTCTGCTATTGTTTTAATACAATGCTGTTGCATTCACCTTAAATACATTGGGTGAAATGATACCGCTTTAGAGGAGCCACTCAATGATTTATTAAGACTTTTAGAGTGATTATTATCCAGTGAAGGCTTGAAAATCAAGTACACATAAAATTAGATGTTTAATGACATCTTAAATGCAGAAGCTTCACTATCATAAAATAGCAGAATTTTTCCTCTTTTTAATTGCAAATTTATGGTTGTGTTATATCTACATTTATAGATTGAATGATTCACAGCACTGAATGAAAGATTACATAAAAATCTAATTGGAAACCTTACCTTTTAATTGGAAGAACACAATGTTCCTCATTTGGAATTTCTCAGGTTAGATTATTTGCTCATAGTGTGTGTGTGTGTGTGTGTGTGGTGACACATTTTTGTTTTTTTAAGAAGCTCTGATGCCCAGTAATGTCTCCAAAACAATTTTCATGCAAAGTTGTAACCATACATCTAACATGAAAACAAATGCTTTAGATGATTTGCAGCTAATTTCTTACCTTAAACAGAAGAGCTTTGAGGTTCCTTGCATCTGAAAAATCTTGAGACATTATCTAGCTTTACTTATCTAGGTAATTTAGGGCATAAGAACTGTGTATGTGTGCTAGAAATTTTAGGTGTAATTCAAGGTGATGAGCAGATCAATGATGGACAGATGATTGAAGGTGGAGTCAACCCTGAACAGCTGAGAATGGAGAGGTGAAGGGGAGGAAACCAACTATCATACCCCTTTAAATGATACCATATAGGATGTGTGTTATTTTAAAGACTTAACGGCTGAATCTCTTTACTGTGATGGTGAAAACAAGGTGAAGCAAACATGACTGGTTATCTGCATGTCTTCTTATTGGATTTGAGGACAAATGGTCTCTAGTTCTATCTATTAAATCAAAATTGACTTGTCTCTAGATATGTGGGAAATTTGAACTATACTGTATTGCCATAATTTCTAATTACAGAAATCCCTAGATGTAACAAAAGGAGAAAAGAACCCAATATTTTAAAGCTATTTGATCTGTAGCTAATAATACAATCCACCTTCTGACCAGCACTACATTGTTCTCCCTCTGTTGGACATGTAACTTAAGACAATGCAGCCACCAAGTGTGCCAACATCTATAACTAGAGGCTTTGCAAAAACAGCACCTGCTTCACCCCAGATTTCAACATGTGGGCCGAGCTGTCCTCAATCGGCCAGACGAACTCAGGAAGAATTTCACACCGTTATCTTTATACTCAAGGGCAAACAGAAAGAAAAATAAGTGTCACATAAGCAGAGGTAAAGGTATATCTTTTGTTGTTTGATTGGCACTAACAGGTTCAGTTAATTGTTCAAAAGTCAAATCCACTTCATGAATATAAACCAAATGACTTTATATACTTTTTAAAAGCCTTCTCCTAAGAATATGAAGTTTGAAAAAAGGCAATGCACAACCTATTTTTCGGTAATATCTGAAAACAATACTTTTTCAGTATTTGAATTCTCAGTAGCCTTAAAAAAAAAAATCTAAAAACTCAAGTGTGACCATTTGTAAACCCTTAAAGAATCTCACATCTTAGGTAGGAAGTGCTTTCAGTGGGTTTCATAATTAACACCCTTCGTATTATTAGACTCTATGGCCACATGTGTGAAGTGCCAAGATATTAGCACTCATCACACACTTCTTGTTCCTCCTTGTTAGCCTGAATGTCTTGACCCCAACTTATCAGCTTGCAGGTCTTAAGTTTACAATGGTGCTCGACTGTCAGTCTGGTAAGCTGATCTGTAACAGTTTTTTTTCCAAGATCTGTTGTATAAAGATCTGTTGTTTATACATATACAATTATAGGAGTATACATATACAAATATAGGAGCAGAATCTATACAGAAAGTTCACTCGCTCTCCATTAATGGATATAGTCGGGTAGATCACGCAAGCTGTTCCTCTCAATCATGAAGAGGCACTCAATAGGAATGTCACAGAGATATCTCTATGCTTAAGTGTACAGGGAAAAAGACAAATGCTCCATTACCGATACAGCACAAACTGAAATATTCACACCAGCTAGACACTGACCTTGACCAGGCCCATTCAATAACTGTTAATCAGGTGAGGCCTCTAGTGGAAACCACAGGAACAGTGTCCGTGATGAACCGCTACACAAGAGACGCATACCTTTTGGAAGATAAATTTGATACAAAGTTAGTCCTGACCATTTACTTGTATTTTGTAATCTGATAAAGGTTTCAAAAACAGTACACATCATATGCTTTCATTGCATGTTATGGACATTTCACAATCATTATTTATTGAGTTACCAATTAAGTATTAAGGTTATTATCAGTTTTATTTGTTTCAGACTTACTACACTGATTTTCTATCTTATTCAATTCTTTAACGTGTTTCAGGCATACAGTGGGTAGGTAAAGTCATTTCTGATTTATCTGAATATGTTTCTAAAATCCATTTTTGATACTCAATAACCATTATTAACTCTGAGCCTGACAGGGATGATATTCAACACCACAATAAACTGGCCCCCACCTCTCCCGAGTGCCCGACCCGTCCTTCCTAACCAAACTGAGCGAGCTGGAAGCTTTGTGTGATGCCAACAACCATATTTAGAGGAACAATTGCATTATAAAAGGAGACGGCAAGTTTTCAACTGTATCATCGTTATCTTTCTTTTTGTGCGGTAAGTTGGAGGGCACATTGATTTATACACATATTAGAAATTATCTTCGAAGTCAATCAAAGAGTTATTTACTAATCATAGTACCACTTGACTTTGTGACAGACCTGGAACTTTTTTTGGTACCTGTAGTGATTTGGGTTTGAGTATTATGTGGTCAGTAGTAGAAATGAGACATTGTTGACATCATTTTCTATCTTTTGTGTGGAACTAGAGCTTTGAAGCATCAGCCTCTGAAGAAGACAACAGCAAAAGTGAGTAGATTTTAGTCTTAACAGGGTAATGTTCAAAACTGAATGTGTACTAAATAAAGTTTATTTGAAATCCAACAGAAGGGTGAAAAATGGGGGATTCTGTGATGGCAGAGTTCGGGCCAGCTGCTCCGTACCTCAGGAAATCAGACAAGGAGCGTCTGGAAGCCCAAACGCGCCCCTTTGACATGAAGAAAGAGTGCTTCGTTCCTGATGCTGAAGAAGAGTATCTCAAGGCATCTATTATCAGTCGAGATGGTGATAAAGTCACCTGTGAGACTTCAAAGGGAACGGTAAGTTTGAATAAGTGTAAGCAGTGGCATTGTGATTAATCAGATGGATTTTAATTATTGCTGTAACTTACAGTTGCTTAATTTTGCTAAGTGAGAGACTTTAGAAGTTTAAAATAAGGTCTGATAATAATAATACATAATTGTCTGAGTTAGTTTTTTAATTAAAATTGCCTCACCATCTAATGCACTCTAATTAAACTACTATTCTCATTTGAAAGTTACTTTGGATAAAATGATCTGCTAAATAAACTTGTCTCGATGGTGCACATAAATGAATATGCACAGACACTGACTGTGTCAAATATCTCATGTTCCCACAGACAGTAACTGTGAAGGAGGCTGATATTAACCCCCAAAACCCACCAAAGTTCGATAAAATTGAGGACATGGCGATGTTCACCTTCCTGCACGAGCCCGCTGTGCTGTTTAACCTCAAAGAGCGTTACGCAGCCTGGATGATCTACGTGAGTCGAGTCTTAAAACACTCACACATTCTCTTTATCTTGCATGAGCAGATCTAAACCTTCTGTGAATCTCCTACAGACCTACTCTGGGCTCTTCTGTGTCACTGTGAACCCCTACAAGTGGCTGCCAGTGTACAACCAGGAAGTCGTTGTTGCTTACAGAGGCAAGAAGAGGAGTGAAGCTCCTCCTCACATCTTCTCCATCTCTGACAATGCCTACCAGTACATGCTGTCAGGTGCGCCTACTCAGCATATTCAAAATAGTTTACAATAATTGTGCAAATTGTTTCCAGATATACTGCATTTATATTACCTTGCTGGACAAATAAGTAACCAATATCAATGAGATCCATTTTATAACAAAACATTGTTTTTATTTTGCAGACAGAGAAAACCAGTCAATTCTTATCACGTAAGACTTATATGCTTTTTAATTGGCTGCAAAGTCTCAATAAGGTTAATAAGAGAATGTATGTATGCTCTGTCTAAGACTGCTTTGTGTTGACAGTGGAGAATCTGGTGCTGGAAAGACTGTGAACACCAAGAGAGTCATTCAGTATTTTGCCAGCATTGCTGCTAGTCCTACAAAGAAGGAAACCAGTGAAAAGAAGGTAAACTGAGGAGATCTGAATTCAAAGTTAAAAGTACTGGCCTGTAATTTTGTTTGACTTTCATTCATCATACACAAATTTCTAATGTTGTGTTTTCTAGGGTACTCTGGAGGATCAAATCATCCAGTGTAATCCTGCTCTGGAGGCCTTTGGTAATGCCAAGACCATCAGGAATGACAACTCGTCTCGTTTTGTGAGTCGACACTGATTTAAGTTACAAATAATTATAATTTTGTAGATTTTTCCACAGTATTTAAAGACAATATCCTCTTTCGAACAGGGCAAGTTCATCCGAATCCACTTCGCTGCCAGTGGCAAGCTAGCATCTGCTGATATTGAGACTTGTAAGAAAGATCTTTATTTACTGGTTTGTCTTTTAAGACACATGGTTAGTTACACATTTTAGTGACAGATTTGTAACCAGAAGTGAGTTAAATACACATATTGTTTTCTGTTAGGGTTAGCTAAAAGCCAATTAATATATTTATTAATGAATTTTGACCTTTCAAAATAGTAAAATTGCATAGGCAACATAATACATTATTATTAGTTTTTGTATTTTTATGGTTAGGTTATATCATTAGCTGTATCTAAAAAAACAAAACAAGTCTGGAATGTCCACATTTAGATACATTGCTTATTTTGTGATTTCTATGAACAGACCTTTTGGAGAAGTCTCGTGTGACTTTCCAGCTGAAGGCTGAGAGAGACTACCACATCTTCTACCAGATCCTGTCTCAGAAGAAACCAGAACTTTTAGGTGGGCAAAGATTTTTACAACCAAACATCTATAATTTGTTCTTTAAATGTTTACGAGAAAATGCATTACAACATGATGTCTAAATACCTTGTGTCCTTTCTCTCAGAGATGCTGCTGATCACAGCAAACCCTTATGATTATGCCTTCATCTCTCAAGGAGAGACACAAGTGGCCTCTATTGATGATGCTGACGAGCTGATGGCCACTGATGTGTGCTATCTTGAAATAGCTACAAATTCACATTAATATATTTTGATCTTACCTTCTTAAGATTAATTTGACTGAACATATGGAATTTGTCATTAACCTTTATTATGTTAAATTAATTAAATTTGCTGTAGGAAGCGTTTGATGTGTTGGGCTTCACCCAAGAGGAGAAGAACAGCATCTACAAGCTGGTTGGTGCCATCATGCACTACGGCAACATGAAGTTCAAACAGAAGCAAAGAGAGGAACAGGCCGAGGCTGATGGGACTGAGGGTCAGTATTAGGACAAAATGCTGACATAATGGACTGGTTAATAGAAGATTCATTGCCATCAATCATCTTCTTTTATTGACGACAGATGCTGATAAATCAGCTTATCTGATGGGCCTGAACTCTGCTGATCTCATCAAGGCTCTGTGCCACCCAAGAGTCAAAGTAGGAAATGAGTGGGTCACCAAGGGACAGAATGTCCAGCAGGTGGAGACTACTTCATGATTAACATCCCTTCATAATATAATGTTACCATAAAAACACAATATTCTGTAACATTTGAATGTGTGTTGGACAGGTGTACTATGCTATTGGTGCACTTTCCAAATCAGTGTACGAGAAGATGTTCCTCTGGATGGTTGTGAGAATCAACCAATCCCTGGACACCAAACAGCCTCGCCAGTACTTCATTGGTGTGCTGGACATTGCTGGATTTGAGATCTTTGATGTAAGTACTTGATGTTGTTACTATTAGTCACTTTTCTGGATCTAGACTCAAGTCACCATTGAGTAAAGTTTCCTGGTTGCTCAACGGGGACTCTCCATGTGCAGTGTAGTCTTCAAAGTTACATTTCACTGGGCCCAGTTGTATGGCGATAAATATTGTCTTAAATTGAACATTATCAAAATGAATTCATACCCAAAATGTACTAAATGTATGAACGTTGATTATTTGGCATCACTGCAATGCTTAGTTAAAGACCTAACTATTTGCTATGCATCTATTCTATTTTTTAAATAGCCAAAAATCTTTAGTTTACATCAGTTTGCTAACAGATAATGCTGTTTGTGACAGATGGTATTAAGGAGACATGACAGTCTTATAGAAAGCATATTATTGTATAGAAAGCGTATTATGGTGATGCTGAAAAAAACTGTACTGTCTATGTTTAACTAGTACTTTTGGTCAGTTTTGTTTATTTTAAATTGTGTATATGTGCTAAAAGTTTTAGTCAGATTTTAGAAGTGCATTTGCATTTCGATTAGTTGACAGCACTGTTAATCCGTTCTAGTTCAACACCTTTGAGCAGCTGTGCATCAACTTCACTAATGAGAAGTTACAGCAGTTCTTCAACCACCACATGTTTGTGCTGGAGCAAGAGGAATACAAGAAGGAGGGCATTGAGTGGGAGTTTATTGATTTCGGCATGGACTTGCAGGCTTGTATTGATCTCATTGAGAAGGTAAGTTTTTCAAATTAGAGAGATCTCAGGTATTGTATCAATACTGCTCACCTAAATTGAAACCCTTCAATCTATTGTTTGCTAGCCCATGGGTATCATGTCCATCCTTGAAGAGGAGTGCATGTTCCCCAAAGCCAGTGATGCGACATTTAAAGCTAAGCTTTATGACAACCATTTGGGGAAATCAAACAACTTCCAGAAGCCCAGGATTGTCAAGGGTAAACCAGAGGCCCATTTCTCCTTGGTTCACTATGCTGGCACTGTGGACTACAACATCAATAACTGGCTGGTGAAGAACAAGGACCCTCTCAATGAGACGGTTGTTGGCCTCTATCAGAAGTCCACCATGAAACTTCTGTCTATCCTGTTTGCTAATTATGCTGGTGCTGACTCAGGTGTGTTACTGTCCAAGGGGATCATTAGCAGCTTTTCCACCATTGGGCCGAATGGTTTTAAGAATGATAAGGAATGGCTCTAGTTATATTTTCACTTGAGCTTGGTTCAGCACAGCACAATTAGAAACCATTCTCGACCCTGAATTATCAGCATGGTCACTATCTTCCTCCTTTTAACCATGCAGGTCCTAAACTGTTAAGCAATGGAGAAAGGTTTGGCCTGATGGTGGAAAAGCAGCTATTGATACAAATAAGGATTGCAAGGTTAAATAAACAATGTTTATTTCAACAGCTGCAGAGGGAGGAGCAGGTGGCAAAGGAAAGGAGAAGAAGAAAAAGGGCTCTTCTTTTCAAACAGTGTCTGCCCTTCACAGGGTAACATATACAGTGCCGTTCACAGTGATTCATAATGAAATTATTTAATATAGCATGGTTTCTTAATTTTTATATATATATATATATATATTTTATATATATATATATATATATATATATATATATATATATATATATATATATATATATATATATATATATATATATATATATATATAGGAAGATTGATAGATAATTTCTATCCAACAGGAGAACTTGAACAAGCTGATGACCAACTTGAGGTCAACTCACCCTCACTTTGTGCGCTGCATCATCCCCAACGAGACTAAGACTCCTGGGGCGATGGAGAATCCTCTGGTCATGCACCAGCTGCGCTGTAACGGTGTGCTGGAGGGCATCAGGATCTGCAGAAAGGGATTCCCCAACAGGATCCTGTATGGAGATTTCAAGCAGAGGTACATTCATTAATGAATACAAGACATCTAAGTCACACCTGGGTCAAAAAACGGCCACAAATTATGCAACCACAGTAGACATATTTGCAATATTATTTCTCAATCAGAACTGTTTCTCATTTGATTTTGTGATTTACTTGGGTCTTTGAACAAATTGCTGGAAATAATGGTTTACACAAAACGTCTTTTATGGGAATTTGAGCCATTTCTTGACCCCTTTGTTTTACAGTACATTATATTTTTTTTAAATACCATATTAATATCGTCAATGTCCAAATTAATACGTTTTCCATTTTATTCAACAACAGATACCGTATCCTTAACCCTGCTGCTATCCCAGAGGGTCAGTTCATTGACAGCAGGAAAGGAGCTGAGAAATTACTAGGCTCTTTGGATATTGACCACAACCAGTACAGATTTGGGCATACAAAGGTACCCTAATAAAATGCATAATTCAGGTTATAAAAAGATAAAATGCAAAAATATATTAGTATGCATGATTAGCGTTGTCACAATACTGGAATTCTAACTTCGATACGATACCTTAAAAAACATTGATATTTGATACCATGGGGAAAACCGCCATACAGATAATTTTTTATTACCTCATAATTTTTTGATAATTTTGGTAATTTGGTCCGTTGGAGAAAAAAAGAGCAAGAATGCACAGCTGGTATCGGTGTATTATTACTCCAGAAAAGGAGTATTGGAACCGTTTCAGATATTTCAGTATCGATACATATTGAAATATCTATATTTTTGACAATACTAGTAATGATCACTTACACAATGTAAGACTAAATAAGATACCCTTTTATTCCTCAAGGTGTTCTTCAAGGCTGGTCTGCTGGGTACTCTTGAAGAGATGCGAGATGACCGTCTTGCTCTCATCATGACAAATATTCAGGCTAGAGCTCGAGGTCTTCTGTCAAGAATTGAGTTCCAAAAAATTGTTGATCGCAGGTAAAGTTTTAGGCTATTCAATTCAGAAATAATTCCACTAGTACATTTTATATGAAGTATATGAATAATTTTTGTGTCATATTACAGAGATGCCTTGCTTGTGATCCAGTGGAATGTACGTGCCTTCATGGGTGTCAAGAATTGGCCCTGGATGAAGCTCTACTTCAAGATCAAGCCTCTGCTAAGATCTGCTGAAGCAGAGAAAGAGATGGCCAACATGAAGGAAGAATTCCTGAAGTTGAAGGAGGCGTATGCAAAATCTGAAGCCCGCAGAAAAGAGCTTGAAGAAAAGATGGTTTCTCTTCTCCAAGAGAAGAACGACCTGCAACTCCAAGTCCAAACTGTAAGTTAACAAGCTTTTTTTTATGAGTTGGTGATTGTATCAATTTTAATAATAGTAAAAGTTTTCAAATACATGAAACAACATATATATATTCTCCATATTTATAAATAAACAGGAGCAAGATAATCTTTGTGATGCTGAGGAGAGATGTGAGGGTCTGATCAAGAATAAGATCCAGCTTGAGGCCAAAACCAAAGAGTTGACTGAGAGACTGGAGGATGAAGAGGAAATGAATGCTGAGCTGACTGCAAAGAAACGAAAGCTGGAGGATGAATGTTCTGAGCTCAAGAAGGACATTGATGATCTTGAGCTCACTCTGGCCAAAGTGGAGAAAGAGAAGCATGCCACTGAGAACAAGGTCAGTACAACACTGAATGTTTAGTGATGCTAGACTGGTGTGTTAAGAGTCTATTGATAAAATGACACATTTCTCCAGGTTAAAAACCTGACAGAAGAGATGGCCGCTTTGGATGAGATCATCGCTAAGCTGACCAAGGAGAAGAAAGCTCTTCAGGAGGCCCATCAGCAAACGCTGGATGACCTCCAGAGTGAGGAAGACAAAGTCAACACACTCACCAAAGCCAAAGCCAAGCTGGAGCAACAAGTGGATGATGTGAGTGGTTTGTTGACACTTCTGTTGTAAATGAAAAAGGTGACATTTACAATGCTGAACAAAATATTGTCCTTCCAGCTTGAGGGTTCCCTGGAACAGGAAAAGAAGCTTCGTATGGATCTGGAGAGAGCAAAGAGGAAGCTCGAGGGAGACTTAAAGTTGACCCAAGAGAGTGTAATGGACCTGGAAAATGACAAACAACAACTGGAAGAAAGGATTAAAAAGTGGGTTTCAAGAGGGTGAAATTATTAAAAAAGTATTAAAATATTTTTGATTAATTATGGCAATCAAATATGTTCTGCAACACAGGAAGGATTTTGAGATCAGCCAGCTCAGTAGCAGGATTGAAGATGAGCAGGCAATGGCAGCCCAACTCCAGAAGAAACTGAAGGAGCTGCAGGTAAACTGTATGATTCTTTAAAATAGGGACTGTTGGACGGTAGGAATTCTAGCTTTAACTTTGGTTTTCCTCACATTACCAGGCCAGAATTGAGGAGCTTGAGGAAGAGCTGGAGGCTGAGAGAGCTGCCCGTGCTAAAGTTGAGAAACAGAGAGCTGATCTGTCCAGAGAACTGGAGGAGATCAGTGAGAGGTTGGAGGAGGCTGGTGGAGCCACTGCCGCCCAGATTGAGATGAACAAGAAACGTGAAGCTGAGTTCCAGAAACTGCGCAGAGACCTTGAAGAGGCCACTCTGCAACATGAGGCCACTGCGGCTACACTGAGGAAGAAACATGCAGACAGTGTGGCTGATCTGGGAGAGCAGATCGACAACCTCCAGAGAGTGAAGCAGAAGCTGGAGAAAGAGAAGAGTGAACTCAGACTGGAACTGGACGATGTGGTCTCCAACATGGAGCAGCTTGCAAAGGCAAAGGTGATGAATTCTTGTTTCCATTTTAACTTGACATTTCTTACTGTAACATTTTTTCCATCCACTGTGTTGCTTTAATTTGATGAATTGATTTAATCTATCCAGGCAAACTTGGAGAAAATGTGCAGGACTCTTGAGGACCAGATGTCAGAATACAGAACAAAATATGAAGAAGGACAACGCAGCATCAATGACTTTACCATGCAAAAAGCTAAGCTACAAACTGAGAATGGTATGTACAATGACAAAGAAATACTTTATCCTGTGTATTGTTAGACAAATTCCCAAGATTACACACTTTTTTCTGTAATGTACTGGTTATACTTCTATCTAGGGGAGCTTTCAAGACAGCTGGAAGAAAAGGATTCATTGGTCTCTCAGCTAACAAGAGGCAAGCAGTCCTACACCCAGCAGATTGAGGACCTCAAGAGACAACTAGAGGAGGAAGTCAAGGTCTAGTTTATTTTTTAAAGGATTTGTTACCAACTGTCCATTGCATTTGTATATTGTTAACAGGATATTCCCAATCCTCATAGGCTAAAAATGCCCTGGCCCATGCAGTTCAGTCTGCTCGTCATGATGCTGATCTGCTGAGGGAGCAATATGAGGAGGAGCAGGAAGCCAAGGCTGAGCTGCAGCGTGGTATGTCCAAGGCAAACTCTGAAGTGGCTCAGTGGAGAACCAAGTATGAAACTGATGCCATCCAGAGGACTGAGGAGCTGGAGGACGCTAAGTATGAAACAGGAAAATCAGTATTTCCTACACTTTGATTCATCTAAAACATCTTATTTATATTGAAAGATAAAAAGGAACAAATTCTGTTTATTCATGAAGGAAGAAACTTGCTCAGCGTCTACAAGATGCAGAAGAAGCTGTGGAAGCGGTCAATGCTAAATGCTCCTCTCTGGAGAAGACCAAGCACAGGTTGCAGAATGAGATTGAAGACCTCATGGTGGATGTGGAGAGATCTAATGCTGCTGCAGCTGCTCTGGACAAGAAGCAAAGAAACTTTGACAAGGTGAATAAAACTCACTTATAAATAATCTTTGTGTTCATTCAGCTCCAATGGTAGCTAATCAGAGTCTGATTCTATCAACAGGTCCTAGCTGAATGGAAGCAGAAATATGAGGAGTCTCAGAGCGAGCTGGAAAGCTCCCAGAAGGAAGCCAGATCTCTCAGCACTGAACTATTCAAACTGAAGAACTCTTATGAGGAGTCTCTGGATCATTTGGAAACTATGAAGAGAGAAAACAAGAACCTACAAGGTGCCATTGATTTATTAGTCATCTGGGCATGCACATAAATATTAATAGACAAAGAAAAAAAAATGCACACTACAGCTCCAAAAAATGTATTTATAAATATTGGGTTTTGGATGTACACACCTTTTTTGTATTTTCATTCACATCAATTTCACAAAAATCATAACTTGTAGTACCTATTATTACCTTGCCCAATAAACAGAGGAGATTGCTGATCTCACTGAACAAATTGGTGAGAGTGGAAAGAACATTCATGAGCTAGAGAAAATCCGTAAGCAGTTGGAGCAGGAAAAAGCTGAAATTCAAACTGCTCTGGAGGAGGCTGAGGTATATCTAAATATCTAATTGTTGATATTTTTGTGTTATCTGTGTATTTATTCAAAAGATTAAAATATGGATATGCTAATAGAAGTGAACATGTTTATATTAATTAATCTGTCAGGGCTCCCTTGAGCATGAAGAAGGAAAAATTCTTAGAGCTCAACTGGAGTTCAATCAGATCAAAGCTGATATTGAACGCAAGCTGGCAGAGAAAGATGAAGAGATGGAGCAGGCCAAGAGGAACCAGCAGAGAATGGTGGATACCCTGCAGAGCTCACTGGAATCAGAGACTCGCAGCAGGAATGAAGCTCTCAGGCTGAAGAAGAAGATGGAGGGAGACCTCAATGAGATGGAGATTCAGCTCAGCCAGGCTAACAGGCAGGCATCAGAAGCCCAGAAGCAACTCAAGGGTCTTCATGGACATCTCAAAGTATGATGAATCTTCAAATCAAAGATTTTATGGTGCTTAGGTGATATCCAACATAGTTCTTCAGTCTTTTCATTGGTAAAACTTGTACTTTACAGGATGCACAACTGCAACTGGATGATGCTCTTCGTAGTAATGATGATCTCAAAGAGAACATCGCCATTGTGGAGAGACGCAACAATCTGCTGCAGGCTGAACTGGATGAGCTGAGATCCATAGTGGAACAAACTGAGAGAGGAAGGAAACTGGCTGAGCAGGAACTGCTGGATGTCAGTGAGAGAGTTCAGCTCCTGCATTCTCAGGTTTGACACATCTGCATTAACACAAGTAAAACCCTTAAACCCTCTCTTAGTACACATTATCACTAGATACTATATGAATGTCAATATTGTCCATGTTCAGAACACCAGCCTGCTGAATCAGAAGAAGAAGCTGGAGGGAGATAATAATCAGCTTCAGACTGAGGTTGAGGAGGCAGTGCAGGAGTGCAGGAATGCTGAGGAAAAAGCCAAGAAGGCCATCACTGATGCTGCCATGATGGCTGAGGAGCTGAAGAAGGAGCAGGACACCAGTGCTCATCTGGAGCGCATGAAGAAGAACATGGAGCAGACCATCAAGGACCTGCAGCACCGTCTGGATGAAGCGGAGCAGATCGCCATGAAGGGAGGCAAGAAGCAGGTCCAGAAACTGGAAGCCAGGGTAAGTTGCGGACGTTTTTGAAAACAAGTCTACTGCTTTCATTTGATTAGCTAACCCTCTTACACATCTCTTAGGTCAGAGAGCTGGAAAATGAGGTGGAGCTTGAACAGAGAAAGGCGAGCGAGTCTGTGAAAGGAGTCCGTAAATATGAGAGACGCATCAAGGAGCTCACCTACCAGGTCACTTTCTTTGACAAATTTTTTTTTTTTTTTTTTTTCATGCAAAGATTTTAGAAAACAACATCAATTGTGGTCAAGTCAATTTATGCTCTATGATTATATACAGAGTTGGGAAGGGTACTTTAAACATTTATTCCATTACAGTAAAAAATAACTTCATAAAAAAGTATTAAGTAACATAATCCAAGTACCACAATACAAAAGTAATGTAATTGATTACTTTTGGATTCCTTCAAGGTCACATATGTAAATAAAGTCAAGTAAAAAGCAATATTTAGGATAATGATTGCCATGCTCCAGTAGGAGGCTCACGTGAGTCATGACAACAGAAGCAGCTGTCAATTAGAGATGCACGGATCAGTTCTAACACCAACCGAATTTGCTGTTAATCATCCATCCACCACCCCCCCGTACCACTGATTTTCTCTGATTTAAGTATCCGCACCTGATCGTCACATTACAATTATTTTACTTCTAAGTGTTATGTGTGATGATATGGTAACATCACGCTGAAGTAGGCTGCTTTCAAATTAACATTTAGCTATTTAAAGTAAAAGTTCTTCCTTGGCAAAATTGCATTTCCTTAATAGCCTAAACACAGGCTTTACTCATTTCAAACATAAATTGTCACTGTCACGGTTTACGCTGTATATATACACAGCTGTTACATGTCACATACTTATCACTTATTTTGTCCTGGTTAACCATTTCAGAAAAAACACGGTACTTTTCTTTCCTTCCTTTTTTGTTTTTAATCCTCCTTTTCAAAATTCTCTTGGATCTGTTTTGCCTCCATTTCCTTTGTGTTTTATATATTGACCACTAGGAGATGCTTCCCTGAAGAGATATATGTTGTTGAAAAACGAAAGTCAAAGAGTAATGCACACTTGTTGCATTTTACTATGAAACAAGCGTTCCGTGTAATTTGATTACTTTGTTTGTAACAAAGTACAGTTACCAGATTTTTGTATCCTGATTACGTAACGCCGTTAAATATATTCCGTTACTCCCCAACCCTGACTTTACATGCAGACTGAGGAGGACCGTAAGAATCTGGCTCGCCTTCAGGATCTGGTGGACAAACTCCAGCTGAAGGTCAAGTCCTACAAGAGAGCTGCTGAGGAGGCGGTATGTTTAAGATAATTTCAGTAAAAATGTATGCATCTAATCATACTTTACACCTTTGGTGTTCCCAGTAAAAAATGACCGGCCTTTTAAAAATTGCTTTAAAAACAGCTTGTTATGCTATATTATCACCAAATATTGGATTCAAAATATTGTTTTTTTTGTTAATTTTTGAAACAGTAGCTTGAGTGTGCATGTATCCACGCATACACAGGTCTGAAGCCTTTATCTTTGCAAGCACACATGAACATACACTGATCAGGCATGACAATATTGCGTTGGTCCCCCTTTTGCTGACCCGTTGAGGCATGCACTCCACTAGACCCCTGAAGGTGTGCTGTGGTATCTGGCACCAAGATGTTAGTCCTGTAAGTTGCGAGGTAGGGCCTCCATGGATCGGACTTGTTTGTTCAGCACATCCCACAGATGCTCGATTGGATTGAGATCTGGGGAATTTGGAGGTCAAGTCAACACCTCAAACTCGATGATGTGCTCCTCAAACCATTCCTGAAGCATTTGTGCTTTGTGGCAGGAGCATTATCCTGCTGGAAGAGCCACAGCCACCAGGGAATACCGTTTCCATGAAAGGCTGTACATGGTCTGCAACAATGCTTAGGTAGGTGGTACATGTCAAAGTAACATCCACATGGATGGCAGGACCCAAGGTTTCCCAGCAGAACATTGCCCAAAGCATCACACTGCCTCCGTCGGCTTGCCTTCTTCCCATAGTGCATCCTGGTGCCATGTGTTCCCCAGGTAAGCCACGCACACGCACCCGGCCATCCACGTGATTCATCAGACCAGGCCACCTTCTTCCATTGCTCCGTGGTTCTGATGCTCACGTGCCACTGTTGGTGCTTTCGGTGGTGGACAGGGGTCAGCATGGGCACCCTGACTGGTCAGCGGCTATGCCGCCCCATACGCAACAAACTGAGATGCTCTGTGTATTCTGACACCTTTCTATCAGAACCAGCATTAACTTCTGAGCAGTTTGAGCTCCAGTAGCTCGTCTGTTTGATCGGACCACACGGGCCAGCCTTCGCTCCCCACGTGCATCAATGAGCCTTGGCCGCCCATGACCCTGTGGCCGGTTCTCCACTGTTCCTTCCTTGGAGCACTTTTGATAGATCCTGACCACTGCAGACCGGGAACACCCCACAAGAGCTGCAGTTTTGGAGATGCTCTGACCCAGTCGTCTAGCCATCACAATCTGGCCCTTGTCAAACTCGCTCAAATCCTTACGCTTGCCCATTTTTCCTGCTTCTAACACATCAACTCTGAGGACAAAATGTTCACTTGCTGCCTAATATATCCCACCCACTAACAGGTGCTGTGATGAAGAGATCATCAGTGTTATTCACTTCACCTGTAAGTGCTCATAATGTTATGCCTGATTGGTGTATGTGAAGATGAACACGATGAACATCCTCCTGGATGCTAACTGTTTCTCTTATTTTTGATTTCCAAAATCAAATTTTTTTACCAAAATAAGATCAGATCAATGAGTGCTACAATCAGTCAGTTTCAATAGTCATAGCTGAAAGAAAACATGTTGACAAAAAGATTTAATCCAATATTTAGCGATAATATAACAGGCCAGTCATATTTGAATGGGAACACCAAGAGTGTCTTTGTGCAATTTTGTACAAGATAAAATCATTTAAAAACAAAGTTCCTGGGTAAACATTAAAGCACACTAGTGTGATAAACTGTGATTTAAAAAAAAAAAAAAGATCAAATACAGCTTTCTTTACTAAAAACGATAAGCTCAGATCAATGAGGCCTGCGATTAATCAGTTCCAAAAATAAATACAAAACCTGTCGTAGTTGAAAGAAGACAAGTTAACAAAAAGACTGAATACAATATTCGGGGATAATATAGCATAAGAGATTTATGAGCTTTTTTTGCAGGCCGGTCATATTTAACTGAGTACACCACAAGTGTAACAAGGTGGGGGGGAATCTCAAAAAAATTGGGAAGTAGTAGTAACACCCTATGTGAGTGAATTCAGTTTTAGTTTTAGTCAAGTTTTAGTCCAATGCAATAACAGTTACTAACAATTTTGGGAAAAAGAAAATCCTCTCCGGGTCAAAATGACCCAAGCACAACTTAAGGGTTAAAAACAATGGGGTTACAATTGCAATGTAAGGAGAATAAACTAAATTTGCTTTAACAACCTTTGTTCAAATTTGGTTGCACAACATTTTTTATTTATCTTGAATATCCCTAGTGCATAAAGCTTGATTGCCATGATTTTCTGTTCTTGTGATGAATAAACTTGGATTGTGATCAAAATAAAAATTAGACTTGGTTTCTTGGCATGGGATTGCTTGAGAAAATATCCTCATGTTTGTATAGGAGGAACAGGCCAATTCCAACCTGGGCAAGTTCCGTAAGCTGCAGCATGAGCTGGATGAGGCAGAGGAGAGGGCTGATATTGCTGAATCTCAGGTCAACAAGCTGAGAGCCAAGAGCCGTGATTCAGGAGCTAAGGTAAGTATTTGTTGTTTGCAAACAAATGTTAAATGACTTGGCAGGTTTGGTGCATACTGTCATTAACATTAACTCTAAAGCAAACTAAAATTTAAAGTAACTATTTGACTGTGGACACCTACCAAAAAAAACAACTTTCAAGTGAGAAACATGCTGTTGCTTTGAAAAACCTTGATAAGCAGAGCTAATGGCAACTCCATTTCCTACTGTGCAATCAAACTTTGCAAGAAAATTATTTTAAACAACTATATCCATGGGCAAAATGTATTACATTTTCCAATAAGATTAATTAATCTTACGTCTTTGTCTTTTTTTCTTCTTTGAACAGAAAGGACATGATGAGGAATGAAGCTCTCCCATCTCTCGAAATCTTGTGTGTTGCTTTGAATCCATTAGTCTCCATATCAATAGAATAAAGAAAATGTGCAAATTAAACTTCTGCCACATTGTGTTATTTTAAAAATCATCACTAGTGGTATAAACTGTGCTTTACAGAGTCAAATTAAAGAGTAAAAATCCTAAAATCACATCAGCTGACAATAACAACATTTTTATTTTAAGATTTGGTGTGCTGGTTAAATTAGTTATAAGCATTAATAGCCAAGTTAAAAAGTCTGCAATGAAATCCACAAGTATGCAGGTCATTATCCCAAGTATTGAAGTACCATAAACTTCTAGTAGAAATTCTGAAAACAGGTCCTTAATATACATGCAAAAATACAATCAATAAAATCTGTAGATAGCATACTGTCGACTTACCTTTTCTAATGGTCGCAAATAGAAATAAAACTAGCAAACTCTCCGTTACAGAACTACTCAATGGGTAGGAAAGATATGACAAGTGCCTGTCGCTGCTCAAGATGATGCAGTGGCTCCAAAAGACGTGCTAAATAAAGGAGGAGCCGGGGAAGGAGGGGGTAAATTAACACTGCAAGAAGAAAGTGAGGCTTCAACACTTGTCACTTGTGCTATATTAAGCGCTTCATAAAGCTTAGCACATACATTACTATATGTGAGAGGAGCCTCTGACGCACACAAAATGCTTAAAAAAGGTTAGAAACTTGACAATGACCATTTTCTTATACATACAGGCAATGTGACTAACCTGGAGCTAAATTGCGGATTAGCATTGTTTAATGAGTTTGCCATAGCTTTTGAAAGTTCAAGGTGGTTAAACAATATCATGAGGAGGCATTAGGTCATGTAATAGTTCATGTAACTTAAGTAGTAAGAGTTCATGCAAGTGATGGACGTCTACAGATGAGACGTGTCCTACATACTGTTTCAAACCACCCCATCTCTTCCATCACAGAGGCACTCAAAGGAATTTAACAGGTTATCTTTGTCCTCAAGGCTAAAGTAAAGGAAACAATGCCATGTAAACAATACAACTTATGGGGTATGGCCCCTCGGTCATCTCTCTGAGGGACAGCAACAGACTTCAAGCATGCTATGTGATTCAGTGCTTCAAAGCATATAGGGGCTATCTGTCAGGTTTTTAGCCTGGACAGCAGATGCTAATATATTTAGAATACCCATACTGGTCAGAGTGCATTTTTATATAAAGAACAAATGCATTTTTTATACAATGTTTAGAAATGTTTGAAATAATATTTTGGATTCATGTAAATTATATATTTTTTAGTTATAAAATGTTGATATTTAAAATGTCAACTGCACACTGAAGTTAAGAGCCTGTTTCGTTGGATGCTCTAAGCAATCATGATCATGTGCTGAAGATCTTGACAGTACCCCACCAGAGGGTGTCACTTGGTGATCAACCATATCAAAATGTTAAGCAATATACAATTGCTTCAAAAAGGTCTGAGACCAGTAGTTTAATGCATATTTTTCTAAATATGTTTTAAATAAAAGTGGATTTATTGGCATATACAAATTTAGAATTTCTTTTGCAGTACCACGTGAAGTGACAAACAAAACTTAATCCTGTTATCAAGAATGAGCTTCAATTTACACTGAAACTTGTACATTTACACTTAAACAATGTTAACAGTCTGGCACATACACTATATTGCCAAAAGATTTGGGATGTCTGCCTTTACATGCACATAAATTGAATGACATCCTATTCTTAATCCGTAGGGTTTAATATGGAGTCGGCCCACCCTTTGCAGCTCTAACAGCTTCAGCTCTTCTGGGAAGGCTTTCAGCAAAATTTAAGAGTATGTTTATGTGAATTTTTGACCGTTCTTCTAGAAGCGCATTTGTGAGGTCAGGCACTGATGTTGGACGAGAAGGTCTGACTCGCAGTCTCTGCTCTAATTCATCCCAAAGGTGTTCTATCGGGTTGAGGTCAGGACTCTGTGCAGGCCAGTCAAGTTCCTCCACACCAAACTCGCTCATCCATGTCTTTCACTGGAACTAAGGGGCCAAACCCAACCCCTGAAAAACAACCCCACTCCATAATCCTCCCTCCACCAAACTTTACAGACAGTTCTCCTGGTAACCGCCAAACCCAGACTCGTCCATGGGATTGGCAGACAGGGAAGCGTGATCGATTACTCCAGAGAACACGTCTCCACTGCTCTAGAGTCCAGTGGCGGCGTGCTTTACACCATTGCATCCCACGCTTTGCATTGCACTTGGTGATGTAAGGCTTGGATGAGCTGCTCGGCCATGGAAACCCATTCCATGAAGCTCTCTACACACTGTTCTTGAGCTCTTCTGAAGGCCACAGAAGTTTGGAGGTCTGGAGCTATTGACTGCAGAAAGTTGGTGACTTCTGCGCACTGTGGCCCTCAGCATGTGCTGACCCCGCTCTGTGATTTTACGTGGCCTATCACTTTGTGGCTGAGTTGCTGTTGTTCCCAATCGCTTCCACTTTGTTATAATCCCACTAACAGTTGAGCGTGGAATATTTAGTAGTGAGGAAATTTCAGGAATGGACTTATTGCACAGGTGGCAACCTATCACGGTACCACGCTTGAGTTCACTGAGCTCCTGAGAGCGACCCATTCTTTCACAAATGTGTGTAGAAGCGTCTGCATGCCTAGTGCTTGATTTATACACCTGTGGCCATGAAGGGATTGAGCACCTGAACTCAGGGATTTAGAGGGGCGTCCCAATACTTTTGTCAGTATACTCATTTGAACTCATTTGCTCCAAATGTACAAAATTGTAAATCTTTCAGTTTGGTCAATGCTTAAATTATACCTTTAATCGCAGATTTTCTGTGAGTCTCAAACTTTTGATCCAGTGTTGTTTTGAGATACTGTGATATACCAGTGTCATTGAAAAACTATTATAGTTTTTATTATAATTTTAAATTAGTTTTAAAGTTATATAGTTGTTAAAGTTATTTATTTATTTTTTCAGTTTATTCTGAAAAAGTTTATTCTTTTGCATTTAATCAATGTGCCATTGTTTATTGCTTAAGAATTACACCTACTAATTTACAAATTTTTAGTAGCAAAACTAGCTGCATGGTCTGAAGCCAGAAGACAGGAAGTAGAGGCACAATGGATTCCAAATGAACCCAACAGATGCAAGACCATTCTAGTGCACCCAGTGACAAAATGAAGCTCCGATTACAAACTTTATTAGACATAAGGTTGCCCCCATTTCTTCCATTCTTTCTCCTGAGTGTTGATAAACCAGAGTAAATAGACAGCTGAGAATGAGGCTCTGTAAAGGATGAGGAGCCTAGAATAGATTGCCCAAGTGCTAAGACTAAGTAAGGTGCTTGTGGAGAGGGTGCAGAATAACTGAGGGACGAGAGGTTAAGCCAGGCCAGAAACCTCACAAAAGGTCTTAAGTGATGGCACAGCTCCCCAACAAATCAACACCGTAGAGATGACAATACATTAACGCAGTATAGACACAGATCTGGGGCTAAGACGGTTAGTTTGACCTGCTCGCCATGTTCTATCTGTTAAGGAGGAGTAATTATAAGCACCTTCATGTTAACTGATGCACAGAAACAGTAACACTGCTGTAATGTATTCAGAATATATTAACTTCTGTAAACATATTAATGAGACTTCATTAACATGAATTAAGCAATTTTTCATATCCATCATTTGTGTTTTATAGGTTGTGGATGCAACCTGTAAAACACAAATGATGGATATAGCATTGGGAATTCAAGAAAGGTCAAAGTAACAAATAAGAACAAGCAAGAGTTGCAGCTGTCTCTGCATTAGGGGAGAACAAAAGGTCGCAAGTACAGATATTCATTGTTGCCATTACAGCTGTCTACTGACAATTTTCCTGTTCCGTGACAGCCGTCTTGCTCATGAGGCATTGTTACCTTGTCTGTATCCTTGAGCACAAAGATAAACCTGTGAAATTCCCAGTGCATGCCTGTCTCTTTGAGGACAGAAAATGACGCACAGTTCTAGAAAAGCATCATAGCGCATTATTAACTGTCAATTAAACTTTGTACAATTTTACTAAAAAGTTTGTGTGAATGTTTAACTATGGTTAAGATACTTTATATACAGTGTCCATCGCTATAATGATTTACATACATACATACAAAAAAAAAAAAAACTTTGTGAATTTGCCCTATGAAACTAAATACAAAATATGAAAGTGAAGGTGTAAAATTTCAGTATAAAATTTTTTTTTAGTAAATATCTGATATCTTAAAAAAATAAGACATATATGAGACAAAAATAGCACCATTGTGATTTAGATCCTTTCTGATCCTCCTTGCTACCACCATACACCACGTGCTAAACTACTGTGACACACAAAGATTTTTTTCAGGCATCCAAAAAGAGCTACACACACCCGAACCAAGTGACCAACCAAATACAGATGGTCAACGTCACAGTCATTGCCTTTATATAAAGAGATACATTACAGCACAACGTTGCAAGCTCACATCATTGTGCCATCTAAAGGTAAGAGCACACATCATTTAGATTGAATTGTTCATGAGGACAATAGAATAAGATGACTTCTCATTAATGATGTTTCTTTTTCATGGAAAGGACTTGAACTTTCTTGGGTTTGGATTTCATCTGGTAAGGCATATGTGTGTGTGTGTATGCAATTTTCTTTTTATCAGATAAAACATATATATATATATATATATATATATATATATATATAAAATCCTATATATATTTTAATTGTAAACAAGTTTTACTAAAAAGAGAATCGTGTCATCTTTGCCTCAGTCTGACTGAAAGATGGGGGATGCTGTGATGGCAGAGTTCGGGCCAGCGGCTCCGTTCTTACGAAAGTCAGACAAGGAGCGTCTGGAGGCCCAAACTCGCCCCTTCGACATGAAGAAAGAATGCTTTGTGCCCGACCCTGTGGTTGAGTACGTCAAAGCCTCCATCACCAGTAGAGACGGTGACAAAGTCACTGTTGACACTGAATTTGGGAAGGTAAGAGCTAATCTCTGCATTGTTGTAGATTGTACACAGGAGTACAGTGTGACTGACAAAACATTTTTGTGTGTTCCCACAGACAGTAACTGTGAAGGAGGCTGATATTCACCCCCAGAACCCGCCAAAGTTTGATAAAATTGAGGACATGGCGATGTTCACCTTCCTGCACGAGCCCGCTGTGCTGTTTAACCTCAAAGAGCGTTACGCAGCCTGGATGATCTACGTGAGTCGAGTCTTAAAACACTCACACATTCTCTTTATCTTGCATGAGCAGATCTAAACCTTCTGTGAATCTCCTACAGACCTACTCTGGGCTCTTCTGTGTCACTGTGAACCCCTACAAGTGGCTGCCAGTGTACAACCAGGAAGTCGTTGTTGCCTATCGAGGAAAGAAACGAACTGAGGCTCCTCCTCACATCTTCTCCATCTCTGATAATGCCTACCAGTACATGCTGTCAGGTGATGATCTGATTTGTAATTTTTGGGAGATTTCTAATGCAATTTCAAATGCTAAGTTTCTTATGTTTTATTTTCTCAGATAGAGAAAACCAGTCTGTTCTGATCACGTACGTAATACATAATATTCCACACCAATATTTTCTTTCTATGCTGCATTTTTTTAATTAACTGTTTTTATATTAAGTGGAGAATCCGGTGCTGGAAAGACTGTGAACACTAAAAGAGTGATCCAGTACTTTGCGAGCATTGCAGCAGCAACAACTGGCAAGAAGGATCAATCAATGGAGAAAAAGGTGCTTAAGTCGAGTTCGAGTCGGGTGGGCAGTTCGAACAGAAGGGTGCACGGTACACTGGTGCCGTGACCCGGATGGGAGTGAGGTTTAGGGGGGTGAGTGTAACGGAGGCCAGCTAGTAGTTGCTGTGCAAGTAAACTTCACTCCTCTGATCTCAAGAGACGCTCTACCGACTGACGCTAGAGGTTGCAGCCTTTAGCCTCCTTGTTAGAGTGTCCAACTCTCATGGTTCGACCCAGGTTCGAGTCCCGCTTCACTCGAACATGAGGGGTTACACATGTAAACAAACAACAACATTGTTTTCCCAATAGTTTTTCTGTGACTTAGATTCTGTATTGATTATTATTATTACAAGACTACATAATGTATGAACATTTGCATGGCTGTTAACTGAAAAGTACATCAAACGTTTTACACACTTATTGTTAAAATGATTCTCAGGGTACTCTGGAGGATCAAATCATCCAGTGTAATCCTGCTCTGGAAGCCTTTGGTAATGCCAAGACCATCAGGAATGACAACTCCTCCAGATTTGTAAGTGGGGTTTACATTGGTGTTGTTATTCTATATTGGTTTCCATGACATGTTATATGAGCATGTTATGTATTGTATTATGCATTGCTTTATTTACAGGGTAAATTTATCCGTATCCATTTTGGCGTCAGTGGAAAGTTAGCTTCTGCAGACATTGAGACTTGTAAGTACTTTACAGCCCAACATCATTCCAACAAATTACACAATTATGAATATGATATTCATCTATTTATCAATTCATTTAGATCTGCTGGAGAAGTCTCGTGTCACCTTTCAGCTCAAGGCTGAGAGAGACTACCACATCTTCTATCAGATTCTGTCCCAGAGAAGACCAGAACTGCTGGGTAAAATTACCCATCATATCTATTAACACTGCCAGCTCTAATTAGAAGAATCTTTTCTGATCTATGTTCCCATTTCTCCTTAGAAATGCTGCTCATCACCAACAACCCCTATGACTACGCCTTCATCTCCCAAGGAGAGACAACAGTGGCTTCTATTGATGACGGTGATGAGCTGATGGCCACTGATGTGAGTGTTTGTTAAAACACAGGCAGTTCACAACACAAGAACCACACAAAGTATTATAAGAAATGGTCCACTCAACATTTGCAGTTTAGTCACCATTAGCACAATTGGCAACTCGTATGCGTTCCTGCTGAGGAACATGAATTGATAATGTCCTGGCTGTTTTCCATAAAAAAAGAAAAAAAGAAAAGCATATCATGATCAGGGGCTGTCAATAAGTATAAAACCATAAAAGGTCCACACAACTTGTTTTTTTTCCTGGTGTGACTATGTGACTGTGTGAGGAAAAGAACAGTGTGAACATGCTCTACTTATGTGTTCCACAGAAGAAATTCAGTCATACAGGTACAGAGCAATTTGAAAGAGAATAAATGATTCTCTTGTCCAGTCTATTCTTTAAAAAGAAAGACTTCTAAGGTACTTGTCAAAAACAAGAATATGAAACATTTGCCATCAAATTTAAGATGCTCTGTACATTTGCTGTAGGAAGCGTTTGATGTGTTGGGCTTCACCAATGAAGAGAAGAACAGCATCTACAAGCTGATTGGTGCCGTCATGCACTATGGCAACATGAAGTTCAAACAGAAGCAAAGAGAGGAACAGGCCGAGGCTGATGGGACTGAGGGTCAGTATAACTTGGAATCTCAGCTTCATACAGGAGACATGTTGCATATAGAGTCATAGCTCTGAATTACCTTTTTATCTTCTAGATGCTGACAAAGTCTCATATCTGATGGGCCTAAATTCAGCTGACTTGATCAAGGGTTTGTGCCACCCAAGAGTCAAAGTAGGAAATGAGTGGGTCACCAAGGGACAGAATGTCCAGCAGGTAACAAATTAAAATAATCTAAAGGGGAGTTTTCAGCCTCATATGTTCAGTTTCCAAAAAAAAAATCTTTCATGTCTCTGGAAAATCGATATCTAATCTGCAATGTGTCAAATTCTGCTAAATTCAATCTTTTCTTTATCAGGTGTACTACTCCATTGGTGCTCTGGCAAAGTCAGTGTATGAGAAGATGTTCCTCTGGATGGTTGTGAGAATCAACCAATCCCTGGACACCAAACAGCCTCGCCAGTACTTCATTGGTGTGCTGGACATTGCTGGATTTGAGATCTTTGATGTAAAATGGAATTATTGTTATTCAACAATCCAACAAATTCAACAAGCAGTGCAACCTGTTTGACCATTGTGATCATACAATGTATTCCTCCTGCAGTTCAACACCTTTGAGCAGCTGTGCATCAACTTCACTAATGAGAAGTTACAGCAGTTCTTCAACCACCACATGTTTGTGCTGGAGCAAGAGGAATACAAGAAGGAGGGCATTGAATGGGAGTTTATTGACTTTGGCATGGACTTGCAGGCTTGTATTGAGCTCATTGAGAAGGTGGGTGAATATTATGTTGATTATTATACTGTGAGGGGGAAAATCATATTTTTCTCTGAACTTTTGTGGCAAAATATTGACTGTCATGATCTACCATTCATTGTAGCCCATGGGTATCATGTCCATCCTTGAAGAGGAGTGCATGTTCCCCAAAGCCAGTGATGCAACATTTAAGGCTAAGCTTTATGACAACCATATGGGGAAAAATCCAAACTTCCAGAAGCCTAGGATTGTCAAGGGTAAACCAGAGGCCCATTTTGCCCTGGTTCACTATGCTGGCACTGTGGACTACAACATTTCAAACTGGCTGGTGAAGAACAAGGACCCTCTCAATGAGACAGTTGTAGGGTTGTTCCAGAAGTCAACTCTTAAGCTGTTGTCAATTCTATTTGCTAATTATGCAAGTGCTGATTCTGGTAAGTATATACTGAAGTGCAACATGAAAATATAATAAGTACTATTTTTACTGTTTAATAATAACAAAAATCACTTACTTCACAGCTGCGGATTCTGGAGGAAAGGCTGCCAAAGGTAGCAAAAAGAAGGGTTCTTCCTTCCAGACGGTGTCAGCCCTCCATAGGGTATGAAATATTATAACACTATTTTGTCTCACAAGGTTTTATTGCATATAAATCTAAATCCTCTATGGTCTACCAACAGGAGAACTTGAACAAGCTGATGACCAACTTGAGGTCAACTCACCCTCACTTTGTGCGTTGCATCATCCCCAATGAGACTAAGACTCCTGGGGCGATGGAGAATCCTCTGGTCATGCACCAGCTGCGCTGTAACGGTGTGCTGGAGGGCATCAGGATCTGCAGAAAGGGATTCCCCAACAGGATCCTGTATGGAGATTTCAAACAACGGTTAGTATGAAACCAAATGGCTTTCGTGTTTTACATAAAATTATGTATGACTCCCAAGTTATTGCAAAATGCATAATTTCAACTCTCTGTTAGTAAATTTAAGCATTTGCTAGTAATAAAAATAAATACATATTAAAATATTTGTAATGTGTGTTTTTTTTTGGTAGATACCGCATCCTAAATCCTGCTGCTATCCCAGAGGGACAGTTCATTGATAACAAGAAGGGTGCAGAAAAACTTCTGGGCTCTCTGGACATCGATCACAACCAGTACAAGTTAGGACATACTAAGGTATTATTATGTTAACATTAACTTCTTCCAAAGTCACTTTTCCATTGTCATCCTTTCTGATGCAACAATTCTTCACTATACAGGTCTTTTTTAAGGCTGGTCTTCTGGGTACTCTTGAAGAGATGCGAGATGACCGTCTTGCACTTATTATAACTGGAATTCAGTCCAGGGCTCGTGGTTTTCTATCAAGAGTTGAGTTCCAGAAAATTGTGGAAAGAAGGTTAGATTCTAGTTCTTCAGTCTTTAACGTATTCTCCAAGTTACATTTAAAATGCAAGACTGAACATTCTAATTTAATCTCTATAGAGATTCTTTGTTGGTGATCCAGTGGAACGTACGTGCCTTCATGGGTGTCAAGAATTGGCCCTGGATGAAGCTCTACTTCAAGATCAAGCCTCTGCTGAAAAGTGCAGAGACTGAGAAAGAAATGGCCAACATGAAAGAAGAATTCCTGAAGTTGAAGGAGGCTTATGCCAAATCTGAAGCCCGCAGAAAGGAGCTTGAGGAAAAGATGGTTTCTCTTCTCCAAGAGAAGAATGACCTGCAACTTGCAGTGCAGTCTGTAAGTTCACATGGGGGCTACAACTCTGCACTTTTTACAAGTCAGAACACAGAGTTTTAAAATAAATTTCATGTTGATAGGAGCAAGATAATCTTACAGATGCTGAAGAGAGATGTGAGGGTCTGATCAAGAGCAAGATCCAGCTTGAGGCCAAAACCAAAGAGCTGACTGAGAGACTGGAGGATGAAGAGGAAATGAATTCTGAGCTGACTGCAAAGAAACGAAAGCTGGAGGATGAATGTTCTGAGCTCAAGAAGGACATTGATGATCTTGAGCTCACTCTGGCCAAAGTGGAGAAAGAGAAACATGCCACTGAGAACAAGGTCAGTTTTCAACACTGAACGTTTAGTGATGCTAGAATGGTGTGTTAAGAGTCTATTGATACAATGACACATTTCTCCAGGTTAAAAACCTGACAGAAGAGATGGCCGCTTTGGATGAGATCATCGCTAAGCTGACCAAGGAGAAGAAAGCTCTTCAGGAGGCCCATCAGCAAACACTGGATGACCTCCAGAGTGAGGAAGACAAAGTCAACACACTCACCAAAGCCAAAGCCAAGCTGGAGCAACAAGTGGATGATGTAAGAGCTAGGTTCAACAATACTAGAATTTAAATTAGAAGCTTTTTTAATTAATTGCATAATAATTTTTTATATTTTTTGGATGAAATTTAGCTTGAAGGTTCTCTGGAACAAGAAAAGAAAATTCGCATGGATCTTGAGAGAGCTAAAAGAAAGCTTGAGGGTGACTTGAAGTTGACTCAAGAGAATGTGATGGATTTGGAAAATGATAAGCAGCAGATGGAAGAGCGGCTCAAGAAGTAATATATATATTATATTATATAAAATATATTTGGTCAATAAAGTTCCATTTGATTTTAGTTAACTACATTAACATGAACTAATAATGAAAAATACTTCTAAGCATTTAAATATAATCATTAAATGTAAATTTAAACATTTACTAACACATTAAAATCAAAATTGAATATGAAAAGTTTTATTTTTATTAATTAACATTAGCAATGTTTAATAAATACTTTAACAAATGTATTGGTTTATTGTTAGTTAATGATGTTTACTTCATTATCTAACGTTACCTACTTGAATCTTATTGTAAAATGTTACCTGATATTTTAATTTGAAATTGTGTCATCTTGTTTACTTGACAGAAAGGACTTTGAAATAAACCAGCTAAATAGCAAGATCGAAGACGGACAAGCTTTGGAGTCCCAACTACAGAAAAAACTGAAAGAGTTGCAGGTAAACGTTATATGTCTTAATACAGGGTTTGTACAGATACTGTAAAATGAAATTCAAGGACTTTCAAGGACTTCTCAAGTACTACTTTTTGGTTTTCAAGGACTACAATCAGAGATCGCACTTATCAAAACAATGTCTTTATTATCTCTCAAATTCTAAAAACAGATAAATAAAATATACTAATAAAACTAAAGTGCAGCACATGCCAACTACGCAATGACTTTGGCAACTTTAAACATTGAAAGGATACAATAACAAAGATAACCGCTTTCCTTATTCAAACTGATTTTTTCCCCTGTGAATATATGATGGACCTAAAGAATGAAAGCTGTATCATATACTTGGATATTTATGAGCAATATCACACTCATAGTCATGCAAAATGTCTCCTGCAGCATTAATTATGCATGAAAATATTGTTTCATCAAAAAAGTTAACACTAATATCATATATATTGTTTTTCAATAATTCAAGCACTTTTCAAGTACCTCTTCATAAATATGACTGTTTTCAAGGGTTTTCAAAAGGTTTTCAAAGTCGTCAAATTCAAGTACTTCAAGCACTTTAAGCAACTTGTACAAACCCTGTTAATAAGATTTTAAACTTAATTTTGAATGTTTGCACATTTCTAGGCTCGTATTGAGGAGCTTGAGGAAGAGCTGGAGGCTGAGAGAGCTGCCCGTGCTAAAGTTGAGAAACAAAGAGCTGATCTGTCCAGAGAACTGGAGGAGATCAGTGAGAGGTTGGAGGAGGCTGGTGGAGCCACTGCTTCCCAGATTGAGATGAACAAGAAACGTGAAGCTGAGTTCCAGAAACTGCGCAGAGACCTTGAAGAGGCCACTCTGCAACATGAGGCCACTGCGGCTACACTGAGGAAGAAACATGCAGACAGTGTGGCTGATCTGGGAGAGCAGATCGACAACCTCCAGAGAGTGAAGCAGAAGCTGGAGAAAGAGAAGAGTGAACTCAGACTGGAACTGGATGATGTGGTCTCCAATATGGAGCAGCTTGTAAAAGCAAAGGTGAGTGCGAGAAATGATGCTGAGAGTCTATAATGTATGTGTTGTCAGTCACAGAAATCGATCAACTATGATATAATTTATCCTCAAGACAAACCTGGAGAAAATGTGCAGAACTCTGGAAGACCAGATGAGTGAGTACAGAACCAAGGCTGAGGAAGGTCAGCGCACAATCAATGATTTCACCATGCAAAAAGCCAAGCTGCAAACTGAGAATGGTAAGAACACAAACTATTGTGCTATGGTACCAACTGTACCATAATGATAACTGGAACACATTCAACATTCTTAAATATTTTATTTCAGGTGAACTCTCAAGACAGCTTGAGGAGAAAGACTCCCTGGTGTCTCAGTTAACCAGAGGCAAGCAGTCCTACACTCAACAAATTGAGGACCTCAAGAGACAGCTCGAAGAAGAAATCAAGGTTTTCAAAATCTCCCTCAAAAAAGTCAAAACATTTTGCCAAAGAAAAAAAATTCACTGTTGTAACAAACAACTGGTGCCAAATATTATTTAATTATAGTTTTGTTTGTCTTCAGGCTAAGAATGCCCTGGCCCATGCGGTTCAGTCTGCTCGTCATGATGCTGATCTGCTGAGGGAGCAATTTGAGGAGGAGCAGGAAGCCAAGGCTGAGCTGCAGCGGAGTCTGTCCAAGGCAAACTCTGAAGTGGCTCAGTGGAGAACCAAGTATGAAACTGATGCCATCCAGAGGACTGAGGAGCTGGAGGAAGCAAAGTAAGAAACAAACACTATTTACATTTAAAAGAGTTTAGTGATATGAGAATTTTCTGCTATAGTTTGTGGCCAATTAAACACATTCAAATACAGTTTAATGAATATTGCTTGAGATGTTCACTATATTTTGTATTTTGATTATTACAGGAAGAAATTGGCTCAGCGTTTACAAGATGCAGAAGAAGCTGTGGAAGCGGTCAATGCTAAATGCTCCTCTCTGGAGAAGACCAAGCACAGGCTGCAGAATGAGATTGAAGACCTCATGGTGGATGTGGAGAGATCCAATGCTGCAGCAGCTGCTCTGGACAAGAAGCAAAGAAACTTTGATAAAGTAAGGAGAGAAAGTATTTGTCATTAGCTGGAAAAATTTGCCATGTAAATCAAAAATATTCAATGTTAAATTGATAGTAAATGTAGATTTCTAAAGATGGATAGGGTTTAGTACTTTAGGGTTGATTCTTTACTTCAAAACCACTTGACCAAAACGGCATTGTTCTTGTTAAATTTAACCAGGTCCTGGCTGAGTGGAAGCAGAAGTATGAGGAGTCCCAAACTGAACTGGAAAGTGCCCAAAAAGAAGCTAGATCTCTGAGCACTGAACTCTTTAAGCTGAAAAACTCATATGAGGAGTCATTGGACCACCTGGAGACCATGAAGAGGGAGAACAAGAATCTCCAAGGTAAGAGTGGTTTGACAACTCCAAACCAGTGCATTAATTGCATGCATTTGTGAGCTCACGTGTTATTTCTATTACACAGAGGAAATTTCTGACCTCACTGAGCAACTTGGTGAGAGTGGGAAGAATATTCATGAGCTGGAGAAAGTTAGAAAACAACTGGAGCAGGAGAAACAAGAGATACAAACAGCTCTGGAGGAGGCTGAGGTAAAAAAGAACAACCATTTCCCTCAAAATTCTTATTAATTTGACAACTCTTTGATTTAAATCAAGCTATTGTTTAAGGAAATTGATAATTCCAGATTATTTTAAGGGAGGTCACCTCCCACACAGGGATAAACAAAGCTTTAAATCTCAATAATAACAAACACCCATTTTACTTTTCATAGGGTTCTCTTGAACACGAGGAAGGAAAGATTCTTAGAGCTCAGCTGGAGTTCAATCAGGTCAAAGCTGATATTGAACGTAAGCTGACAGAGAAAGATGAAGAGATGGAGCAGGCCAAGAGGAACCAGCAGAGAATGGTGGATACCCTGCAGAGCTCACTGGAATCAGAGACTCGCAGCAGGAATGAAGCTCTCAGGCTGAAGAAGAAGATGGAGGGAGACCTCAATGAGATGGAGATTCAGCTCAGCCAGGCTAACAGGCAGGCATCAGAAGCCCAGAAGCAACTCAAGGGTCTTCATGGACATCTCAAAGTATGATGAATCTTCAAATCAAGATTTTATGGTGCTTAGGTGATATCCAACATAGTTCTTCAGTCTTTTCATTTGTAAAACTTGTACTTTACAGGATGCCCAACTGCAACTAGATGATGCTCTTCGTGGTAATGATGATCTCAAAGAGAACATCGCCATTGTGGAGAGACGCAACAATCTGCTGCAGGCTGAACTGGATGAGCTGAGATCCCTGGTGGAACAAACTGAGAGAGGAAGGAAACTGGCTGAGCAGGAACTGCTGGATGTCAGTGAGAGAGTTCAGCTCCTGCATTCTCAGGTATGACACATCTGCATTAACACAAGTAAAACCCTTAAACCCTCTCTTAGTACACAATATCACTAGAGACTATATGAATGTCAATATTGTCCATGTTCAGAACACCAGCCTGCTGAATCAGAAGAAGAAGCTGGAGGGAGATAATAATCAGCTTCAGACTGAGGTTGAGGAGGCAGTGCAGGAGTGCAGGAATGCTGAGGAAAAAGCCAAGAAGGCCATCACTGATGCTGCCATGATGGCTGAGGAGCTGAAGAAGGAGCAGGACACCAGTGCTCATCTGGAGCGCATGAAGAAGAACATGGAGCAGACCATCAAGGACCTGCAGCACCGTCTGGATGAAGCGGAGCAGATCGCCATGAAGGGAGGCAAGAAGCAGGTCCAGAAACTGGAAGCCAGGGTAAGTTGCTGATGTTTTTAGAAACTACTTATTCTAAACATTTACATTTTTATTCTAAAATTGTTACACATCTGTTAGGTGAGAGAGCTGGAGAGTGAGGTGGAGATAGAACAGAGAAAGGCCAGTGACTCTGTCAAGGGGATTCGTAAATATGAGAGACGCATCAAGGAGCTCACCTACCAGGTAGGAAAAATAATGCCTACTAACAATTTTGCCCCTGCTTGATTTGATTGTTATTTTTTGAAAATACATCATGTGCTGTCTTACAGTATTTAAATGTAAATTGCATATACTAAACACATGTTTGATTTGCATAGACTGAGGAAGACCGAAAGAATCTGGCTCGCCTTCAGGATCTGGTGGACAAACTCCAGCTGAAGGTCAAATCCTACAAGAGAGCTGCTGAGGAGGCGGTGAGTAATTTCCCCCACTGGTGCCATCTTATGATACGACTTCTCTAGTAATTGTATCTTTTGATTTTCATAAATGCTGTTGTGTGTAATCTTTAGGAAGAACAATCCAATTCCAACCTGGGCAAATTCCGTAAGCTGCAGCATGAGCTGGATGAGGCAGAGGAGAGGGCTGATATTGCTGAATCTCAGGTCAACAAACTGAGAGCCAAGAGCCGTGATACAGGAGCTAAGGTAAGCGCAGGCACTTAAAACTAGTGATTTTGGTCACAAAAATAAAAACCTCAGAAAAGCCACAAATAAATGTACGTTGTTACATCGATTTGATAGGGCAACTCTAGATCTGCACTTTTTAGTGACTTTAGGATATGAATAGCATTTAGTTTCAACAACTAGCCTACACTTGATGAAATGCATTTTGCTATTTAACAAGTGTGGCTACTGAAAAAACAAACAAAAAAACATCCATGCCGATTAGCTGTGTAGAGTTTAAGCCATTTTGAACTGGATCAGCTAAACTTTAACATTCTTTTGACCTTTTCCTTTCTAACAGAAGGGGGCAGATGAGGAGTGAAAATATTATATGGCTCTCTCTAAACATGGATTGCTGTGATGATCTCTTCTGTAGTTCTGTAGAATAAACCAGATATGAAAATGAATACCTCATACTCTTGTCTTTTTTCTAAACAATGTAGACATTCCAATGCCCCAACATGATCCTGAACACAACAGTAAATCAGTTGTCTGAATGTACTGTACGTGCCACAGTCTAGGCTAAAATCTAATTCAAACTAAACTCGAAATGTTCTTAAATTGTCCTTTGAAGTATGGTCAGCAATACAAAGATACGGTATTTACCAATTTTACCAAACTATTGCAAACTACATAATGCAGATTGAGTTGCTGAGATTGTTTGTTTTGACACAGCTCATCCCCAGGGAATAAAATTAAATTAAGGCATTATGATTCAAAGTGCACATGGATCCCTGAATGCCTTAGACTTATTCAGTTTTGACAGAGCAGTAAAATACAGGGGGAAATTCATGTACCATATAATAGTAGCCTATATAGACCATTAAATCTCTATAGTGAATGTGAATTATGATTTGAATTATAGTCAATATAAATTATTGTTGTGAACAGCCATCTTCGTTAGACAGTTCAGCTCAATTCAGAAGAACTCTTTCTCATCAATTGTGTTGGCAATACATTAATTGTAAACCTAAAGTAACCTCGTCAATGCAGTGAATGTGAGAGCTGAGATAGTCAGTCACCACCACTTGAGGGCAGACCAGCATACCATGTAAAGCAGGATTGGGAAAGTTGTCACAACCTGACCTTTAATTCAGTCTAGGTTTATTTATGTTTACACAATTTAATTAAAGGCTTCAAAAATCTATTTAACGTATTTAACGACCAAAATAGATAGCACTGCTAACATGTATGCAGCTTGCATAATGAAACAAAAGTTACAGATATACACTATATTGCCAAAAGTATTGGGACGCCCCTCTAAATCACTGAGTTCAGGTGTTCAATCACGTCATGGCCACAGGTGTAAAAATCAAGCACTAGGCATGCAGACGCTTCTACACACATTTGTGAAAGAATGGGTCGCTCTCAGGAGCTCAGTGAACTCAAGCGTGGTACCGTGATAGGTTGCCACCTGTGCAATAAGTCCATTCATGTAATTTCCTTACTACTGAATATTCCACGCTCAACTGTTAGTGGGATTATAACAAAGTGGAAGCAATTGGGAACAACAGCAACTCAGCCATGAAGTGGTAGGACACGTAAAATCACAGAGCGGGATCAGCACATGCTGAGGGTCACAGTGCGCAGAAGTCACCAACTTTCTGCAGAGTCAATAGCTCCAGACCTCCAAACTTCTGTGGCCTTCAGATGAGCTCAAGAACAGTGCGGAGAGAGCTTCATGGAATGGGTTTCCATGGCTGAGCAGCTCATCCAAGCCTTACATCACCAAGTGCAATGCAAAGCGTGGGATGCAGTGGTGTAAAGCACGCCGCCACTGGACTCTAGAGCAGTGGAGACGTGTTCTCTGGAGTGACCAATCACGCTTCTCTGCCAGACGAATGGGACTTGCCTAACTGCCTTGTGCCAAGTGTAAAGTTTGGTGGAGAGGAGATTATGGTGTGGGATTGTTTTTCAGGGGTTGGGCTTGGCCCTTTAGTTTATGTGAAAGAACTCTAAATTCTTCAGCATGTCAAGACATTTTAGACAACTTCATGCTCCCAACTTTGTGGGAACAGTTTAGGGATGGCCTCTTCCTTTTCCAACATGATTGCGCACCAGTGCACAAAGCAAGGACCATAAAGACATGGATGAGCGAGGAATGATGGATGAGGAGGTTTGTTGTGGAGGAACTTGACTGGCCTGCACAAAGTCCTGACCTCATCCCGATAGAACACCTTTGGGATGAATTAGAGTGGAGACTGTGAGCAAGGCCTTCTCGTCCAACATCAGTGCCTGACCTCACAAATGCGCTTCTAGAAGAACGGTCAAAAATTCCCATAAATACACTCCTAAACCTTGTGGAAAGCCTTCCCAGAAGAGCTGAAGCAGTTACATCTGCAAAGGGTGGGCCAACTCCATATTAAACCATATGGATTAAGAATGGGATGGCATTAAAGCTCATGTGCATGTAAAGGCAGACATTCCAAAACCCTTGGCAATATAGTGTAGTGGCACTTAGAGAACATGTCATCCACTTCTCGTCTGAAGGGACTGTCCAGCAGACAGTATGGTATTATGCAAGAGTCTCAAGATGAACCCTCATAATAAGCCAAAGGACCTGCCAAGGCTGCTCAAAGGCTCGGAACCAACAACTTCACATGGAAGGTGTTCCTTTAAGTGAATATGGCCAGGGGACCGAAAGGAAGCCCGACCAGTCACTTTTTTAGGAGGACATTATGTCAGGCCCCAATGCCACCAGGGAGGCTGACTTGCTTTGTGACCTAGTCTAGTCAGCAACCTGTCTGTTTCCTAAACAAAATCTCTTGCATTATTCACCTCTAGAAGAGGCATCCAATGAAAGGGACTGCAGAAGTGGCAGGAGGCCTGACACCACCCAAAGGAAAATTGCATGGGAGACCTACTAAGATAGCCTGCGACCCTTGCTACTATCCATCTGCACCTAACACCACTAGAGAACCGAGAACGTCAATATGATGACTCTAGTAACAAGTTCAATCTAAGCAACTGAGGAGGCCACAGGGCCTGCAACTCGCATTTATAGCCTAATGCAAAAGTGAGACAAATCAGACAATTTGTTATATTTAACAAACAAAGACTTTGGTTAACCTTTGAAAGTATGATCATCACACTGCAACATTCAAATCTGCGTTTGCGCTACCGCTGATCTGAAGAGAGCAGCTGCCATATATGAATATTTTATATATGCCATATATAAGTATTTTGACACTTGTATATATTGTATTGCTTATCGTTACACCAAGATGTGGTGACAAGTGTAATAATATTTCCATGGTGAAAATACATCTAAACAGTTTGACCAGTGGGGCTCACACAATGGCAAAAACACTTTTTATTTTGGTGGCATTGGCTAATTTACTGAGATATTAACTAGGTTTTGAAGCATGTTTTGGGTGAGTAACTACATTTTGCAGACGTGAGTTCTGATGTTCAAGCAAACAATTGTGGCAGTTGCACTTACAGTTTAGAGAATGTTAAGACTGTTTTGAAAAATGTGCCAAAGTGATTGAGGAAAAACTGTAAGGATTCTCACATTTGACAATGTGATTGTTTTTAGTTTATTGAACGGTTTAATTCAGTATTTATAAAATATAATATTTAAAGCATTTTACCTTTCGTTTAGAACATTGAGCAACTAAAAATCAAAAAGTAAAGTATGGTTTTGCATTACCTTCATCTGTAGATGTGTTGGATCTTCTCCTGCAGGGAGCACAGTGTTTGTGTGTGGATGAGTGGGGATAGAAAAACCAGGGACAAGAGAGTGAGGGGAAAAGAAACATTTGCACAGCACAAGTCAATGCCAATTTCCCTGAAGGAAACAATGTGTTCTTGTAGATAGATAGACAGACAGACAAAGATAGGTGCAAATATTAATACCTGTATTCTCTGTCTCCATCATACCGCTGGCTCGAACAAGGGATAACGAAGGAATGACAAGCAACTCTGTCAAATGAGAAAAGGATTATGGGACCTCCAGTTGACAAATCAAACAAACAGACCCCCTCATTTTCCATTAATAGCCTGCTCAATGGTCATGAATCATTGACCTTTTGGTGAGCTGAGACGACAAAGGGCTGAGAATAAACCGTCTCAGGGAAGAGTGTGGATTGGAATGTTCCACCTCATCATAACAAGAGATGGACCGGACAGCTAAAGGAAAAGAGACAGGATGTTAAGTTTCTCCAGATCTCCTGTTAATCCAGAGTGAAGGCCTTAATGAGGTACTTGTCTAACAATTTAAATCATGTAAACATGCCACAAATAATTTCTCTTTTTTTAACTGAAACATTGAGAAAACATCTGCTTGACCCAACACTCTGAGATGGTAACCAAAAATGATCACTTTGTCAACATCCTGCATCTCTGCAAGGTTCAGTCAGAGATGGTGTTCCTGGGCCACCAAGGTGAACATTGTCTAGCCGAGGGCCTGTGCCATGACCCGGAGGGCAAAATCGGTCGCCTTGCAACCAACTCTAGCCCAGAACTACTCTTGTGCAGTTCTTTGAGTGCTGTCAACCATCTCCATGATAAGCCCTGTCCATTCTTCCTGTCAGGCATGGAGGACTTTTAGGCTTACGGAGTGCTGTGCAGGTTGCGACTTAAGATGCAGTTCCATCGCCAACAAACGTAACACAGTTCAGTGACTGTGGCGCTTTCCATAGGGTCGCCCCAAATGTCAGTCGACATAACGTCAAAAGTGACTGACAAAAAGGGTACGTCTCGGTTACTGTCATAACCCTTGTTATGTCCCTCCTGCCGCAACCTTGAACCAGGACACCGTCTTGGTTCCTCAGCACAAACGTAATAAGTGGATGCATGTCACCATCTTATAAACCTTTATGTACGAGGGAGTGGCTTGGCATGCAAATTCCACTCGTCAATTTCATTGGCCGTTTTTCTAAAACTCAGAGGTGAATGGGGCACCCAAGTGAGACCCCTAATGTCAGTTGACATAACGGAGAACGAGGGAAGCAAATGCAAAACTTTTTCGCACAAGCTTGCATTTGCAGTCTGATGCATTCGTGTGCATATCAATGTCAAAGTCAATAAAACATAAAGTCCCTTTATTCTGAGGAAAAATGACAGATATGCTGAAAACGCAACTTAACTCTCTGAAAGTAAATGGCGCTTATGGAACAGCAGAAATATATTGGTTTCCCCATAAAACTCTGCAAACAGAGCAGCGTTGCGCTTATAAACTGCTTTATTAAGAGTTATTCGTTAGAACGTCGATAAACCAATTTTTTATGCAGCTCAATACTGAACTAAGCATCACTGAATTTGTACTTACCTGGCACGGAATATGTACTTACCTGGCACTGAGCAAGTTAAACAGCTCCACGCTTCTCACGGGTTCATCATACAGGGCTGCCTGCATGTGATCACGATTCATACACTACTTTTTTCAGGTTTTTCATGTTCCCTCCCCAATCAGTAGCGCTGTTTTGTTCTGGCTTTGGCAGCGCATAAAGGCCAATTTTTGTAATAGCGCAACGCTACTCTAACAAAATGTAGTTCATGTTTAAATCGAGCACTTTCAGTGACCTAAATACTTTCCTGTCATTAAATCCATGTGTCAGAAATTCAAGAACTTTCAAGAAGTGTGGAAACCCTGTTAGTTAAAGCTTGTTAGATGTTTAATGCTCAAGAATTACACCTACTACTGGTAGCAAAACTAGCTGCACGGTCTGAAGCAAAAGAGTAGAAAGTAGATACACAATAGATTCCTATTAACCCAACAGATGCAAAACAATTCTAGAGCACCCAGTGACAAAAGAAAGCTCAAGGATTAAAAAAGGATTACAAACTTTATTAGACAAAAGGCTGCCCCCATTTCTTCCATTCTTTCTCCTGAGTGTTGATAAACCAGAGTAAATAGACAGCTGAGAATGAGGCTCTGTAAAGGATGAGGAGCCTAGAATAGATTGCCCAAGTACTAAGACTAAGTAAGGTGCTTGTGGAGAGGGTGCAGAATAACTGAGGGACGAGAGGTTAAGGCAGGCCAGAAACCTCACAAAAGGTCTTAAGTGATGGCACAGCTCCCCAACAAATCAACACTGGGGGTGGGAATCACAGGTTAACACACGATACGATAATATCACAATATTTTGCCCACGATAACGATACATCACAACACCAGCGATTCTGACGATATATATTGCAAAAAAATCGACATATCCACGACATATCACGATATCATTCTGTAAATTAAAAAGTGTCAGAAAGTCATATGATCATTTATTAACAGTTCATCAATGTTTTTTAAATGGCAACAATGTACAAGAAGTACAGATACAGCTATCAAACAGCCAAGCTTGAAAATGCTTATTTGCTAGAGAGAACAGTTTTTGTGACTAAATGATTTATAGTAGGCCTAAAGAAAGGTCACATCTCTATCTTATTCATAGCAGCAACATCTCAAATTTATATTACTAGTAGTAGTAATTCAATACTAGTAGTAGGGCTGTGCCGGTAAACAACCGCAGTGGCTGAGTAGCACCGGCAGTGGTCGGCCAAAACACTTTTTTTGTATGTGAATGATGTTTTTTACGTGAATATTATGGCACGAGTGAAGCACAAAGCTTTATTTACAAAATAAATAATACGTTCGCAATTAAATGTTACATCGCATTTCATGCATTTGTTGGGAAATTTACAAAGCTGAAAAATCTTTTTGAAGAAAGAATAGGGATGTACATGAATCAAGCTTTTATTCATTTGAATGACAGCAAATTAACTTGGTACAACCTGTAAAACACAAATGATGGATATAGCATTGGGAAATCAAGAAAGGTCAAAGCAACAAATAAGAACAAGCAAGAGTTGCAGCTGTCTCTGCATTAGGGGAGAACAAAAGGTCGCAAGTACAGATATTCATTGTTGCCGTTACAGCTGTCTACTGACAATTTTACCTTTTTGTGCCAGCCGTCTTGCTCATGAGGCATTGTTACCTTGTCTGTATCCTTGAGCACAAAGCTGTGAAATTCCCAGTGCATGCCTGTCTCTTTGAGGACAGAAAATGACAGACATTTCTAGAAAAGCATCTTCTAACTAATCTGGAATCTAACAGTCAAGTAAGATATTTTAATTAAAAAGGATTGTGTGAATGTTCAACTATGGTTTAGATATATTACATGTACAAGAGTCTCCACCTCTATAATGCTTTACGTACATAAAAAAACAGACATGTTGTGAATTTGGCCTATGAAACTAACTACAAAATATGTAAAGGTGTAAATTTCAGTATTAAAAAAACTTTAATAAAGATCTGGTATCTTTTAAAAGGAGGCCAAATGTATAGGCCAAAAATAGCACCATTGTGATTTAGAGCCTTTCTGATCTTTCTCTCTACCACCACACACTACATGCTTAACTATTGTGACTCATCTAATCTTTCGTGCTACCATAACACATCACATGATAAACTACAGTGACTCACACAAAGATTTTTTCAGGCATCCAAAAAGAGCCACATACACTGACCAGAACCAAATACAGATGGTCAACGTCACAGTCATTGTCTCTATATAAAGAGATATGCTACAGCACAATATTGCAAGCTCACATCATTGTGCCATCTAAAGGTAAGAGCACATATCATTTAGATTGAATTGTTCATGAGGACAATAGAATAAGATGACTTCTCATTAATGATGTTTCTTTTTCATGGAAAGGACTTGAACTTTCTTGGGTTTGGATTTCATCTGGTAAGGCATGCTTATTGTATGTTATAGTATATGTATGTTTATGCAATATTTTCTATTTCGAATTATATTAAAATAATTTCTGTTGAAAGACCAATAAATAATAAGCAATATTTAATATTTATAAATCATTATATTTAATTTATTATTTTCTACAATAGATTTTTTTTATTGTAAATAAGTTTTACAAGTTCTGATAAGTTTGTAATCTTTGTCTCAGTCTGACTGAAAGATGGTGGACGTGATGGCAGAGTTTGGGCCAGCGGCTCCGTTCTTACGAAAGTCAGACAAGGAGCGTCTGGAGGCCCAAACTCGCCCCTTCGACATGAAGAAAGAATGCTTTGTGCCCGACCCTGTGGTTGAGTTCGTCAAAGCCTCCATCACCAGTAGAGACGGTGACACAGTCACTGCTGACACTGAATTTGGGAAGGTAAGAGCTAATCTCTGCATTGTTGTAGATTGTACACAGGAGTACAGTGTGACTGACAAAACATTTTTGTGTGTTCTCCACAGACAGTAACTGTGAAGGAGGCTGATATTCACCCCCAGAACCCGCCAAAGTTTGATAAAATTGAGGACATGGTGATGTTCACCTTCCTGCACGAGCCCGCTGTGCTGTTTAACCTCAAAGAGCGTTACGCAGCCTGGATGATCTACGTGAGTCGAGTCTTAAAACACTCACACATTCTCTTTATCTTGCATGAGCAGATCTAAACCTTCTGTGAATCTCCTACAGACCTACTCTGGGCTCTTCTGTGTCACTGTGAACCCCTACAAGTTTTTGCCAGTGTACAATCAGGAAGTCGTCAATGCCTATCGAGGAAAGAAACGAAATGAGGCTCCTCCTCACATCTTCTCCATCTCTGATAATGCCTACCAGTACATGCTGTCAGGTGATGATCTGATTTGTAATTTTTGGGAGATTTCTAATGCAATTTCAAATGCTAAGTTTCTTATATTTTATTTTCTCAGATAGAGAAAACCAGTCTGTCCTGATCACGTCGTAATACATATTCCATAGCATAATATTCCTCCTTTCACTAATATTTTCTATGCTGCATTTTATCAGCCCTTTAATTAACTGTTTTTATTTCAAGTGGAGAATCCGGTGCTGGAAAGACTGTGAACACTAAAAAAGTGATCCAGTACTTTGCGAGCATTGCAGCAGTATCGCCCGGCAAGAAGGATCCATCAGCGGAGAAAAAGGTGCTTAATTCACCAAAAAATGACTCATTATGATCTTGTTGTTAAGATACACTTATTGTTAAAATGATTCTCAGGGTACTCTGGAGGATCAAATCATCCAGTGTAATCCTGCTCTGGAAGCCTTTGGTAATGCCAAGACCATCAGGAATGACAACTCCTCCAGATTTGTAAGTGGGGTTTACATTGGTGTTGTTATTCTATATTGGTTTCCATGACATGTTATATGAGCATGTTATGTATTGTATTATGTATTGCTTTATTTACAGGGTAAATTTATCCGTATCCATTTTGGCCACAGTGGAAAGTTAGCTTCTGCAGACATTGAGACTTGTAAGTACTTTACAGCCCAACATCATTCCAACAAATTACACAATTATGAATATGATATTCATCTATTTATCAATTCATTTAGATCTGCTGGAGAAGTCTCGTGTCACCTTTCAGCTCAAGGCTGAGAGAGACTACCACATCTTCTATCAGATTCTGTCCCAGAGAAGACCAGAACTGCTGGGTAACTGGGAACTGCCCATCATATCTATTAACACTGCCAGCTCTAATTAGAAGAGTCTTTTCTGATCTATGTTCCCATTTCTCCTTAGAAATGCTGCTCATCACCAACAACCCCTATGACTACGCCTTCATCTCCCAAGGAGAGACAACAGTGGCTTCTATTGATGACGGTGATGAGCTGATGGCCACTGATGTGAGTGTTTGTTAAAACACAGGCAGTTCACAACACAAGAACCACACAAAGTATTATAAGAAATGATCCACTCAGCATTTGCAGTTTAGTCACCATTAGCACAATTGGCAACTCGTATGACTGCGTTTCTGCTGAGGAACATGAATTGATAATGTCCTGGCTTATTTCCATAAAATAAAAGCATATCATGATCAGGGGCTGTCAATAAGTATAAAAGGTATAGAAAGGCATAAAAGGTCCACAAAACTTGTTTTTTTTCTGGAGCCATGTGACTGTGTGAGGAAAAGAAAAGTGTGAACATGCTCTACTTATGTGTTCCACAGAAGAAATACAGTCATACAGGTATAGAGCGATTTGAAAGAGAATAAATGATTCTCTTGTCTAGTCTATTCTTTAAAGACTTATAATGTACTTTTGCATTTGCCATGATATTTAACATGCTCTGCACATTTGCTGTAGGAAGCGTTTGATGTGTTGGGCTTCACCAATGAAGAGAAGAACAGCATCTACAAGCTGACTGGTGCCGTCATGCACTTCGGCAACATGAAGTTCAAACAGAAGCAAAGAGAGGAACAGGCCGAGGCTGATGGGACTGAGGGTCAGTATAACTTGGAATCTCAGCTTCATAAATGAAAAAAAGTTGTATGTAGACATGTTGCATATAGAGTCATAGCTCGGTATTATTTTTTTATCTTCTAGATGCTGATAAAATCTCATATCTGATGGGACTAAATTCAGCTGACTTGATCAAGGGTTTGCTCCACCCAAGAGTCAAAGTAGGAAATGAGTGGGTCACCAAGGGACAGAATGTCCAGCAGGTAATGAATGAAAATAACAATCTACTAGGCATTAGAGTTTTCAGTATCATAAGTTCACTTTCCATCCATCCATCCATCCATCCATCCATCCATCCATCCATCCATCCATCCATCCATCCACTATCTTCCGCTTATCCGGGGCCGGGTCGCGGTGGCAACAGTCTAAGCAGATACGCCCAGACTTCCCTCTCCCTAGCCACTTCCTCCAGCTCCAGCTGGGAGATATAATCCCTCCAGCGTGTCCTAGGTCTTCCCCGGGGCCTCCTCCCGGTGGGGGACGGAACACCTCCCTGGGAAGGTGTAGATTGACAGGTAAATCGAGAGCTTCGCCTTACAGCTCAGCTCCTTCTTCACCACGACAGACCGGTACATCGACTGCATTACTGCAGAAGCTGCACCGATCCGTCTGTCAATCTCCCGTTCCATCCTTCCCTCACTCGTGAACAAGACCCCAAGATACCTGAACTCCTCCACCTGAGGCAGAAACTCTCCACCAACCTGAAGTGGGCAAGCCACCCTTTTCCAACTGAGAACCATGACCTCGGATTTGGAGGTGCTGATTCTCATCCCAGCAGCTTCACACTCGGCTGCAAACCGTCCCAGTGCACGCTGAAGGTCCTGGTCTGAGGAGGCCAACACGGCAACGTCATCTGCAAAAAGCAGCGATGAAATCGTGCGGTCCCCAAACTGGACTCTCTCTGGCCCTTGGCTGCACCTAGAAATTCTGTCAATAAAAATTATGAACAGAACCGGTGAGAAAGGGCAGCCCTGCCGGAGTCCAACATGCACCGGGAACAAGTCTGACTTGCTGCTGGCAATGCGGACCAAGCTCCTGCTCCGGTCGTACAGGGACCAAACAGCCCTAAGCAAGGGGCTCCGACCCCGTACTCCCAGAGCACCCTCCACAGGACGCCACGAGGTACACAGTCGAATGCCTTCTCCAAATCCACAAAACACATGTGGATTGGTTGGGCAAACTCCCATGAACCCTCCAGCACCCTGGAAAGGGTCTAGAGCTGGTCCAGTGTTCCACGACCAGGACAAAAACCACACTGTTCCTCCTGAATCCGAGGTTCCACTATCGGCCGAATTCTCCTCTCCAGTACCCTGGCATTGACTTTCCCGGGCAGGCTGAGAAGTGTGATCCTCCTTGTAGTTGGAACACACTCTCCGGTCCCCCTTCTTGAAAAGAGGGACCACCACCCTGATCTGCCAGTCTAGGTGCAATGTCTGCAACCGATGTTAGCGATGTTACAGAGGCGTGTCAGCCAAGACAGCCACACAACATCCAGAGACTTGAGGTATTCAGGGCGGATCTCATCCACCCCCGGTGCCTTGCCACCGAGGAGCTTTTTAACTACCTCGATGACTTCAGCCCGGGTGATGGACGAGTACACCTCTGAGCCCTCAGCCACTGCTTCCTCAATGGAAGACGTGTTGGTGGGATTGAGGAGATCCTCGAAGTATTCCTTCCACCGTACGACGATATCCCCAGTTGAGGTCAACAGCTGCCCATCTCCACTTTAAACAGTGTTGGTAGGGCTCTGCTTCCCCCTCCTGAGGAGGCGAACGGTTTGCCAGAATCTCTTCCGAGGCCAACCGATACTCTTTCTCCATGGCCTCTCGAACTCCCAGGATGTTTTGCCTCCACAACTACCCGGGCTGCAGTCCGCTTGGCCTGCTTGTACCTGTCAGCTGCTTCAGGAGTTCCACAAGCTAGCCAGGCCCGATAGGACTCCTTCTTCAGCTTGACGGCATCCCTTACTTCCGGTGTCCACCACCGGGTTCGGGGGTTTCCGCCTCGACAAGCACAGGAGACCTTATGGCCTCAGCTCCGAGCGGCCGCGTCGACAATGGAGGTGGAGAACATGTTCCACTCTGACTCAATATCTCCAGACTCCCTCAGGATCCGGTCGAAGCTCCGTCAGAGGTGGGAGTTGAAGATCTCTCTGACAGGGGGCTCGGCCAAACGTTCCCAATAGACCCTCACAGTACGTTTGGGTCTCCCGAGTCTGTCTAGCTTCCTCCCCCACCATCGGATCCAACTCACCACCAGGTGGTGATCAGTTGACAGCTCCACCCCTCTCTTCACCTGAGTGTCCAAGACATACAGCCGGAGGTCAGATGAGACGACCACAAAGTCGATCATCAACCTCCGGTCTAGGGTGTCCTGGTGCCACGTGTACTGATGGACACCCTTATGCTTGAACATGGTGTTCGTTATGGACAAGCCATGACTAGCACAGAAGTCCAATAACAGAACACCGCTCAGGTTCAGATCAGGAGGGCCGTTCCTCCCAATCACGCCCCTCCAGGTGTCACTGTCACTGCCCACATGTGCGTTGAAGTCCCCCAATAGAACGATAGAGTCTCCAGTTGGAGCACTTTCCAGCACCCCTCCTAGAGACCCCATAAGGGGCCGGGCACTCCGCACTGCCGTTCGGCCCATAGGCACATACAACAGTGAGAGACCTGTCCTCTACCCGAAGGCGCAGGGAAGCGACCCTCTCATTCACCGGGTTGAACTCCAACACATGGCGGCTGAGCTGGGGGGGGGCTATAAGCAAACCCAGTCCAGCCCACCGCCTCTCACCATGGGCAACTCCAGAGTGGTAGAGAGTCCAGCCTCTCTCAAGAAGTGTGGTTCCAGAGCCCAAACTGTGCGTGGAGGTGAACCCGACTATCTCTAGCCGAAACCTCTCGACCTCCCGCACAAGCTCAGGCTCCTTCCCCGCCAGCGAGGTGACATTCCACGTCCCTAAAGCCAATTTCCGTGTCCAGGGATCTGGTCATCGGGGGCCTAGCCTTCGACTGTCGCCCGATCCACTACGCACTGGCCACATATGATCCCTCCTGCAGGTGATGAGCACACGGGAGGGAGTTCACTTTCCAAGACATACAAAAATTTTTTTCATGTCTCTGTAAAATGTATTGTTTGCAAAATCTTTTTTTGCACTGTGTCAAATTCTGCAAAATTCCATCTTTTCTTTATCAGGTGTACTACTCTATTGGTGCTCTGGGAAAGTCAGTGTATGAGAAGATGTTCCTCTGGATGGTTGTGAGAATCAACCAATCCCTGGCTACCAAACAGCCTCGTCAGTACTTCATTGGTGTGCTGGACATTGCTGGATTTGAGATCTTTGAGGTAAGCTGAAATCAACTGATTATTGTTATTCAGGAACAAATCCAACAAGCAGTGCAACCTGTTTAACCATTGTGATTATACAATTTTTTCCACCTGCAGTCCAACACCTTTGAGCAGCTGTGCATCAACTTCACTAATGAGAAGTTACAGCAGTTCTTTAACCACCACATGTTTGTGCTGGAGCAAGAGGAATACAAGAAGGAGGGCATTGAGTGGGTGTTTATTGACTTCGGCATGGACTTGCAGGCTTGTATTGAGCTTATTGAAAAGGTGGGTGAATATCATGTTGATGATTATACTGTGAAGGGAAAATCATAATTTTCAGTATTAACTCTTGTGGCAAAATATTGACTGTCAAGATCTACCATTCATTGTAGCCCATGGGTATCATGTCCATCCTTGAAGAGGAGTGCATGTTCCCCAAAGCCAGTGATGCAACATTTAAAGCTAAGCTTTATGACAACCATTTGGGGAAAAATCCAAACTTCCAGAAGCCTAGGATTGCCAAGGGTAAACCAGAGGCCCATTTTGCCCTGGTTCACTATGCTGGCACTGTGGACTACAACATTGCAAACTGGCTGGTGAAGAACAAGGACCCTCTCAATGAGACGGTTGTAGGGTATTTCCAGAAGTCAACTCTTAAGCTGTTGTCTATTCTGTTTGCTAATTACGCTACTGATGACGGTAAGTACATACTGGAGTGTGACACAAAAATATAATAAGCATTACTTGTACTGTTTAATAATAACAAATATCACTTATTTCACAGCTGCAGATTCTGGAGGAAAGGCTGCCAAAGGTAGCAAAAAGAAGGGTTCTTCCTTCCAGACGGTGTCAGCCCTCCATAGGGTATGAAATATTATAACACTATTTTGTCTCACAAGGTTTCATAGCATATAAATCTAAATCCTCTATGGTCTACCAACAGGAGAACTTGAACAAGCTGATGACCAACTTGAGGTCAACTCACCCTCACTTTGTGCGTTGCATCATCCCCAATGAGAGTAAGACTCCTGGGGCGATGGAGAATCCTCTGGTCATGCACCAGCTGCGCTGTAACGGTGTGCTGGAGGGCATCAGGATCTGCAGAAAGGGATTCCCCAACAGGGTCCTGTATGGAGATTTCAAACAACGGTTAGTATGAAACCAAATGGTTTTCATGTCTTACAAAATAATTTTATGTATGCAAGTTGCATAATTTCAACTCTCTGTTTGTAAATGTAAGCATTTGCTAGAAATAAAAATAAATGCATATTCATTTTTTTTTGGTAGATACCGCATCCTAAATCCTGCTGCTATCCCAGAGGGACAGTTCATTGATAACAAGAAGGGTTCAGAAAAACTTCTGGGCTCTCTGGACATCGATCACAACCAGTACAAGTTAGGACATACTAAGGTATTTTTATATTAACATTAACTTTTTCCAAAGCCACTTTTCCATTGTCATCCTTTCTGATGCAACAATTCTTCCCTATACAGGTCTTTTTTAAGGCTGGTCTTCTGGGTGCTCTTGAAGAGATGCGAGATGACCGTCTTGCACTTATTATAACTGGAATTCAGTCCATGTCTCGTGGTTTTCTATCAAGAGCTGAGTTCCAGAAAATTGTGGAAAGAAGGTTAGATTCTAGTTCTTCAGTCTTTAACGTATTCTCCAAATTACATTTTATAATTTAAGATTTTCTTTTCTACAGAGATGCTTTGTTGGTGATCCAGTGGAACGTACGTGCTTTCATGGGTGTCAAGAATTGGCCCTGGATGAAGCTCTACTTCAAGATCAAGCCTCTGCTGAAAAGTGCAGAGACTGAGAAAGAAATGGCCAACATGAAGGAAGAATTCCTGAAGTTGAAGGAGGCGTATGCCAAATCTGAAGCCCGCAGAAAGGAGCTTGAGGAAAAGATGGTTTCTCTAATCCAAGAGAAGAACGACCTGCAGCTTTTAGTGCAGTCTGTAAGTTCACATGGGGCTACAACTCTGCACTTTTCACATTTTCACAAGTCAGAAAACAAAACAACTTTTTTTTTTATGTTAATAGGAGCAAGATAATCTTACAGATGCTGAAGAGAGATGTGAGGGTCTGATCAAGAGCAAGATCCAGCTTGAGGCCAAAGCTAAAGAACTGACTGAAAGGCTAGAGGACGAAGAGGAAATGAATGCCGAGCTGACTGCAAAGAAACGAAAGCTGGAGGATGAAAGTTCTGAGCTCAAGAAGGACATTGATGATCTTGAGCTCACTCTGGCCAAAGTGGAGAAAGAGAAACATGCCACTGAGAACAAGGTCAGTTTTCAACAATGAACCTGTGTTAAGAGTCCACTGTAAAATCCAACAGTTGTTCTAACACTTTTTAGTTAACTTAACTTAATATCTTAACTTCATTGTAAAAAATCTATTAATGTGTACTATTCACATACTCAGAAAACCCAAGTTAAGATGAATTGATTGGCTTGAGTGCGATTTTGTCAAGCAAAGACATTTTTTTTTTTTTTTTCAGGCAGGGCCATTCTTAATAGACTTTACACTCATTTCCTCCACATCTGCAGTTATCTCACTTAAAGTCAAATTGAACGTTGAATCGTCAATACAACTGAAAAATTTAAGAGAAAATCACATAAGCTGACTTCATAAATTGATGTTGATTTTCATAAAAAAAAACTTGTTTGAATTCACCATTATGGTGATTAGCGTTCCCTTTGATTGGGCACTTGGATCTTCATTTATATTATTGTAATTCTCTTCCTATTGATGCAGCGATGCAACAAGAAATCAGTTAATTGGTTTGAAAGGAAGGGAAGTAATACATGGGTTGCTTTTAAAAGGTGACCTAACTCATTCATTAACTAGTCTATTTTTCATGTTGAATAATGATCTTCTTCACCTCTTTTATTGCCAATACCTTGTGGAAGTTTTAATTGGATTGATATAATCCCTCTATATTTGTGACATCTTGCAATTGACTATGCTTGAGTCACACATAGACTTCAACATGCAGCATGCAAAACACAACAATGGTAGCTATACTAAGTCAAGAGTAAATCTAAAGAAAATTATCAAGTATTTGAATTTGAATGCCTTTGTCATTGCACAATGAAATTCAAGTGCAACTCCTTGCGGTAAAAAAAAAGAAGAAAAAAAACTCTACAGTTACTAGAAGGCTTGTGTAAGTGAACTATACTAAGCATTTTTAGTACAACATATTTTTTTTTTTTTCACTTTACTTTTGCAATCAGTTTGCATGTTTGTTTGTTTTTTAAAGTCTGACTAATTAGATTTTACAGTGTACAATGACACATTTCTCCAGGTTAAAAACCTGATAGAAGAGATGGCCGCTTTGGATGAGATCATCGCTAAGCTGACCAAGGAGAAGAAAGCTCTTCAGGAGGCCCATCAGCAAACGCTGGATGACCTCCAGAGTGAGGAAGACAAAGTCAACACACTCACCAAAGCCAAAGCCAAGTTGGAGCAACAAGTGGATGATGTAAGAGCTAGAAAACACAACACTAGAATTAAAATGAGAAGCTTTTTTAAAATAATTGCATAATTATTTTTTATATTTTTTTGATGAAATTTAGCTTGAGGGTTCTCTGGAACAAGAAAAGAAAATCCGCATGGATCTTGAGAGAGCTAAAAGAAAGCTTGAGGGTGACTTGAAGTTGACTCAAGAAAATGTGATGGATTTGGAAAATGATAAGCAGCAGACGGATGAGCGGCTCAAGAAGTAATATATTTTATAAAATATAAAATCCAATTTTAATATTAAATACATATATTTAGTAAAACTACAATAAGGTTCCAATTGACTCAACTACATAATATAACATTGTAAACACTAATAATGAAAAATACTTCTAAGCATTTATTAAACTTAATGTAAAGTTAAACATTTACTAACATTATTCAAATCGAAATTTAATAACTACCGTTAATATTAAATGGGCCTGAGCTGACACAAGCTTACATTTACATTTATGGATTTGGCAGGCGCTTTTATCCAAAGCGACTTACATTGCATTCAAGGTACACATTTTTAAATTTTTTGTCAGTTCTTGCTTTCCCTGGGAATAGAACCCATGACCTTGGCGTTGCTAGCGCCACGCTCTTATTGTTTGAGCTACAGGAAAGCTAACAATGAAATGTTTTATTTGTTTTAATTAATTGATTACATGTATTGTTCATTGTTAGCTAATGTTGTTTAATGCATTACCTAACATTAACTACTGGAAACTTATTTTAATTTAAATTTTCATATAATCATTCATGTGTCATCCCGTTTACTTGGCAGAAAGGACTTTGAAATAAGCCAGCTCAATAGCAAGATTGAAGACGGACAAGCTTTGGATTCCCAACTCCAGAAAAAACAGAAAGAGTTGCAGGTAAACTATACATGTCTTAAGACAGATACAGTTGGATAGTTAGGAAATTTAACCTTAATTTCGAATGTTTGCACATTACTAGGCCAGAATTGAGGAGCTTGAGGAAGAGCTGGAGGCTGAGAGAGCTGCCCGTGCTAAAGTTGAGAAACAGAGAGCTGATCTGTCCAGAGAACTGGAGGAGATCAGTGAGAGGTTGGAGGAGGCTGGTGGAGCCACTGTTTCCCAGATTGAGATGAACAAAAAACGTGAAGCTGAGTTCCAGAAAGTGCGCAGAGACCTTGAAGAGGCCACTCTGCAACATGAGGCCACTGCGGCTACACTGAGAAAGAAACATGCAGACAGTGTGGCTGATCTGGGAGAGCAGATCGACAACCTCCAGAGAGTGAAGCAGAAGCTGGAGAAAGAGAAGAGTGAACTCAGACTGGAACTGGACGATGTGGTCTCCAACATGGAGCAGCTTGTAAAAGCAAAGGTGAGTGCGAGAAATGATGCTGAGAGTCTATAATGTATGTGTTGTCAGTCACAGAAAACAATCAACTATGATATAATTTATCCTCAAGACAAACCTGGAGAAAATGTGCAGAACTCTGGAAGACCAGATGAGTGAGTACAGAACCAAGGCTGAGGAAGGTCAGCGCACAATCAATGATTTCACCATGCAAAAAGCCAAGCTGCAAACTGAGAATGGTAAGAACACAAACTATTGTGCTATGGTACCAACTGTACCATAATGATAACTGGACAAATGTTTTTTTTTTTTTATATATTGCATTTTAGGTGAACTTATCAGACAGCTTGAAGAGAAAAACTCCCTTGTGTCTCAGTTAACCAGAAGCAAGCAGTCCAACACTCAGCAAATTGAGGACCTCAAGAGACAGCTCGAAGAAGAAATCAAGGTTTTCAAAATCTCCTAGTCTAAAATGTTTGCTAAAGACATACAAATTCACTGTTGTAATAAAAATTGGCTGCAAATATTAGTTTGATTTGTTTGTCTTCAGGCTAAGAATGCCCTGGCCCATGCGGTTCAGTCTGCTCGTCATGATGCTGATCTGCTGAGGGAGCAATATGAGGAGGAGCAGGAAGCCAAGGCTGAGCTGCAGCGTGGTATGTCCAAGGCAAACTCTGAAGTGGCTCAGTGGAGAACCAAGTATGAAACTGATGCCATCCAGAGGACTGAGGAGCTGGAGGAAGCAAAGTAAGAAGCAAATAATATTTAAAAGTTTGGTCATTAGTAATGAGACACTTTTCTAAATGTTCTGCTATAGCGTGTGGCCTATTAAACACTTTAAATACAGTTTAATGAATGATGCTTCGGATGTTCACTTTACACTATATTGCCAAAAGTATTGGGACACCCCTCTAAATCATTGAATTCAGGTTTTCCAAATCACTGCATGGCCACAGGTGTATAAATCAAGCACTAGGCATGCAGACGCTTCTTCACACATTTGTTAAAGAATGGGTCGCTCTCAGGAGCTCAGTGAACTCAAGCGTGGTACTGGTTGCCACCTGTAAAGTACTAACTATTTTGTAGTGTAAAGTACTTTACCACTACTAAATGTTCCACTGTCAACTGTTAGTGGTATTATAACATAGTGGAAACAATTGGGAACAACAGCAACTCAGCCACAAAGTGGTAGGCCACGTAAAATCACAGAGTAGGATCAGCACATGCTGAGGGTAAAAAAGGGTCAACTTTCTACAGAGTCAATAGCTACAGACCTCCAAACTTCATGTAAACTACAGTGTGTAGAGAACTTCATGGAATGGGTTTCCATGGCCGAGTAGCTCATCCAAGCCTTACATCACAAAGTGCAATGCAAAGCGTAGGATGCAGTGGTGTAAAGCACGTTCTCTGGAGTTACCAATCACGCTTCTCTATCTGGCAATCCGATAGACGAGTCTGGGTTTGGCGGTTGCCAGGAGAACGGGACTTGCCTGACTGCATTGTGGCAAGTGTAAAGTTTGGGGGAGGGGGAATTATGGTGTGGGGTTGTTTTTCAGGGGTTGGGCTTGGCCCCTTAGTTCCAGTGAAAGGAACTCTTAATGCTTCAGCATACCATGACATTTTGGACAATTTCATGCTCCCAACTTTGTGGGAACAGTTTGGGGATGGCCTTTTCCTGTCCCAACATGACTGCGACTGCGTTGGTCCATAAAGACATGGATGAGCAAGTTTGGTTTGGAGGAACTTGACTGGCCTGCACCTGAGTCCTGACCTCATCCTGATAGAACACCTTAGGGATGAATTAGAGCGGAGACTGTGAGCCAGGCCTTCTCGTCCAACATCAGTGCCTGACCTCACAAATGCGCTTCTAGAAGAATGGTTCAAAAATAAACACACTCCTAAACCTTGTGGAAAGCCTTCCCAGAAGAGTTTAAGCTGTTATAACTGCAAAGGGTGGGCCAACTCCATATTAAAGTCCTCATGAAATCAAAACTGACCTTATTTACTTTGTTAGCACATATTAAAGGTCTTAGGGTTACAATTAATCCGTGGTAATCTTTAATCAAAATCTGAAAAGTAACTTCCAGTCTGGAAACGGCATTCCTTCTCAGATTCCTTCTCCCCACCAACCGTTAGTCTGCTATGAGCGAGAGATGGAGAAGAGGAGCGCTGAAGTAAAACCCTGCACTCTATTCAATATTCCGTTTCACTTGGAAATACGTCACAGCACTGAAGAAAACTCACTTGCTACTTCTGGGTCACTGGGACTTAAACTCCCATGGATTAATAATGGGATGTCATTAAAGTTCATGTGCATGTAAAGGCAGGCATCTCAACTTTTGGCAATATAGTGTTTTTTTATTTTATTTTGATTATTACAGGAAGAAACTGACTCAGCGTTTACAAGATGCAGAAGAAGCTGTGGAAGCTGTTAATGCTAAATGCTCCTCTCTGGAGAAGACCAAGCACAGGCTGCAGAATGAGATTGAAGACCTCATGGTGGATGTGGAGAGATCCAATGCTGCAGCAGCTGCTCTGGACAAGAAGCAAAGAAACTTTGATAAAGTAAGGAGAGAAAGTATTTTGTCATTAGCTGGAAAAATCTGCCATGTAAAATAAAAACATTTCGATATTAAATTGATAGTAAATGTAGATTTCTAACGATGGATAGGGTTTAGTACTTTAGGGTTGATTCTTTACTTCAAAACCACTTGACCAAAACGGCATTGCTCTTGTTTAATTTAACCAGGTCCTGGCTGAGTGGAAGCAGAAGTATGAGGAGTCCCAAACTGAACTGGAAAGTGCCCAAAAAGAAGCTAGATCTCTGAGCACTGAACTCTTTAAGCTGAAAAACTCATATGAGGAGTCATTGGACCACCTGGAGACCATGAAGAGGGAGAACAAGAATCTCCAAGGTAAGAGTGGTTTGACAACTCCAAACCAGTGCATTAATTGCTTGCATTTGTGAGCTCATGAGTTATTTCTATTACACAGAGGAAATTTCTGACCTCACTGAGCAACTTGGTGAGAGTGGGAAGAATATTCATGAGCTGGAGAAAGTTAGAAAACAACTGGAGCAGGAGAAACAAGAGATACAAACAGCTCTGGAGGAGGCTGAGGTAAAAAGAACAACCATTTCCCTCAAAATTCTTATTAATTTGACAACTCTTTGATTTAAATCAAGCTATTGTTTAAGGAAATTGATCATTCCAGATTATTTTAAGGGAGGTCACCTCCCACACAGGGATAAACAAAGCTTTAAATCTCAATAATAACAAACACCCATTTTACTTTTCATAGGGTTCTCTTGAACACGAGGAAGGAAAGATTCTTAGAGCTCAGCTGGAGTTCAATCAGATCAAAGCTGATATTGAACGTAAACTGACAGAGAAAGAGGAAGAGATGGAGCAGACCAAGAGGAACCAGCAGAGAATGGTGGATACCCTGCAGAGCTCACTGGAATCAGAGACTCGCAGCAGGAATGAAGCTCTCAGGCTGAAGAAGAAGATGGAGGGAGACCTCAATGAGATGGAGATTCAGCTCAGCCAGGCTAACAGGCAGGCATCAGAAGCCCAGAAGCAACTCAAGGGTCTACATGGACATCTCAAAGTATGATGAATCTTTAAATCAAGATTTTATGGTGCTTAGGTGAAATTCAACATTGTTCTTCAGTCTTTTCCTTTGTAAATCTTGTACTTTACAGGATGCCCAACTTAAACTAGATGACACTCTTCGTAGTAATGATGATCTCAAAGAGAACATCGCCATTGTGGAGAGACGCAACAATCTGCTGCAGGCTGAACTGGATGAGCTGAGATCCATAGTGGAACAAACTGAGAGAGGAAGGAAACTGGCTGAGCAGGAACTGCTGGATGTCAGTGAGAGAGTTCAGCTCCTGCATTCTCAGGTATGACACATCTGCATTAACACAAGTAAAACCCTTAAACCCTCTCTTAGTACACAATATAAACTAGAGACTATATGAATGTCAATATTGTCCATGTTCAGAACACCAGCCTGCTGAATCAGAAGAAGAAGCTGGAGGGAGATAATACTCAGCTTCAGACTGAGGTTGAGGAGGCAGTGCAGGAGTGCAGGAATGCTGAGGAAAAAGCCAAGAAGGCCATCACTGATGCTGCCATGATGGCTGAGGAGCTGAAGAAGGAGCAGGACACCAGTGCTCATCTGGAGCGCATGAAGAAGAACATGGAGCAGACCATCAAGGACCTGCAGCACCGTCTGGATGAAGCGGAGCAGATCGCCTTGAAGGGAGGCAAGAAGCAGGTCCAGAAACTGGAAGCCAGGGTAAGTTGCTGATGTTTTTAGAAACTACTTATTCTAATATTTAACACATCATACTAAAATTGTTACACAACTGTTAGGTGAGAGAGCTGGAGAGTGAGGTGGAGATAGAACAGAGAAAGGCCAGTGACTCTGTCAAGGGGATTCGTAAATATGAGAGACGCACCAAGGAGCTCACCTACCAGGTAGGAAAAATGTTGCCTATGAACAATTTTGTCCCTGCTTGAAAAAAACATAAAGTGCAGTATTTAAATGTATATTGCATATACTAAAAACATGTTTGATTTGCATAGACTGAGGAAGACCGAAAGAATCTGGCTCGCCTTCAGGATCTGGTGGACAAACTCCAGCTGAAGGTCAAATCCTACAAGAGAGCTGCTGAGGACGCGGTGAGTAATTTCCTCCACTGGTGCCATCTTATGATACGACTTCTCTAGTAATTGTATCTTTTGATTTTCATAAATGCTGTTGTGTGTAATCTTTAGGAAGAACAATCCAATTCCAACCTGGGCAAGTTCCGTAAGCTGCAGCATGAGCTGGATGAGGCAGAGGAGAGGGCTGATATTGCTGAATCTCAGGTCAACAAGCTGAGAGCCAAGAGCCGTGATACAGGAGCTAAGGTAAGCGCAGGCACTTAAAACTAGTGATTTTGGTCACAAAAATAAAAACCTCAGAAAAGCCACAAATAAATAGCAAGTAGTTTCAACAACTAGCCTACACTTGATGAAATGCATTCTGCTATTTAACAAGTGTGGCCATTGAAAATAAACAAAAAACATCCATGCTGATTAGCTGTGTAGAGTTTAAGCCATTTTGAACTGGATCAGCTAACCTTTCACTATTTTTCCCTTTTCCTTTCTAACAGAAGGGGGCAGATGAGGAGTGAAAATATTAGATGGATCTCTCTAAACATTGATTGCCATGACAATCTCTTCTGTAGCTCTGTAGAATAAACCAGACATGAAAATGAATACCTCATACTCTTTTGCATTTTTTTTAACAATGTAAACATTACAATGTCCCAACATGATCCTGAACACAACCGTAAATCGGTTGCCTAAATGTACTGTATGTGCCACAGACTAGGCTGTCTAGTCTAAGATCCAATTCAAACTAAATTCAATATGTTCTTAAATTGTCTTTTGAAGTATGGTCAACCATACTAAGATACAGTGTTTACCTATGACATTTGTTTTTACTGAACAATGGTCCAAAAAAAAACCCTGAATGTATAAAAATAAGGAAACTCTAGCTACAGATAAATATCCCTGATACATAAAATAAAGGGGCTTCAAACTGATCACAGTGGTAACATCAGAAGGGTGTGAAAAAATACTCGTGTCCCATACACCGCACAACCATGAGTGTCTCTGATAATAGGAGCGCAGGCAGAACAGAGCAGCAGGAGGCAGTATCGTCTTCTTTCTCATTTTATTCTGAACACAGAATATGAACTGCACAGGCAGCGCCATGTCCCTCCCCTACACCTCTCTCTCCATGATGGTGAGAGCCACACTTTTTTACATAAGGCAGTAAATGAACCAAACCCACCCAACTAACTTGAACATAAACACACATAAATTTGCTAACGCAAAAACTCAACCATCTTGCCTAAATAATGCATTAATCAACTCCCATAATACACCTGGCTGCTAGCACTGACAGCCAGGTCATTACATTATTGCAAACCACATTGCAGATTTAATTGTAAGCCACTGCCCATTACACTGTATGTTTTGACACAGCTCATCCTCAGGGAATAAAATTAAACCACTATGATTTAAAGTGCACATGCTCTTATAATGCCTCCATCAAAGCCATTAAATTAGATTTATTCAGTTTTGACAGAGCAGTAAAACGCAAGGGAAAATTCAATTACTATATAGACCATTACATCTCTACTGTGAATGTGAATTATGATTTGAAGTACAGAATTTACAATCTCTTTCTCATAAATTATGTTGGCAATACATTAATTATAAACCTAAAGTAACCTCGTCAATGCAGTGAATGTGAGAGCTGAGATAGTCAGTCACCACCACTTGAGGGCACCACCACCATTAAATCTCATATGAAGCATACTTTCTAGGGGTCCATGTGAAGCAGGATGGGGCAAGTTGTCAACTTTTTATTCCTTTAATTTCTCAGTGTAGCTTTATTTTTAACATAAATTCACTGGTATTCAACTGGTATTGCTCAGGAAAAACACGAACTGGTTAACCGTTTGCTACACTTTACAATAGGGTTCAACAACAATGTATCAATTTATGTAAATGTTGATTCATGCTATATTTAAATACACTAAATTTAATTGTTAACTCATGAAATACTCAATAACTTTTAATTGTTATTAATTACATAAACAGTAGCAAGTGAGAAAAGACTGTGTATGTGTGAGTTTAACATGATAACTCTCTCAGTAATCTGGTGTTAATGAACAATACTCCTGAGAACAGTACAAATGTACATTATGCAACTGACTTTGATCTTAATGTATGTCAGTGTCTATTACATTCACTTATTTACCCAAAAGCCATTACATATCAGAAATGTAGTTTGGAGGACAAAGTTAACAAATTGTATTGTCTTATTTTGAAGTTTGAGACCAAAATAGATGGCACTGCTAACTATATAAATTTTGCATAATGGCCCAAAGTTTATACCATTTATACCACTATACATGGGTATGGGTGCTTTGGTGTGCATAAATGTATTAATTATATGGACTCCTTGTATCCTTTGTCGTGGAAGAGCAATAGGAAGATATGTAAGAATGTGTGGTGGTGCTGGTGGCGTTATGGGAAGACATAACAGAGTGTGTGAAAATGCAATTGTGAATCCCACTTAGTCATATGATACAATGCACTTGTGTTTGTTTTTACATTGTACCTTTATAATATATATATAGAGAGAGAGAGAGAGAAAATATAGTAATATATATATAAAAAAAAGTGCATTACAGCTGTAATTAAATCTATAATTACACTGTTGCCCTTACCACTTAAACCACCCTTGAACCTACCCATGCCACCAAATCCGTCCCTAACCTTACCTGTATCTACCTGTGTTTTGTAATACAAAATGAACACAATAAATGCACTGTAATTTTTTATGTAAGTACATAGCAGATAAAGACACCTAATGTCCATTTTCTTTGTGTACCACAGTATTGACCTTTCCTAGTAAATGTGGTCTACTACTGAAATCTGTATCTATAAAGCTCAGTGTGATACACAAGAGCATTCAGCTAGACAAAACTGACATTCTTATATAGTGTAGAAAACAGACGGTCACCTAAAATATTTCCATGGTTAGGGTTAGGGCATTGGCTAATTAACTGAGACATTCGCTAGGTTTTGAAGCATGAATTACATGTTTTGGGTGAGTAACTACATTTTGCAGACGTGAGTTCTGATGTTCAAGCAAACAGTTGTGGCAGTTGCACTTACAGTTTAGAGAATGTTAAGACTGTTCCGAAAAATGAGCCAAAGTGAGAAAAACTGTAATGGTTCTCACATATTATGATCATGTGATTGTTTTTAGTTTATTAAACACTTTAATACAGTATTTATGAAGTATGATATTGAAAACCTTTTCCCTGTTAATTACAAGAAAGAAAAAGCAGTGCATTACCTTGATCTGTAGATGTGTTGGATCTTCTCCTGCAGGGAGCACAGTGTTTGTGTGTGGCTGAGTGGGGATAGAAAAAACAGGGTCAAGAGAGTGAGAGGAAAAGAAACATTTGCACAGCAGAGGTCAAAAGTCACGCCAATTTGCCTAAAGGAAGCATAATGTGTTCTTGTGGAGAACAATCAAATTCAGATAGATTATAGATAGATGGATTATAGATAGATAGATGAATAGATAGATGGATGGATGGATGGATGGATGGACGGATGGATGGATGGATGGATGGATGGATGGATGGATGGATGGATGGATGGATGGATGGATGGATGGATGGATGGATGGATGGATGGATGGATGGATGGATGGATGGATGGATGGATGGATGGATGGATGGATGGATGGATAGATAGATAGATAGATAGATAGATAGATAGATAGATAGATAGATAGATAGATGGATGGATGGATGGATGGATGGATGGATGGATGGATGGATGGATGGATGGATGGATGGATGGATGGATGGATGGATGGATGGATAGACGGATAGACGGATAGACGGATAGACGGATAGATGGATAGATGGATAGATGGATAGATAGATGGATAGATGGATAGATGAATAGATGAATAGATGAATAGATAGATAGATAGATAGATAGATAGATAGATAGATATTAATACCTGTATTCTCTGATTCTCTGTCTCCATCATACAGCTGGCTCGAACAAGGGATAACGAAGAAATGACAAGCAACTCAATCAAAGGAGCAAAAGCATCATGTGACGTCCAGTGGACACTTGTCCAAGTAAATCAAACAAACAGACCCCCCCGGTCTCCATTAATAGCCCGCTCAGTGGTCATGATGCACAATGGGTCAAGTCATTGACCTTTTGGTGAGCTGGGAAGACAAAGGGCCTAAACAGCTGAGAATGAACCGTCTCCGTCTCAGGGAAGAGTGGATTGGAATGTTCCACCTCGTCATGGCAAGAGACGGACCGGACAGCTAAAGGAAAAGAGACAGGATGTTAAGGTTCTCCAGATCTCCTGTTAATCCAGAGTGAAGGCCTTAATGAGGCACTCGTGCTAACCACTAAAATCATGCAAGCAACATGCCACAAATAATTTCTCTTTTTATTTTAGTTTTACTCAAAACCTTGAGAAAACATCTGCTTGACCCAACACTCGGAGATGCTAACCAGAAATGATTCCTGACTCCCTCAAGGTCATTGTGATGGATGGGTCCAACTGGCTTTATGATGCTATGACCTTAAAGACCTGAAAAACAAACCGGCAGAATTAACTTATACATCCCTAAATATAGGTATACAAATATTAATTATTAGGATATAAGATATAGGATGTTGTCTGGTTTATACGCACAGTTGTTTGCCACAGTAAATGCAGGTTAAGAACATTTACTTTTAGCTGCACGACAAAACCAAAAATGAGATATTATCAAATTGCAACGGCAGTGATTTAATTGTTCTTACAAGCAGCTCATTATCCACCAGTGTTTGTATACATGTATTAGCTTTGTAAATTATACAGTTATAATGTAAAAAACACACAAAATTATATTCTTATACCTGTCGCTGCTCAAGATGATGCAGTGGCTCCAACAGACGTGTTAAATAAAGGAGGGTAAATTAACACTGCATGAAGAAAGTGTGGCAACTTCAACACTTGACGCTTGTGCTATATTAAGAGCTCCATAAAGCTTAGCACATACATTACTATTTGAGGAGTCTCTGACACACATAAAAAGCTTAAAAAAGGTTAGAAACTTGACAATGACCATTGACATACTATATCACCACATCTGATCTCTTCCATCACAGAGGCACTCAAAGGAATTTAACAGGTTATCTTTGTCCTCAAGGCTAAAGTAAAGGAAACAATGCCATGTAAACAATACAACTTATGGGGTATGGCCCCTCGGTCATCTCTCTGAGGGACAGCAACAGACTTCAAGCATGCTATGTGATTCAGTGCTTCAAAGCATATAGGGGCTATCTGTCAGGTTTTTAAGTTTTTAAGACACACAATGCAGCAGATGCACAATGCATTTTTATAGGAACAAAAAGGTTTTTTTAAAAAAAATTTAAAGCTATAAAATGTTGATATGTAAAATGTCAACTGCACACTGATCTATGCCCCTTAAATTACTAAATTGAAGGGGCATTTGACTTTTTAAAAATCCAATGAGGAAAGAGGTTGGCAGAGTGTACGAGAGAGAGAGCAAGTTTTGAACGGGAGATGCAATTTGCAGCTTTCTTATTCCTGCTTTTAACATATATTTTAGACTGGTTTTAGTTTTTTTTAATCATTACTTAAAACATTAACCCCCAGGGGTTGGCCGTCAGTGCCAAAGAGAGTCAAATATCTAAATAAAAATAAATAGATTTTTGTCACACAGACGAGTGTTATACATCATTCAAAACTGTTCAGTATGTACTTTTATTTGTGTATACTCACAATAAAAACTAAATTTTGTGCTTTTCAGTAAATAAATTTAAAAAAGTTTATTACAAATAATGCACGTCTATTTTTAAATGCGTCTGAAAATGAGCTGCAACTCAGAGAATACTTGCCACATGAGACATATATATAAAGAAACGTTGAAATTTCAGGTTTTAAATAGTTTGTCAAATCGAAAACAAATATTCTCCGTTCATGTAATCTGTTTGAAAAGAGAGCAATGTCAGTCGTTCAAGACATAACCCATTATCCACTAATGGGTTTAAAAGAGCCTTCTTGGGAGCATTTCTTCCCACTGACTATCTCACTGAGGTAGAGGAACAGCTTAAAGCTATGATTCTGTGACCCATCTATGATCTGGGGGGCTCTGTGACACTGCTATATTAGGGATAAGAGAAATACACGATTTATTTTACAAATTTGAAGGATGATAAAATACTGTTTAAAAAAAAAAAAAAAAGTATAGTTATGATTCAATTGGTTTCAGGCCCTAATTGAAGTTCTCTGTCTTTTGTATGTGGGACTTTTATGTTTGATGCAGAAACATCCTGTAGTTGGCAAAATTAACTTTTTTTTGACAGGAGAGCACTTTGGAAGAAGACGGCCTTCTGTAGTAGAAAAGGCAAAGCCAGGTTTTAGCACGACAGCATGCATGTGAGGTGATACTGTTTGAACCAAACAGATTGGTGATTTTCAGTCTTCTCCTTTGAAGTCGTTTATGGATTAATTACCCATCAAAGTTCAAGACTTGTTTTTTTTCTTTTCTTAAATTTTTGCTATTTCATCACGTTTGGTGGATTATTACCATTTGTCCTGGACATTTTGATTAATTTTTTGGTCTCAAGGATTAAGGACTCGCGCATAAGGACAATACTTCTCACGCATGGACTATTTGATCAAGGACCCTCGTATAAGTGTCCATTTTTCTGATTTGACTATTGAGTTATCAATATACTTTGTTGGTTAACCTGCTTATGCCTATTTTTGTCTGCTTTCAAGCATTGATACAGTTTTTCCCCTTATTCATTCATGCCTTGTGAGTTCCCTGAACTTTTAAGTGACTGCTGGTTTACTAAATTTGCAAGCCAAATTTGCCACAGCTTGCTATTGAGCCCCCGGATGATGGAGCAGGTACCTCTCACGGCAGACCCAGCATGTCATTCGGCACTCTGGGCAAGGACCAGATGTCAATGTCAAGGTGGTATCACGTCGGGGAAAGATGTGTTTGATGGCCTCGGTCTGCTTTTGCATTCCTGAGAACTGCTGGGCAAAGGCAAAGGCATAATATTCTAGATGCCTTGTTATTCTACATTTTTAAAAGCACATTTGCTTCTTATCGATCCAAGATGTATGCTGTGACGTATCGATCTTCTACTGGTCACACATCTTCACGTGACGCAAATTTGCAGGTCAGAGTTCACCAAACTTGAACTTTGAAAAGCAGCATAATGCAAAACTTTTTTTTCGGAATGCACAGCTGTTTGCGGTCTGACGCCTTTGCATGCATATAAATTCATTGTTGAGGCTAATGCTGTATTTAGCTGTATTTAGCTATACTCAGGGTTGAGCTGGGACTCCTCTTGATTAGAGAGTTGTTATGCTGAGTCTCTGGCTCACCAGAGTTATAGACATACATGTATAAACTATGGCTAGGGTATTTCAGAATATCAAATTGGAGGGTGGTAGGCTGAAAGCATCCCCGACTGCTTTATCTGCATTGTAAAGGCTTCCTCTCACTGTAGAGAGTCATTGTTGAGGCCTTCGCTCTCCAGAGTTCTGATATATTTAGAGATCAAAGTTAAGCGGTACCCATGTTGAGGGCGGTAGGCTTCCTCTCATTTGATTCATCCTGTTGAGTCCTCCACCCTTTAAAGCTCCATGCAAACAATCTTTGTCGTTGCAGAGTTTAAAGAGGAAGCTCCTCTCGATCTAGAGTTGTTGTTTAGGCCTCTCGTTCTTTGAGCTTTGTGTTTCAAGATTCAAGATTCAAGAGTTTTATTTGTCACATACACAGTTATATACAGAATATACAACCGGCAGTGAAATGTAAACAGGTCCGCTCCATGGACAGTGCAAATTCACAGTTAAAAAACACAAGGAGGAAATTATATAGAAATAGAATAAAAAAGTACTATATGTAGAATTATAAATAAATCAAGTAGAAAAAAAATAAAAGAATAAAGAAGTGGAATAAAATAAGTGAAATAAACTGTGCAGTGAGTAAACTGTAGACTTATAAATATGTGGTTAACAGAAATGTACAAAGTATAATTTGCAAACAGGTTTATAACAGGTTGTTACACAGTAACAACGAGAACAGAAAGTGCAGTGCAATGTCAGTATGTCGATGTTTATCCTGAAGTGAAGTCACGTGATGTTAGGTGACTGAGTTCAGGAGTCTGATGGCCTGGGGGAAGAAGCTCCTCCTGAGTCTCTCAGTTTTGGCCATCAGGCTTCGGGAAGCGCTTACCAGATGGCAGCAGCGTGAAATGAGGGTTTGCAGGGTGATTAGAGTTCTTGATGATCTTAGTAGCTCTACCTTTGCAGCGTTTGGTGTAGACGTCCTGCAGAGACGGGAGAGCTGACCCTGAGATACGCTCGGATAAGCGCACGACTCTTTGCAGGGCTTTGCAATCATGACTGGTGCTGTTCCCATACCACGCTGTGATGCACTGAGTTAATACACTTTCTATTGCTCCCTAAATAGAAAGTTTTCAGGATAGCTGGGGAAACCCTGAATTTCCTCAGCTGGTGCAGGTGGTACAGTCTTTGCCTGGCTTTTTTCACCTGTGTCTGAATGTGTGCAGTCCAGGTCAGGTCCGCGGAGATGTTTACACCCAGGTACTTTAAGCTGCTCACTCTCTCTACTGGTGACCCGCTGATCATGAGAGGGGAGTATGTCCGTTGCTGTCTCTTCCTGAAGTCCACAATCAATTCTTTGGTCTTGCCAACATTCAGAGAGAGACAGTTGTCCTGGCACCATGATGTTAGTTGCTCCACCTCGTCCAAGTATGCCGTCTTGTTGTTGGAAATGAGGCCCAGGACAACAGTATCATCAGCAAATTTGATGATAGAGGTGGAGCTGTGTGTGGACAAACAGTCATGTGTGTAGAGAGAGTAGAGCAGGGGACTCAGGACACAGCCCTGTGGAGCTCCCACACTCAGGGTGATGGAGGTGGAGGTGAACTGGCCTACTCTCACCACCTGAAGCCTGCCAGTGATCTTCAATCCAGTGGCAGAGAGAAGAATTCAGGCCGAGATCCAGGAGTTTGGAGGTTAGCTTAATGGAAACTATGGTGTTAAAGGCTGAGCTATAGTCAATAAATAGTAGCCTTACGCAGTTCCCACTTTTGCTGTCGATGTGAGTGAGGGAGGAGTGGAGGACATGAGAGATGGCATCTTCAGTCAATCTATTGGGACGATAGAAGTGGGTCCAAAGTGTCAGGAATGAAGGAGCAAATGGTGTTTTTAATGAGTCTCTCAAAGACCTTCATGACTATAGACGTGAGACTCCACTCGATCCTTATAACGGAGTTTTGCGGCTTTAACTGCGCGTCGGAGAGCATAGCAGGATGATTTGTAGTCATTCATATTCCGTTAGGAGACCTGCGTTGTATGCGGCAGTGCGTGTGTTCACTGCAGCGCGGATTGAATTGTCCACCCACGGTTTCTGATTTGAGAAGGCCGTTATTGTTATTGTTTGTGTGGCTTGCTCTGTAAGTGTGTTGATGAAGCAAAACGCCACATCTGTGAACTCGCTGACGTCAGCTGAATTCGCCCGGAACATGTCCCAGTCAACGTCATCAAGAGCTGCCTGTAGCGCGGTCTCTGAATGGGGTGACCAGCGTTTAACTTCCCGCCTCGCCGGGGTTCCTGAACGAAACTTTGTCTGTATTCAGGTGTGAGGAAAATGCCGGCATGATCCGATTTGCCAAAAGCTGGTAGTGAACGAGCTTTATAGGCATTCTTAAACAAAGAGTAGCAATGATCCAGTGTGCTTGCTCCAGGAGACGTGCTGGTGAAAGTTTGGCAAGACTTTCTTTAGGTTTGCTTTGATAAAATCGCCCACGACAATGAAAGCCAGTCCTGTTTCTGCTTGTGGTGGAATGTAAACGGCAGTGGCGATTACCTAGGAAAACTCCCTCGGCAGATAGAATGGGCGGCAAATGATTGTTAAATGTTCCAGATGAGGCGAGCAGGGCCGCGAAAGAATGGTGATGTTCCTAGGATCGCACCATTTCTTGTTGATCATGAAACACACTCCACCGCCTTTAGATTTACCGGCCTCGGCTGTTCTGTCCATCCAAAAAACAGAGAAGATCTCAGACGGCGTCACTGCTGTGTCCGGGACCGCGGGCGTGAGCCATGTTTCGGACAAACAATAGATGTTACAGTCTCTCATGTCCAGTTGAAAACTTATCCTGGCTCTAAGATCATCCATCTTATTCTCCAAGGATTGGACATTTGTGAGCAGAATGCTTGGGAGAGGTGGGCTGAATGCCCTTTTTCTCAGTCTGTTGCGAATCCCAGCACGTTTCCTGTTTCCTTGATTCTTCGCCTTCAACTCGACAGGCCATTGTTCAACTCGGCGTTCCGACAAATCTCAGATGGCCACAGAGGATTGGTGAAAGTGTCCTGAAACAGTCCAGTGTAGCGGTAACCAATGTCCAAAAGTGTTTTGCTGTCATAGCAGATCAATGCAGATGATAAATTTGTAAAAATTGAGAGCAAAAGAGAGTAAAATAATAAATAAAAGCACAGTCTTCGTGGAGCGACCTGAGCGGCGATCGAACACGGCGGCGCCATCTTGTGGAATAGAACTGTTTTGGGTAGAACTAAGCTTAGCTACTTCCCCTGTGAGATCTCATATATTTTTTTGGCAATCAATAGTTATGTAACCACATGGGTATGAGTGTGGGTAGGCTTCCTCTCATTGGAGAGTCGTACTGCTGAGGCCTCCCATCCCCAGAGCTCCATGTAGACATTATCTGTCTCCGGTATGGAAACTGTAGTCAGGTTCACTCGAGATTCAAGTTTAGTGGCACTCCCCTAGTTATGGTTTTTTTCAAGAGTGCTCCATCTCATAAAGCCAAGCAGACGTCTTTAGACACCTGGCATGCTCAGGTTGAGCTAGGCTGATACTCTTCTTGTTTAAGAGAGTTATTATGAAGCGTGCGTTGCTCTCTAGAGATTCAAGCATAAGCCTCGAGCATATGCCCAGGACATTCTCAAGTGACAATACATTTTTGTGTCTCGTTGGCCTTTTCTGGGCCTCCTTAACACTTTAGATCGAGAGGGTTTAATACCTTTTAAACTTGTGCTAGTACTAACAGCTCCCTAGAACTCTGTAGTCAGCATCATGTTGTAAGGTTCTGCAGGAGCCTCCATGATACTGCTTCCAAGAAGCATGGGCAGTACTCCCCTCAGGAGAGATATTTATGTATATTAATCTGTTTCTTTAGAACATGATATCTTTGGATACAATAGCAAGATGATATCAGGTTGAAGGACTCTAGCGAGCCTCCGGATGACACTTGTTATAAGTTAAAGCTGGGTACTCCCCTCATAGGGTACCATCAGAGAGCTCAGCTTTTTCATACAAGTTTGTTTGTAAGAACAGGTTGTTGGCTAAAGCTAATAGAGCAAATTCGTCTCCTTGGCAAAGGGGTTGACATGAAGGTCCCCAGGGCCTGGGCCATACTTCATTAAAGGAATCTCCCTTAAAGTATGGGTTGTGGTTTCTAAGCCTTTGAGCTTGGCTTTGGGTCAAGTCTTTCCATTCTGGAATTGTGAAGGTAATTCCTCATTGAGGCATAAAGCTTGGGCAGTGGTCGTAGGGAGTAGTGTCACTGACAGCAAAGACTGTGGACTCTTAGGAGAATTTAATTCTGATTTTAGACCATGTAGTACAATTTTCTTGTGCTTGTCACAGCCAAAATTGACAATAAATCCACTCAGCATGGGTATTTCATTCCCCAATAGCATCTCAAGACAGTGCAAGTCCCATTTCAAAAGGGAATATCTCGAGTTACGACTGTAACCCTGGTTCCCTGAGAACAGGAAACGATACTGCATCTTGTTGCCATGCCTCTGGGCTGCCTGCATGGTCTTTTCAGACAAAGAAGTGGATGACATGTTCTCTAGACTCCCCTTTTATATTTCCAGGTCGCACTAATAGTGACGTCATGGCTGTCGCCGGCCAATACAATTGTTGTGATTATACTTCAGTCATCAGTCATGATGAGGTGTTCCCCAATAGTGTCTCAAGACGCACTGTCTCTTTCCCTGTTCAGAGGGAACCAGGGTTACAGACTGTGGCGAGCAACGAGGCGAGGGTCCGTGAGAGTGGGCCGGTGGCGAATGATGATGAGCGTCAGCTGTGCGCCACACCGGTCTCGTCTCACGGAGGAGTGACGGGAGCATAAAAGGAGGAGCGACGACAGTGCAAGACGAGAGAGGACCAGGCCTGGATTTTATGTTGCGTTTTGTTTTGTTTTGTATGTAGGCGGCAGTCGTCCGTGAGGGGCTGCCGCCGTTATTATGTTTTGGTTGTTTATTTTTGATTAAAGTTTTTAAATGTTCACCGGTTCCCGCCTCCTTCTTCCCTGAACATACAAACTTCATTACACAGACGTACCCGAGACATTTTGTTCTGGCTTTGGCAGCACATAAAGGCCAATTTTTGTAAAAGCACCATGCTACTCAAAATGTAGTTCATGTTTAAATCAAGCGCTTTCAAGGACCTAGGTTTCCTTTCACATACTTTCCCATCCTTGAATCCATGTGCCTGAAATTCAAGGACTTTTAAATATTTTCAATAAGTGTGGAAATCCTGTTAGTTAAAGTTTGTCTTTTAAAAAAAAAAAAATTGAATTGAGACATGTTGCCTTGGCTGGTTACTAGCTTTTTTTATGTTAATTTCAAGTAATGAAAATCTGTACAGTTTTAGGCCTAGTCCACACATACACAGGTATATTTATAAACAGAGTTTTTTTCCTCTGTTAAAAAAAAAAAGAATCGCGTCCACATGAAAACGCAAAAGCATGCTATGAAGTGCTGTCAAGAGCATGCCAAACCAACAGGTGACAATATAACCCTAACCGCGAAGCCATGTTGGCCAATCAGAAACCTGGAAAAAAGGTTATTGCCGGTTCCAGTTCTGACGTAACAAGCCAACATCTCAACACAACATCAAAAACACTGCAACCGGAGTTTCTAAAAATCTTCACACTGACAGGTGTTTTCAAAAAAGTTTCAGTGACCAGATACGGTGTTTGCATGTGGACGAACCACAGAAAAAGCTGCAGTTTTGAAAATACACGTGTTTGTGTGGACACCTTGTTTTTAACCCGACTGTGTATCTCAATGAAACTATTTAAAGAATCATATCTGCTGGTTCATTCTGAAAGAAATATTTCCTTGCCACTGTTGCGTTTAATCAAGGTGCCATTGTTTAATGCTTAAGACTTACACCTACTCCAGCTTTTAAATAAATTTTTTTTTTTTGAAGTCAGAAGACAGGAAGTAGAGGCACAATGGATTCCAAATGAACCCAACAGATGCAAGACCATTCTAGTGCACCCAGTGACAAAATGAAGCTCCGATTACAAACTTTATTAGACATAAGGTTGCCCCCATTTCTTCCATTCTTTCTCCTGAGTGTTGATAAACCAGAGTAAATAGACAGGTGATAATGAGGCTCTGTAAAGGATGAGGAGCCTAGAATAGATTGCCCAAGTGCTAAGACTAAGTAAGGTGCTTGTGGAGAGGGTGCAGAATAACTGAGGGACAAGAGGTTAAGGCAGGCCAGAAACCTCACAAAAGGTCTTAAGTGATGGCACAGCTCCCCAACAAATCAACACTGTAGAGATGACAATACATTAACGCAGTATAGACACAGATCTGGGGCTAAGACGGTTAGTTTGACCTGCTCGCCATGTTCTATCTGTTAAGGAGGAGTAATTATAAGCACCTTCATGTTAACTGATGCACAGAAACAGTAACACTGCTGTAATGTATTCAGAATACATTAACTTCTGTAAACATATTAATTACACTTTTGTTTTCAAGCATTTGTTTTGGGAATCTTTGTAAAGCTGGAAAATATTTTTGAAGAAAGAATGGGGTGAACATGGATTAACATGAATGAAGCTGTTGTTCATATCCATCATTTGTGTTTTACAGGTTGTATCAAGTTCATTACTTGCAAACTGTAAAACACAAATGATGGATATAGCATTGGGAAATCAAGAAAGGTCAAAGCAACAAATAAGAACAAGCAAGAGTTGCAGCTGTCTCTGCATTAGGGGAGAACAAAAGGTCGCAAGTACAGATATTCATTGTTGCCGTTACAGCTGTCTACTGTAATTTTACTGTTCTGTGACAGCCGTCTTGCTCATGAGGCATTGTTACCTTGTCTTGATCCTTGAGCACAATTAACCTGTGAAATTCCCAGTGCATGCCTGTCTCTTTGAGGACAAAAAATGACACACTTCAAGAAAAGCATCATAGTGCATTATTGCTGGAATCTTTAAAAGGATTGTGTGAATGTTCAACTATGGTTTAGATATATTACATGTACAAGAGTCTCCACCTCTATAATGCTTTACGTACATAAAAAAAACAGACATGTTGTGAATTTGCCCTATGAAACTAACTACAGAGTATGAAAGTGAAGATGTTCATTTCAATATAAAAATATGGGACAAAAATAGCACCATTGTGATTTACATCCATTCTGATGTTTTCACGCTACCATTACATGATTAAACTAATGTGACTCAGGTTTTTTCTGGCACCCAAAAGGAGCCACACACACAAGTGACCCGAACCAAATACAGATGGTCAACGTCACAGGCATTGTCTCTATATAAAGAGATATGCTACAGCACAATATTGCAAGCTCACATCATTGTGCCATCTAAAGGTAAGAGCACACATCATTTAGATTGAATTGTTCATGAGGACAATAGAATAAGATGACTTCTCATTAATGATGTTTCTTTTTCATTGAAAGGACTTGAACTTTCTTGGGTTTGGATTTTATCTGGTAAGGCATGCTTATTGTATGTTATAGTATATGTATGTTTATGCAATATTTTCTTTTTGAATGCAACAATTTTCTGTTGAAAGACCAATAAATAATTATAAATATTTAATATTTACAATGGATTTTTTATTGTAAACAAGTTTTACAAGTTCTGATAAGTTTGTCATCTTTGCCTCAGTCTGACTGAAAGATGGTGGACGTGATGGCAGAGTTTGGGCCAGCGGCTCCGTTCTTACGAAAGTCAGACAAGGAGCGTCTGGAGGCCCAAACTCGCCCCTTCGACATGAAGAAAGAATGCTTTGTGCCCGACCCTGTGGTTGAGTTCGTCAAAGCCTCCATCACCAGTAGAGACGGTGACAAAGTCACTGTTGACACTGAATTTGGAAAGGTAAGAGCTAATCTCTGCATTGTTGTAGATTGTACACAGGAGTACAGTGTGACTGACAAAACATTTTTGTGTGCTCTTTACAGACAGTAACTGTGAAGGAGGCTGATATTCACCCCCAGAACCCGCCAAAGTTTGATAAAATTGAGGACATGGTGATGTTCACCTTCCTGCACGAGCCCGCTGTGCTGTTTAACCTCAAAGAGCGTTACGCAGCCTGGATGATCTACGTGAGTCGAGTCTTAAAACACTCACACATTCTCTTTATCTTGCATGAGCAGATCTAAACCTTCTGTGAATCTCCTACAGACCTACTCTGGGCTCTTCTGTGTCACTGTGAACCCCTACAAGTTTTTGCCAGTGTACAATCAGGAAGTCGTCAATGCCTATCGAGGAAAGAAACGAAATGAGGCTCCTCCTCACATCTTCTCCATCTCTGATAATGCCTACCAGTACATGCTGTCAGGTGATGATCTGATTTGTAATTTTTGGGAGATTTCTAATGCAATTTCAAATGCTAAGTTTCTTATGTTTTATTTTCTCAGATAGAGAAAACCAGTCTGTCCTGATCACGTACGTAATACATATTCCATAGCATAATATTCCTCCTTTCACTAATATTTTCTATGCTGCATTTTATCAGCCCTTTAATTAACTGTTTTTATATTAAGTGGAGAATCCGGTGCTGGAAAGACTGTGAACACTAAAAAAGTGATCCAGTACTTTGCGAGCATTGCAGCAGCATCGCCCGGCAAGAAGGATCCATCAGCGGAGAAAAAGGTGCTTAATTCACCAAAAAATGACTCATTATGATCTTGTTGTTAAGATACACTTATTGTTAAAATGATTCTCAGGGTACTCTGGAGGATCAAATCATCCAGTGTAATCCTGCTCTGGAAGCCTTTGGTAATGCCAAGACCATCAGGAATGACAACTCCTCCAGATTTGTAAGTGGGGTTTACATTGGTGTTGTTATTCTATATTGGTTTCCATGACATGTTATATGAGCATGTTATGTATTGTATTATGCATTGCTTTATTTACAGGGTAAATTTATCCGTATCCATTTTGGCCACAGTGGAAAGTTAGCTTCTGCAGACATTGAGACTTGTAAGTAACTTTACAGCCCAACATCATTCCAACAAATTACACAATTATGAATATGATATTCATCTATTTATCAATTCATTTAGATCTGCTGGAGAAGTCTCGTGTCACCTTTCAGCTCAAGGCTGAGAGAGACTACCACATCTTCTATCAGATTCTGTCCCAGAGAAGACCAGAACTGCTGGGTAACTGGGAACTGCCCATCATATCTATTAACACTGCCAGCTCTAATTAGAAGAGTCTTTTCTGATCTATGTTCCCATTTCTCCTTAGAAATGCTGCTCATCACCAACAACCCCTATGACTACGCCTTCATCTCCCAAGGAGAGACAACAGTGGCTTCTATTGATGACGGTGATGAGCTGATGGCCACTGATGTGAGTGTTTGTTAAAACACAGGCAGTTCACAACACAAGAACCACACAAAGTATTATAAGAAATGATCCACTCAGCATTTGCAGTTTAGTCACCATTAGCACAATTGGCAACTCGTATGACTGCGTTTCTGCTGAGGAACATGAATTGACAATGTCCTGGCTTATTTCCATAAAATAAAAGCATATCTATGCAAAAGCATAAGTTTGAAAAAGAACCATAAAAGGTTCACACAACATGTGATTGTGTGAGGAAAAGAACAGTGTGAACATGCTCTACTTGCTCTAAGAAATACAGTCATACAGGTACAGAGCAACTTAAAAGAGAATAAATGATTCTCTTGTCTAGTCTATTCTTTAAAGACTTATAATGTACTTGTCAAAAGCATGAAACATTTGCCATGATATTTAACATGCTCTGTACATTTGCTGTAGGAAGCGTTTGATGTGTTGGGCTTCACCAATGAAGAGAAGAACAGCATCTACAAGCTGACTGGTGCCGTCATGCACTTTGGCAACATGAAGTTCAAACAGAAGCAAAGAGAGGAACAGGCCGAGGCTGATGGGACTGAGGGTCAGTATAATTTGGAATCTCAGCTTCATACAGGAGACATGTTGCATATAGAGAGTCCTAGCTCTGTATTATTTTTTTATCTTCTAGATGCTGATAAAATCTCATATCTGATGGGATTAAATTCAGCTGACTTGATCAAGGGTTTGCTCCACCCAAGAGTCAAAGTAGGAAATGAGTGGGTCACCAAGGGACAGAATGTCCAGCAGGTAAAATAATAATCTTAGAGTTAGGGGGCATTAGAGATTCAAGAGTTTTATTTGTCACATACACAGTTATATACAGAATATACAACCGGCAGTGAAATGTAAAATGTAATTTGTCATTAGAGTTTTCAGCCTCATATGTTCAGTTTCCAAGACATAAAAACAAAATCTTTCATGTCTCTGAAAAATCGCTATCTAATCTGCAATGTGTCAAATTCTGCTAAATTCAATCTTTTCTTTATCAGGTGTACTACTCTATTGGTGCTCTGGGAAAGTCAGTGTATGAGAAGATGTTCCTCTGGATGGTTGTGAGAATCAACCAATCCCTGGCTACCAAACAGCCTCGTCAGTACTTCATTGGTGTGCTGGACATTGCTGGATTTGAGATCTTTGATGTAAGCTGGAATTATTGTTATTCAACAATCCAACAAGCAGTGCAACCTGTTTGACCATTGTGATCATAAAATATTTTCCACCTGCAGTCCAACACCTTTGAGCAGCTGTGCATCAACTTCACTAATGAGAAGTTACAGCAGTTCTTCAACCACCACATGTTTGTGCTGGAGCAAGAGGAATACAAGAAGGAGGGCATTGAATGGGTGTTTATTGACTTCGGCATGGACTTGCAGGCTTGTATTGAGCTTATTGAGAAGGTGGGTGAATATCATGTTGATGATTATACTGTGAAGGGAAAATCATAATTTTCAGTATTAACTCTTGTGGCAAAATATTGACTGTCAAGATCTACAATTCCTTGTAGCCCATGGGTATCATGTCCATCCTTGAAGAGGAGTGCATGTTCCCCAAAGCCAGTGATGCAACATTTAAAGCTAAGCTTTATGACAACCATTTGGGGAAAAATCCAAACTTCCAGAAGCCTAGGATTGTCAAGGGTAAACCAGAGGCCCATTTTGCCCTGGTTCACTATGCTGGCACTGTGGACTACAACATTGCAAACTGGCTGGTGAAGAACAAGGACCCTCTCAATGAGACGGTTGTAGGGTATTTCCAGAAATCAACTCTTAAGCTGTTGTCTATTCTGTTTGCTAATTACGCTACTGATGACGGTAAGTACATACTGGAGTGTGACACAAAAATATAATAAGCATTACTTGTACTGTTTAATAATAACAAAAATCACTTATTTCACAGCTGCGGATTCTGGAGGAAAGGCTGCCAAAGGTAGCAAAAAGAAGGGTTCTTCCTTCCAGACGGTGTCAGCCCTCCATAGGGTATGAAATATTATAACACTATTTTGTCTCACAAGGTTTTATTGCATATAAATCGAAATCCTCTATGGTCTACCAACAGGAGAACTTGAACAAGCTGATGACCAACTTGAGGTCAACTCACCCTCACTTTGTGCGCTGCCTCATCCCCAATGAGAGTAAGACTCCTGGGGCGATGGAGAATCCTCTGGTCATGCACCAGCTGCGCTGTAACGGTGTGCTGGAGGGCATCAGGATCTGCAGAAAGGGATTCCCCAACAGGATCCTGTACGGAGATTTCAAACAACGGTTAGTATAAAACCAAACGGCTTTCGTGTCTTGCAAAATAATTTAGTAAAAGTTATTACAAGTTGCATAATTTCAACTTTCTGTTTTTAAATTTATTTAAAAAAAAATTTTTTGGTAGATACCGCATCCTAAATCCTGCTGCTATCCCAGAGGGACAGTTTATTGATAACAAGAAGGGTTCAGAAAAACTTCTGGGCTCTCTGACCATTGATCATGAGCAGTACAAGTTAGGACATACTAAGGTATTTTTATATTAACATTAACTTTTTCCAAAGTCACTTTTCCATTGTCATCCTTTCTGATGCAACAATTCTTCCCTATACAGGTCTTTTTTAAGGCTGGTCTTCTGGGTGCTCTTGAAGAGATGCGAGATGACCGTCTTGCACTTATTATAACAGGAATTCAGTCCATGTCTCGTGGTTTTCTATCAAGAGCTGAGTTCCAGAAAATTGTGGAAAGAAGGTTAGATTCTAGTTCTTCAGTCTTTAACGTATTCTCCAAGTTACATTTTATAATTTAAGATTTTCTTTATTATCTACAGAGATGCTTTGTTGGTGATCCAGTGGAACGTACGTGCTTTCATGGGTGTCAAGAATTGGCCCTGGATGAAGCTCTACTTCAAGATCAAGCCTCTGCTGAAAAGTGCAGAGTCTGAGAAAGAAATGGCCAACATGAAGGAAGAATTCCTGAAGTTGAAGGAGGCGTATGCCAAATCTGAAGCCCGCAGAAAGGAGCTTGAGGAAAAGATGGTTTCTCTTCTCCAAGAGAAGAACGACCTGCAGCTTTCAGTGCAGTCTGTAAGTTCACATGGGGCTACAACTCTGCACTTTTCACATTTTCACAAGTCAGAAAACAAAACAAGTTTTCATTTTTTTGGTTTCATGTTGATAGGAGCAAGATAACCTTTGTGATGCTGAGGAGAGATGTGAGGGTCTGATCAAGAGCAAGATCCAGCTTGAGGCCAAAGTCAAAGAAATTACTGAGAGACTGGAGGATGAAGACGAAATGAATGCTGAGCTGACTGCAAAGAAACGAAAGCTGGAGGATGAATGTTCTGAGCTCAAGAAGGACATTGATGATCTTGAGCTCACTCTGGCTAAAGTGGAGAAAGAGAAACATGCCACTGAGAACAAGGTCAGTACAACACTGAACGTTTAGTGATGCTAGAATGGTGTGTTAAGAGTCTATTGATACAATGACACATTTCTCCAGGTTAAAAACCTGATAGAAGAGATGGCCGCTTTGGATGAGATCATCGCTAAGCTGACCAAGGAGAAGAAAGCTCTTCAGGAGGCCCATCAGCAAACGCTGGATGACCTCCAGAGTGAGGAAGACAAAGTCAACACACTCACCAAAGCCAAAGCCAAGCTGGAGCAACAAGTGGATGATGTAAGAGCTAGAAAACACAACACTAGAATTAAAATGAGAAGCTTTTTTAAAATAACTGCGTTATTTATGAAGTGACTGCGTAACTATTTTTATATTTTTTGATGAAATTTAGCTTGAAGGTTCTCTGGAACAAGAAAAGAAAATTCGCATGGATCTTGAGAGAGCTAAAAGAAAGCTTGAGGGTGACTTGAAGTTGACTCAAGAGAATGTGATGGATTTGGAAAATGATAAGCAGCAGACGGATGAGCGGCTCAAGAAGTAATATATTTTATAAAATATAAAAACCAATTTTAATATTAAATGCATATATTTAGTAAAACTACAATAAGGTTCCAATTGACTCAACTACATAATATAACATGTAAACACTAATAATGAAAAATACTTTATTAAAGCATTTATTAAACTTAAAATGTAAAGTTAAACATTTACTAACACATTATTATAATCAAAATGTAATTAATAGTAAGTAATAAGTTGTTACTACCGTTAATATTAAATGGGCCTGAGCTGACATAAGCTAACAATGAAATGTTTTATTTTTATTAATTAATTACATGTCTTGTTCATTGTTAGCTAATGTTGTTTAATGCATTACCTAACATTAACTAATGGAACCTTATTGTAAAATGTTACTAGATATATTAATTCAAATTTTCATATAATCATTCATGTGTCATCCCGTTTACTTGGCAGAAAGGACTTTGAAATAAGCCAGCTCAATAGCAAGATTGAAGACGGACAAGCTTTGGATTCCCAACTCCAGAAAAAACTGAAAGAGTTGCAGGTAAACTATATATGTCTTAAGACAGATACAGTTGGATAGTTAGGAAATTTAACCTTCATTTTGAATGTTTGCACATTTCTAGGCCAGAATTGAGGAGCTTGAGGAAGAGCTGGAGGCTGAGAGAGCTGCCCGTGCTAAAGTTGAGAAACAGAGAGCTGATCTGTCCAGAGAACTGGAGGAGATCAGTGAGAGGTTGGAGGAGGCTGGTGGAGCCACTGCTTCCCAGATTGAGATGAACAAGAAACGTGAAGCTGAGTTCCAGAAAGTGCGCAGAGACCTTGAAGAGGCCACTCTGCAACATGAGGCCACTGCGGCTACACTGAGGAAGAAACATGCAGACAGTGTGGCTGATCTGGGAGAGCAGATCGACAACCTCCAGAGAGTGAAGCAGAAGCTGGAGAAAGAGAAGAGTGAACTCAGACTGGAACTGGATGATGTGGTCTCCAACATGGAGCAGCTTGCAAAGGCAAAAGTGAGTGCGAGAAATGATGCTGAGAGTCTATAATGTATGTGTTGTCAGTCACAGAAAACGATCAACTATGATATAATTTATCCTCAAGACAAACCTGGAGAAAATGTGCAGAACTCTGGAAGACCAGATGAGTGAGTACAGAACCAAGGCTGAGGAAGGTCAGCGCACAATCAATGATTTCACCATGCAAAAAGCCAAGCTGCAAACTGAGAATGGTAAGAACACAAACTATTGTGCTATGGTACCAACTGTACCATAATGAATATCAATAGTCAATATTTTTTAATATTTAATTTTAGGTGAACTTGCCAGACAGTTTGAGGAGAAAGACTCCCTTGTGTCTCAGTTAACCAGAGGCAAGCAGTCCAACACTCAGCAAATTGAGGACCTCAAGAGACAGCTCGAAGAAGAAATCAAGGTTTTCAAAATCTCCTAGTCTAAAATTTTTGCTAAAGACATACAAATTCACTGTTGTAATAAAAATTGGCTGCAAATATTAGTTTGATTTGTTTGTCTTCAGGCTAAGAATGCCCTGGCCCATGCAGTTCAGTCTGCTCGTCATGATGCTGATCTGCTGAGGGAGCAATATGAGGAGGAGCAGGAAGCCAAGGCTGAGCTGCAGCGTGGTATGTCCAAGGCAAACTCTGAAGTGGCTCAGTGGAGAACCAAGTATGAAACTGATGCCATCCAGAGGACTGAGGAGCTGGAGGAAGCAAAGTAAGAAGCAAAAAATATTTAAAAGTTTGGTCATTAGTAATGAGACACTTTTCTAAATGTTCTGCTATAGCGTGTGGCCTATTAAACACTTTAAATACAGTTTAATGAATGATGCTTCGGATGTTCACTATATTTTGTAGGGATGCAGCGATACCACTTTTTTTCAGACCAAGTACTTACATTTGGGTACTTGCCGATACCGAGTACCGATGCGAGTACTTAATACCATTACAGTTCTTCTAACAATGTTTTATTTTTACCAGATGTTTTTCCCTTTCTGACTGTAACAAAGTATACAATGCTGTTGCTGACATTTTAACATTCAACTTGGTGTTTTCCTAAACAAACATGGCACTGCGGCCCATTTCACATAAATGTAACCTGTAACACATTCAGTGGATTTCAGTACCACGCAACAGTAGCAGATCAACTGAAATTATTATATGTTATCATATATAGCCATACAGCCTTTTTCGGAAAAGTGAGAGGCAGGTTCTTTTTGACGAACAGAAGCTTCTCTGCATTATCAGCTATGAGCCTGTTTCTGTTTTCATCTACAGAGTGTGACACTGAGCTAGGGATGTGCGAGACTAGTCGATTAAACGTTGGTCCTGCTGCTCATCGACTTGGAAAATACTAGTCATTTACATTTTTTTTTGTTGCACATTTAATGTTTAATGACGTATTGGTCCTGTGCTGTGCTGTCATATTGAATCAATATGTATTCAATATGTCTATAATGGCTAACGTTGCTTCAGTGAACACTCAAGTTTAATACAATGATCATAATGCAAGGCAAGCATTCACATGTGATCTATTTTTAGCGGCATTCAGTATAGCATTTGACTATTCATAGTTTGTGTTCTTTCAAATGGATCGCACATCCTTACTAAACAGACTTTCACTTTCTACATGATGAGAGGTTAAACTTGGTTTATACCATAGACCGTAAAAATTTTTTACGGTTTATACTCGCCATGTCCGCAGCGTTGAGAGCGCGCATCGTCCCCTTTTCACTTGGCGGTGTGCATGGCGAATGTAACTTTCCGAAGATGCATTGCCATAAAGTGGTATCGGGTGCTTTTTGATCAGGGTAGTTTTATGAGTACGAGTACTTGAGCATAGTATCGGACCGACACCCGAGTACTGGTATCAGTATCAGTGTATCCCTAACAGGAAGAAACTGACTCAGCGTTTACAAGATGCAGAAGAAGCTGTGGAAGCGGTCAATGCTAAATGCTCCTCTCTGGAGAAGACCAAGCACAGGCTGCAGAATGAGATTGAAGACCTCATGGTGGATGTAGAGAGATCTAATGCTGCTGCAGCTGCTCTGGACAAGAAGCAAAGGAACTTTGATAAAGTAAGGAGAGAAAGTAGATTTTGTCATTAGCCACATTAGCAACTCAAGGATTACCCACATATTTACTAAAGAAAATACCATGTAAAATACATAATAGCATCAACAATATTCAATGTTAAATTGATAGTAAATGTAGATTTCTAACGATGGATAGGGTCTAGTACTTTAGGGTTGATCCTTTACTACAAAACCACTTCATCAAAACGGCATTGTTCTTGTTAAATTTAACCAGGTCCTGGCTGAGTGGAAGCAGAAGTATGAGGAGTCCCAAACTGAACTGGAAAGTGCCCAAAAAGAAGCTAGATCTCTGAGCACTGAACTCTTTAAGCTGAAAAACTCATATGAGGAGTCATTGGACCACCTGGAGACCATGAAGAGGGAGAACAAGAATCTCCAAGGTAAGAGTGGTTTGACAATCGGGCCTGTTTACATTTCACTGCCGGTTGTATATTCTGTATATAACGGTGTATGTGACAAATAAAACTCTTGAATCTTGAAACAAATCCAAACCAGTGCATTAATTGCTTGCATTTGTGAGCTCACGTGTTATTTCTATTACACAGAGGAAATTTCTGACCTCACTGAGCAACTTGGTGAGAGTGGGAAGAATATTCATGAGCTGGAGAAAGTTAGAAAACAACTGGAGCAGGAGAAACAAGAGATACAAACAGCTCTGGAGGAGGCTGAGGTAAAAAAGAACAACCATTTCCCTCAAAATTCTTATTAATTTGACAACTCTTTGATTTAAATCAAGCTATTGATTACGGAAATTGATCATTCCAGATTATTTTAAGGGAGGTCACCTCCCACACAGGGATAAACAAAGCTTTAAATCTCAATAATAACAAACACCCATTTTACTTTTCATAGGGTTCTCTTGAACACGAGGAAGGAAAGATTCTTAGAGCTCAGCTGGAGTTCAATCAGATCAAAGCTGATATTGAACGTAAGCTGACAGAGAAAGAGGAAGAGATGGAGCAGACCAAGAGGAACCAGCAGAGAATGGTGGAAACCCTGCAGAGCTCACTGGAATCAGAGACTCGCAGCAGGAATGAAGCTCTCAGGCTGAAGAAGAAGATGGAGGGAGACCTAAATGAGATGGAGATTCAGCTCAGCCAGGCTAACAGGCAGGCATCAGAAGCCCAGAAGCAACTCAAGGGTCTACATGGACATCTCAAAGTATGATGAATCTTTAAATCAAGATTTTATGAAATCCAACATAGTTCTTCAGTCTTTTCATTTGTAAAACTTGTACTTTACAGGATGCCCAACTGCAACTGGATGATGCTCTTCGTAGTAATGATGATCTCAAAGAGAACATCGCCATTGTGGAGAGACGCAACAATCTGCTGCAGGCTGAACTGGATGAGCTGAGATCCATAGTGGAACAAACTGAGAGAGGAAGGAAACTGGCTGAGCAGGAACTGCTGGATGTCAGTGAGAGAGTCCAGCTCCTGCATTCTCAGGTATGACACATCTGCATTAACACAAGTAAAACCCTTAAACCCTCTCTTAGTACACAATATCACTAGAGACTATATGAATGTCAATATTGTCCATGTTCAGAACACCAGCCTGCTGAATCAGAAGAAGAAGCTGGAGGGAGATAATAATCAGCTTCAGACTGAGGTTGAGGAGGCAGTGCAGGAGTGCAGGAATGCTGAGGAAAAAGCCAAGAAGGCCATCACTGATGCTGCCATGATGGCTGAGGAGCTGAAGAAGGAGCAGGACACCAGTGCTCATCTGGAGCGCATGAAGAAGAACATGGAGCAGACCATCAAGGACCTGCAGCACCGTCTGGATGAAGCGGAGCAGATCGCCTTGAAGGGAGGCAAGAAGCAGGTCCAGAAACTGGAAGCCAGGGTAAGTTGCTGATGTTTTTAGAAACTACTTCTAAACTTTAAAACTTTTATACAAAAATTGTTACACATCTGTTAGGTGAGAGAGCTGGAGAGTGAGGTGGAGATAGAACAGAGAAAGGCCAGTGACTCTGTCAAGGGGATTCGTAAATATGAGAGACGCATCAAGGAGCTCACCTACCAGGTAGGAAAATTTTTGCTTATGAACAATTTTGCCCCTGCTTGATTTGATCATGTTATTTGTTAAAAAATACATAAAGTGCAGTATTTAAATGTATATTGCATATACTAAAAACATTTTTTTCTTTATAAAGACTGAGGAAGACCGAAAGAATCTGGCTCGCCTTCAGGATCTGGTGGACAAACTCCAGCTGAAGGTCAAATCCTACAAGAGAGTTTCTGAGGTGGCGGTGAGTAATTTCCCCCACTGGTGCCATCTTATGATACGACTTCTCTAGTAATTGTATCTTTTGATTTTCATAAATGCTGTTGTGTGTAATCTTTAGGAAGAACAATCCAATTCCAACCTGGGCAAGTTCCGTAAGCTGCAGCATGAGCTGGATGAGGCAGAGGAGAGGGCTGATATTGCTGAATCTCAGGTCAACAAACTGAGAGCCAAGAGCCGTGATACAGGATCCAAGGTAAGCGCAGGCACTTAAAACTAGTGATTTTGGTCACAAAAATAAAAACCTCAGAAAAGCCACAAATAAATAGCAAGTAGTTTCAACAACTAGCCTACACTTGATGAAATGCATTCTGCTATTTAACAAGTGGCCATTGGGGGAAAAAAATAACAATAAAATAAAATAAAATAAAAATACCCTCTATGTTGATTAGCTGTGTAGAGTTTAAGCCATTTTGAACTGGATCAGCTAACCTTTCACTATTTTTCCCTTTTCCTTTCTAACAGAAGGGGGCAGATGAGGAGTGAAAAAAGATGGATCTCTCTAAACATTGATTGCCATGACAATCTCTTCTGTAGCTCTGTAGAATAAACCAGACATGAAAATGAATACCTTATCCTCTTTTGCATTTTTTTAACAATGTAAACATTACAATGTCCCAACATGATCCTGAACACAACAGTAAATCGGTTGCCTAAATGTACTGTATGTGCCACAGACTAGGCTGTCTAGTCTAAGATCCAATTCAAACTAAATTGGAAATGTTCCTAAATGGACCATATGCACGGAACGTTCTCAAGAACTTCCGCAATTATATAAACCAGCTGGAAAACCTCCAGTCAAATGGCACTTGTTGGAGTGTCAGTATCTTCGAGGTCCTGAGGTAGCTTTAACAGCATCAATGCTGTAATAATCAGAATACAGCCATTTAAATATCCAACCTAGCATTAATTTAGTTATTCAAATGTAAAACAACATAAATTCAATTCAACCATCAGTTTTCACTTTCGTGTGAAAAAAATTGCCAACACACTGTAAAATAAAGATTTCTTGTTCACTTTAGATTCATTGAATAAAAATTGAGTTTTTAAAAGTGTCCCGAAATCAGAGAGCTTGCATGTCCAAAGTGAATGTGTGTTTACCAATTTTCCAAACTATTGCAAACAACAGAATGCAGATTTAATTGTAAGCCACTGCCCATTACACTGTATGTTTTGACACAGCTCATCCTCAGGGAATACAATTAAACCACTATGATTTAAAGTGCACATGGATCTCTTATAATGCCTCCATCAAAAGCCATTAAATTAGATTTATTCAGTTTTGACAGCACAGTAAAATGCAGGGGAAAATTCAAGTACTATATAGATGTAACGGAGTCATCCACTGTAAGCAAGTTTGAAAATCCAAGTGCAGTTTATTGAAATCATGAACAGATACAAAGACTTGACTTGACATAAACTATACCAGAACTTAGATGTGAACAAACACTCACCAACAGTAGTTACACGGACAAAGCTAGACAAAGACACATGGCAAACATGAGGGCTTAGACAAGGGAGACCTGTGAACAATGATTTAGACAATGAACCAATGAGAACATGACAACATAGAACACATGACAAGGGAGCACATGGCAAAGCAGAAAACATGACTGTGACCAAACATGAAACAAAAACTATACGTGACAATAGACCATTACATCTCTACGGTGAATGTGAATTATGATTTGAAGTACAGTCAATATAAATTATTGTTGTGAACACCCATCATCGTTAGAATTTAGTGTCTTTCTCGTCAATATATTAATTCTATTTAGGGATGTAACGAGTCACGATACGATTTTCTCAACAAAAAAAAACATTTTTCAAAATGAAATGAAAGTGTTGTTTTATTTCTCAGACAAAATTTTGCATATTTCTTTGAAAAATTTAAATATATATTTTGTGACAAATAATTTTAAAACAAATCCTCAAAAAGTCCCTTCAAGGAGATCTTCCAATGGTGTTTTCTTGGGAGGAGTTGTTTCAGCTTCTTCACCCTCATCCTGAACGGAGGAATAGCAGAAGTCAAAAGACTAGGTCAAGTTTAAGTACAGTGACAGGGGATTCACATTTTTATAAAGGCAAGATTTTTATTATAATTTGTATCATTACACTTGCAAGAGTTAGAAAAACAGAACACATTTAGATAAATATGCCATAATATTCAACAAATTATTGAAAGGAAATCCATGTACACATTCAGAGAATGAGATAGTAAAATAAATACAACACCTGGTTCTGCAACAGCACAGAGTTCTCCTTCAGTCTGTGGAATATATCCGTGCTCTGGTCTATTTCTTCATGAGGAAGAGCCTGTGGTAATCGCCCTCGACGCTGCGAGTGGGGCTGCAAATCCGCCGGTCAGTGTGGTTTGCCCAATTATCTTTTTACATGCAGACAGTGGTGACTGGAGCCTCTCGTTGTGGTGATTTATTAGTCTTCTGAAAGTGAATGTAAACTACGTGCTTGCCGTCAACTCGCTGATTTCACTCTTCTTCGCGCCAGTGTGCACGCACAGTCCGTAACGCTAGATGCAACTTGCTCGTTGCTATCGTGTCTGTAAAGCGAGGTCGCAGTATGGTTTCAGCGTCCCTGCCGTTTAAAACGTGTACGTGTATCGATTTTCAACCGGCTCCGAGTGAACCGTTACATCCCTATTTCTAAACCTAAAGTAACCTCGTCAATGCAGTGAATGTGAGAGCTGCGATAGTCAGTCACCACCACTTGAGGGCACCACCACCATTAAATCTCATATGAAGCATACTTTCTAGGGGTCCATGTGAAGCAGGATGGGGCAAGTTGTCCTAACTTTTTATTCCTTCAATTTCTCAGCATAGGTTTATTTTTGAACATAAATTCATGTATACACAATTTAAGCATAAAGGCATTTCAACTGGTATTGCTCAGGAAAAACATGAACTGGTTAACCGCTTGCTACACTTTACAATAGGGTTAAATACACTACTTTTCATTGTTAACTCATGAAATGTTTAAAAAAAAAAAAATGATATGCAGAAATTAACATTAACCGATATTCCTATGCTGAAAAAAAAAAAAAAAACATTGTTCATTGTTATGCAAAAAAACTGTGTCTTTGAATAGCCACTGGTGCTCATTGGATAAACTGGGAGGTAAACATGAAATTATGTAGATGAAATATTCCAAAGCACTCACGTGGAGAAGAAACCAGCCTTTAATGAACTGGGTTAAATCACTGAAACCAGTTAAAAGTAGATCTACGCGCTTCGGCAACACAGCCTTCTTCAGGACACATATCAATTGCTCAAACAGGTATTCTTAAACGAGTGGTGATTAATGGATCAGAGACAGCTGGTTGATTTAAAAAAAAAAAAAACGAACGATAAAAAAAAAAAAAAAAAAAAAAAAAAAAAAAAAAGGGGGAAAATAATAATAATAATAAAATTTAAAATTAAAATTAAATTAAAGAGGGAAAAAGGGATAAGGTCAAGTAAACTCCAATGAAAAAGGAAGGATAAAGTAAATTAAACAAATAGGAAAACAATTAATAAATAAATAAAATTTGTTCATTGTTAGTTTGTTACCTAATGCATAAACCGTATTGTAAAGTGTTACTAATTACACCAACAGTAGCAAATGAGAAAAGAGTTTAAAAATGTGAGTTTAACATGATAACTCTCTCAGTAATCTGGTGTTAATGAACAATACTCCTGAGAACAGTACAAATGTACATTATGCAACTGACTTTGATCTTAATGTATGTCAGTGTCTATTACATTCACTTATTTACCCAAATGCCATTACAAAGTATGATATTAGATATGTAGTTTGGAGAACACAACTAACGAAAGGTATTGTCTTAATTTGCAGTTTGAGACCAAAATAGATAGCACTGCTAACATACGAGTCGAAGAATCGTCAAGATGTGCGTTTACCACATGCTTTATTTTACTCATGAATTGAAAAACCCAATATGAAAATCTCGAAGGAATCAGCAGTGAATTAGACTTCCAGGTCCTGACGTCACACCTGCACCATCATCTCACCACCGGCCAGATGATACGCAGACTATGTTTCTCGGCAGGATAAAGCAAACCAGCATCTCGCTAGTAAAGATTTGATGGATGCGGATTGTAATCGATGTAAAGCCGATTGCAGTGACATACAGGAGTCGTACAGTAGCACGCACGAGTCTGTTATTATTGAGGCGCAAACAAACCATGTATGTGCGATCGATGATGTCTTGATCGCACTGTTTATGCACAGACACATTTCAGTACATTCACTTTCTTTCCACACACATTCAGGATCATGTTTTTATCCGTCATGTGTATGTTGCACTGTGTAGTTGATGAATGGATCTGTATAGGTTCTGCTGTCAGGTGAAGGCGGTTGGTTTAGGGTTGTTTTTGGCGTCTCCATGTGGTTCTGCTCAGTATCGCAACTTGGCATGTCTAACAAGCTCTTTGTTGTTGCACTGTACACATACTGTACACTGAAATGTGAAGTTTTCTCCATGGGTGCTTTGCTGTGTTATAAATGTATTAATTATATGGACTCCTTGTCATGGGAGAGCAATAGGAAGATATGCAAGAATGTGTGGTGGTGCTGGTGGTGTTATGGGAATAATAGAATTATTAGAATGTGTAAAAATGCAGCTGTCAATTTTCAGTTTATACGTAACAAGGTCCTAACCCTAACTCACACTTACTATTAGGTGTCTTTAACTACTATGTACAAACATTTAAATTAATCATTTGATACAATGCACTTACTCTGTTGATGTTTTTACATTGTACTAATCTTAAATGTATAGAAAAATATAGAAATATAAAAATATGTGCATTTAATTACAGCTGTAATTACACTGTTGACCCTTCCCTTACCTCTTAAACCACCCTTTAACAAATTTTTTGATGCAAGTACATCGTAAAGACACCTAATGTCCATTTTCTTTGTGTACCACAGTTTTAACTTTTGCTAGTAAATGTGGTCTACTACTGAAATCTGTATCTATAAAGCTATCTATAAAGAGACATTCGCTAGGTTTTGAAGCATGAATTACATGTTTTGGGTGAGTAACTACATTTTGCAGACGTGAGTTCTGATGTTCAAGCAAACAGTTGTGGCAGTTGCACTTACAGTTTAGAGAATGTTAAGACTGTTCGAAAAATGAGCCAAAGTGAGAAAAACTGTAATGGTTCTCACATATTATGATCATGTGACTGTTTTTAGTTTATTAAACACTTTAATACAGTATTTATGAAGTATGATATTGAAAACCTTTTCCTGTTAATTACAAGAAAGAAAAAGCAGTGCATTACCTTGATCTGTAGATGTGTTGGATCTTCTCCTGCAGGGAGCACAGTGTTTGTGTGTGGCTGAGTGGGGATAGAAAAACAGGGTCAAGAGAGTGAGAGGAAAAGAAACATTTGCACAGCAGAGGTCAAAAGTCACGCCAATTTGCCTAAAGGAAGCATAATGTGTTCTTGTGGAGAACAATCAAATTCAGATAGATTATAGATAGATAGATAGATAGATAGATAGATAGATAGATAGATAGATAGATAGATAGATAGATAGATAGATAGATAGATAGATAGATAGATAGATAGATAGATAGATAGATAGATAGATAGATAGATAGATAATCGATAGATAGATAGATAGATAGATAGATAGATAGATAGATAGATAGATTATAGATAGATCGATAGATAGATAGATAGATGGATAGATGAATAGATAGATAGATAGATAGATAGATAGATAGATAGATAGATAGATAGATAGATAGATAGATAGATAGATAGATAGATAGATGATAGATAGATAGATAGATGGATAGATGAATAGATGAATAGATGAATAGATAGATAGATAGATAGATAGATATTAATACCTGTATTCTCTGATTCTCTGTCTCCATCATACAGCTGGCTCGAACAAGGGATAACGAAGAAATGACAAGCAACTCAATCAAAGGAGCAAAAGCATCATGTGACGTCCAGTGGACACTTGTCCAAGTAAATCAAACAAACAGACCCCCCCGGTCTCCATTAATAGCCCGCTCAGTGGTCATGATGCACAATGGGTCAAGTCATTGACCTTTTGGTGAGCTGGGAAGACAAAGGGCCTAAACAGCTGAGAATGAACCGTCTCCGTCTCAGGGAAGAGTGGATTGGAATGTTCCACCTCGTCATGGCAAGAGACGGACCGGACAGCTAAAGGAAAAGAGACAGGATGTTAAGGTTCTCCAGATCTCCTGTTAATCCAGAGTGAAGGCCTTAATGAGGCACTCGTGCTAACCACTAAAATCATGCAAGCAACATGCCACAAATAATTTCTCTTTTTATTTTAGTTTTACTCAAAACCTTGAGAAAACATCTGCTTGACCCAACACTCGGAGATGCTAACCAGAAATGATTCCTGACTCCCTCAAGGTCATTGTGATGGATGGGTCCAACTGGCTTTATGATGCTATGACCTTAAAGACCTGAAAAACAAACCGGCAGAATTAACTTATACATCCCTAAATATAGGTATACAAATATTAATTATTAGGATATAAGATATAGGATGTTGTCTGGTTTATACGCACAGTTGTTTGCCACAGTAAATGCAGGTTAAGAACATTTACTTTTAGCTGCACGACAAAACCAAAAATGAGATATTATCAAATTGCAACGGCAGTGATTTAATTGTTCTTACAAGCAGCTCATTATCCACCAGTGTTTGTATACATGTATTAGCTTTGTAAATTATACAGTTATAATGTAAAAAACACACAAAATTATATTCTTATACCTGTCGCTGCTCAAGATGATGCAGTGGCTCCAACAGACGTGTTAAATAAAGGAGGGGGTAAATTAACACTGCATGAAGAAAGTGTGGCAACTTCAACACTTGACGCTTGTGCTATATTAAGAGCTCCATAAAGCTTAGCACATACATTACTATTTGAGGAGTCTCTGACACACATAAAAAGCTTAAAAAAGGTTAGAAACTTGACAATTTCTCTTAGACATACAGGCAATGTAATAAATAAGAGATTAGCATTGTTCAATGAGAGTTTGCCATAGCTTTTGAAAGTTCAAGGTGGTTAAACAGTACCTCAAGCATGGCATTGAGGAGGCATTAGGTCATGTAATAGTTCATGTAACTTAAATAGTAAGAGTTCATGCAAGTGATGGACATCTACAGATGAGACGTGTCCTACATACTGTTTCAAACCACCCCATCTCTTCCATCACAGAGGCACTCAAAGGAATTTAACAGGTTATCTTTGTCCTCAAGGCTAAAGTAAAGGAAACAATGCCATGTAAACAAGACAACTTGAAGTCTGTTGCTGTCCCTCACAGTGCTGACCGAGGGGCCATACCCTTCAAGAATGCTATGTGATTCAAGTGCTTCGAAGCATATTGGAGCTATCCGTCAAGTTTTTAGTCTGGACACTAGGGGTGTAAATCGGATGGTTCATCACGATTATGATATTGATTTTCATAGCCAGCGCAACAATATTTTCCGATACCTCAAAAAATTCTGCGATATGCTTTGATTCAGGGATATATCAATTAATATTTTGAAATTATGTGCCTATTTTACACAACCAGTTAATTTTTTTATTAACTCACAACTGCAACCAAAATATATAACATAAATATTTATTTCAAAATGTCACACCCTGCACCCTGATTGGGACATCCACGAATAATCTTATGACAAGATAACAGTAAAGAAAGTATTTTAGGATTCAGTGTTAAAATATGTAATGTGATAAACATTAATGTAATGTGATAAAGACATTTACTTTAAACATAGCACAGATTTTTTTATGAAGCAACAACATATTATAGGTAGGACAGAACAAGATATGCTATTAATATTCTTTCACTGTGCAAAAGTATTATATGAAAGGCTCTAATACAGAGTGGCACAAAGCACTTATGTGCATCCCGTGTGCAGAATGATGTGCTTGAAGCAACAGCGTCACAGCGCTCCTATACAGCAGTTTATCGCGCATTTTCTTTTAACAGTTTTACATTTCAGTTAATGTGTGTGAAGAACGATTCATAGCACTCAATTCTCATTACATGCAAAACCATAGACTTTTATCTACTGAAGCACAAAAATAAGTAAAAGAAGACTCAGTGGCCTGTTTGTGCGCTGTTTAAGATGAGTGATCGCTGCTTCGAGCAAATGATCAGAAAATGATCAGCACTGGCCTGATCGGGACAGTGACTGTTCCATCAACTGTCTCAAGCATCTTTCACAAGCTCTGAAAGTTAATTTAAACGAGCTCTTCCGCCAGACCAGTCCCCACAGACCTCCAGTGTGGGTCGATGGAGTGTGTCCATCTCATGGTGGACCCAGTGTGTCATTCGGGGTGTGGGTGGAGTGTGGGCTATTGTGCTCTGGAGATAAAGACCCTGCAAAGCTTCCCCCTTCTGGGGTGGTTACTCGGGTAGAGTCGGATTCAGAGTTGATGGCGGGCATCGGGCTTGAGTTGCCCTGAGTGCTCGCGGTTCTTGGGTGCTCGCAGTTCACTGTGTCAGAATGCAACCCCTTAAACTGTGGTAAAGGGGCGGGGGTCGAGGCTGAGAGCAAGGAAGCGCAGCATCACTCACTGCCAGACAGTGCCCAGTATGGCTCAGAGACTGAGCAAACTGCTCTTTTATTGAGAATTTGGGTAGAACAGAAACAAAGTCTTTCGAATGAAACAAAAGATTTCCCGCCCGGTCCTCCTCTGGTGGAAGGTGTGGTGTGATCACTACCTCCTTGTTCAGAGCATCTCCCCTTCATTTCTTTGATGAGCATTTGAGTGTTTTGATGAGTGTTTAGTAGTGGCCTGAGGGATTGGCTACGTCACCTTCCTGCAGGAGGCTCGATGTTGCTACAGAGGTGTTGCATCTGGCCGCGATTGAGCAGGTATAGCCCCCGCGAGGGAACGCCCTCGGCGATGAGCGGACTGGGGACCAGCCCTCAGTGCCCTGATGGTGGTGGTATTACACAGGGGCAAGATGTGTTTGATGGCCTCTGTCTGCTTGTAGACTGCCAAGAACTGCTGGGAAAAGGTGAAGTCGGTCGCTTTGTGCAGTTGCTATACCAAATCTTGTCCAGTTCTTTTACGACAGTCTGCTAACGACAGGCTCCATGGTAAGCCCTGTCCATTCTATCCCGTCAGGCATTTTTTTGACTTAAAAGGGGTGCTGGGAAGGTTACAAATTAGCGAGGGCAGTTGCCAACAGGCAAGCTACAGCTTGCCAGCATTTGCATCGCCATTGTTCAGTGTTTGTGGCACTTTCCATAGGGACCCCTAAAGTCAGTTAACATAACATAGAACGTGACTGACAGAAAGTGAACATCTCGGTTACTGTCATAACCCTCGTTCCCTGATAGAGGGAACAGAGATATTATGTCCCTCCTGCCACAACCTTCAACTACCCAGCTGAATGACACTGTCTCGGCTCCTCAGCACGAACTTAAAGAGTCGAAGAAGTGTATGACATGTTCTCTAGACTCCCCTTTTATACTTCCTGGTCGCACTAGTAGTGACGTCATGGCTGTCGCCGGCCAATACAATTGTCGTGATTATACAGTGCTTCAGTCATCAGTCGTGCTGAGGCGTTCCCCAATAGCATCTCAGGACACAGTGTCTCTTTCCCTGTTCACAGGGAACCAGGGTTTCAGACATAACCCAAGACGTTTAGCAGCACATAAGGCCAATTTTTCAAATAGCGCTATGCTACGCTAACAAAATTTATTTCATGATTAAATCAAGCACTTTCAAGGACCTATGTTTGCTTTCACATACTTTCTAGTCCTTGAACCATGTGGACTCAAGGACTTTCAAGAAGTGTGGAAAATGAAATTGAAAAATGAAATTGAAATGAGACATGTTGTCTTGGTTGCATAGGAATGGAATGACGTGCGTAACGAACCCACTGGTCTGTTTCCACGGCCTTTGAGTAAGGCTGAAACTATAGCGTCTTTCTGTTTTTAATACATTTCTTGAATACGTATCTTAATTACAAAGGGCCTATAGATAGTTGTGGCTGCACCAGGGTCCGTCATTACTAGGTTAAAGTTACGCCACTGAGGCTAATCATGAGCAGTCCATGGCCCCAAAAAGTTTGTGAAATTTTGATTTAGACGATGGCTATCTGTTATGAACTATAGGCTACATCAATAAATTAGAACAATTTTGTGCTATGGGCACTGCCACTGATACAGGCAGCGGAAGCCTGTTGTACGCTGAGCTTGCTTCTGCTTTTCAAACATGGAAGTGTGACAAAGGCACATAGGCTACATATTCTCTAATGTGGATAAGGCATATTTTGTACACATCAATGTACAACATACACTCACCTAAAGGATTATTAGGAACACCTGTTCAATTTCTCATTAATGCAATTATCTAATCAACCAATCACATGGCAGTTGCCTCAATGCATTTAGGGGTGTGGTCCTGGTCAAGACAATCTCCTGAACTCCAAACTGAATGTCAGAATGGGAAAGAAAGGTGATTTAAACCATTTTGAGCATGTCATGGCTGTTGGTGCCAGATGGGCCGGTCTGAGTATTTCACAATCTGCTCAGTTACTGAGATTTTCACGCACAACCATTTCTAGGGTTTACAAAGAATGGTGTGAAAAGGGAAAAACATCCAGTATGCGGCAGTCCTGTGGGCGAAAATGCCTTGTTGATGCTAGAGGTCAGAGGAGAATGGGCCAACTGATTCAAGATGATAGAAGAGCAACTTTGACTGAAAGAACCACTCGTTACAACCGAGGTATGCAGCAAAGCATTTGTGAAGCCACAACACGCACAACCTTGAGGCAGATGGGCTACAACAGCAGAAGACCCCACCGGGTACCACTCATCTCCACTACAAATAGGAAAAAGTGGCTACAATTTGCACAAGCTCACCAAAATTAGACAGTTGAAGACTGGAAAAATGTTGCCTGGTCTGATGAGTCTCGATTTCTGTTGAGACATTCAGATGGTAGAGTGAGAATTTGGCGTAAACAGAATGAGAACATGGATCCATCATGCCTTGTTACCACTGTGCAGGCTGGTGGTGGTGGTGTAATGGTGTGGGGGATGTTTTCTTGGCACACTTTAGGCCCCTTAGTGCCAATTGGGCATCGTTTAAATGCCACGGCCTACCTGAGCATTGTTTCTGACCATGTCCATCCCTTTATGACCACCATGTACCCATTCTCTGATGGCTACTTCCAGCAGGATAATGCACCATGTCACAAAGCTCAAATCATTTCAAATTGGTTTCTTGAACATGACAATGACTTCACTGTACTAAAATGGCCCCCACAGTCACCAGATCTCAACCCAATAGAGCATCTTTGGGATGTGGTGGAACGGGAGCTTCGTGCCCTGGATGTGCAGCCCACAAATCTCCATCAACTGCAAGATGCTATCCTATCAATATGGGCCAACATTTCTAAAGAATGCTTGCAGCACCTTGTTGAATCCATGCCACGTAGAATTAAGGCAGTTCTGAAAGCGAAAGGGGGTCAAACACAGTATTAGTATGGTGTTCCTAATAATCCTTTAGGTGAGTGTATGTCCTTATTAGGAGAAAATATATGTAATTTTAAAGAGAAAAATATATTGTTTTAATGACATAAGATCTCTTTATTACAAGAAAAGATGTTGTTAAAACGACAACATAAAGATGTCAACCTCGCCACAGACATATCTCGTTATTACGACATAACTGAGTGGAAAAAATAATATGTAGGTCCTATTTGGCAGCAATGCATCACCGTACTAGATAACCTGTTTCCATTGCATTTGCGCTTAATTTTTTTCCGAATTGCCAAATGGCAAATGTTGTGTACATTGGCTGTATTTTCAATTTTCAATTTCAATTTGCACAAAACGCGCCTACTTTTGCGTTTAATCAAGGTGCCATTGTTTAATGCTTAAGACTTACACTTACTCCAGCTTTTAAATTAATTTTTTAGTAGCAAAACTAGCTGCATGGTCTGAAGCCAGAAGACAGGAGACACAATGGATTCCTATTGAACCCAACAGATGCAAGACCATTCTAGTGCACCCAGTGACAAAATGAAGCTCCGATTACAAACTTTATTAGACATAAGGTTGCCCCCATTTCTTCCATTCTTTCTCCTGAGTGTTGATAAACCAGAGTAAATAGACAGGTGATAATGAGGCTCTGTAAAGGATGAGGGGCTAGAATATAGACTGCCCAAGTGCTAAGACTAAGTAAGGTGCTTGTGGAGAGAGTGAAGAATAACTGAGGGACGAGAGGTTAAGGCAGGCCAGAAACCTCACAAAAGGTCTTAAGTGATGGCACAGCTCCCCAACAAATCAACACCGTAGAGATGACAATACATTAACGCAGTATAGACACAGATCTGGGGCTAAGACGGTTAGTTTGACCTGCTCGCCATGTTCTATCTGTTAAGGAGGAGTAATTATAAGCACCTTCATGTTAACTGATGCACAGAAACAGTAACACTGCTGTAATGTATTCAGAATACATTAACTGCTGTAAACATATTAATTACACTTTTGTTTTCAAGCATTTGTTTTGGGAATCTTTGTAAAGCTGGAAAATATTTTTGAAGAAAGAATGGGGTGAACATGGATTAACATGAATGAAGCTGTTGTTCATATCCATCATTTGTGTTTTACAGGTTGTATCAAGTTCATTACTTGCAACCTGTAAAACACAAATGATGGATATAGCATTGGGAAATCAAGAAAGGTCAAAGTAACAAATAAGAACAAGCAAGAGTTGCAGCTGTCTCTGCATTAGGGGAGAACAAAAGGTCGCAAGTACAGATATTCATTGTTGCCATTACAGCTGTCTACTGTAATTTTACTGTTCTGTGACAGCCGTCTTGCTCATGAGGCATTGTTACCTTGTCTTGATCCTTGAGCACAATTAACCTGTGAAATTCCCAGTGCATGCCTGTCTCTTTGAGGACAAAAAATGACACACTTCAAGAAAAGCATCATAGTGCATTATTGCTGGAATCTTTAAAACGATTGTGTGAATGTTCAACTATGGTTTAGATATATTACATGTACAAGAGTCTCCACCTCTATAATGCTTTACGTACATAAAAAAAACAGACATGTTGTGAATTTGCCCTATGAAACTAACTACAGAGTATGAAAGTGAAGATGTTCATTTCAATATAAAAAATATGGGACAAAAATAGCACCATTGTGATTTACATCCATTCTGATGTTTTCACGCTACCATTACATGATAAACTAATGTGACAGGTTTTTTCTGGCACCCAAAAGGAGCCACACACACAAGTGACCCGAACCAAATACAGATGGTCAACGTCACAGTCATTGTCTCTATATAAAGAGATATGCTACAGCACAATATTGCAAGCTCACATCATTGTGCCATCTAAAGGTAAGAGCACACATCATTTAGATTGAATTGTTCATGAGGACAATAGAATAAGATGACTTCTCATTAATGATGTTTCTTTTTCATGGAAAGGACTTGAACTTTCTTGGGTTTGGATTTCATCTGGTAAGGCATGCTTATTGTATGTTATAGTATATGTATGTTTATGCAATATTTTCTATTTCGAATTATATTAAGATAATTTCTGTTGAAAGACCAATAAATAATAAGCAATATTTAATATTTATAAATCATTATATTTAATTTATTATTTTCTACAATAGATTTTTTAATTGTAAACAAGTTTTACAAGTTCTGATAAGTTTGTAATCTTTGTCTCAGTCTGACTGAAAGATGGTGGACGTGATGGCAGAGTTTGGGCCAGCGGCTCCGTTCTTACGAAAGTCAGACAAGGAGCGTCTGGAGGCCCAAACTCGCCCCTTCGACATGAAGAAAGAATGCTTTGTGCCCGACCCTGTGGTTGAGTTCGTCAAAGCCATCATCACCAGTAGAGACGGTGACAAAGTCACTGTTGACACTGAATTTGGGAAGGTAAGAGCTAATCTCTGCATTGTTGTAGATTGTACACAGGAGTACAGTGTGACTGACAAAACATTTTTGTGTGTTCTCCACAGACAGTAACTGTGAAGGAGGCTGATATTCACCCCCAGAACCCGCCAAAGTTTGATAAAATTGAGGACATGGTGATGTTCACCTTCCTGCACGAGCCCGCTGTGCTGTTTAACCTCAAAGAGCGTTACGCAGCCTGGATGATCTACGTGAGTCGAGTCTTAAAACACTCACACATTCTCTTTATCTTGCATGAGCAGATCTAAACCTTCTGTGAATCTCCTACAGACCTACTCTGGGCTCTTCTGTGTCACTGTGAACCCCTACAAGTTTTTGCCAGTGTACAATCAGGAAGTCGTCAATGCCTATCGAGGAAAGAAACGAAATGAGGCTCCTCCTCACATCTTCTCCATCTCTGATAATGCCTACCAGTACATGCTGTCAGGTGATGATCTGATTTGTAATTTTTGGGAGATTTCTAATGCAATTTCAAATGCTAAGTTTCTTATATTTTATTTTCTCAGATAGAGAAAACCAGTCTGTCCTGATCACGTACGTAATACATATTCCATAGCATAATATTCCTCCTTTCACTAATATTTTCTATGCTGCATTTTATCAGCCCTTTAATTAACTGTTTTTATATTAAGTGGAGAATCCGGTGCTGGAAAGACTGTGAACACTAAAAAAGTGATCCAGTACTTTGCGAGCATTGCAGCAGCATCGCCCGGCAAGAAGGATCCATCAGCGGAGAAAAAGGTGCTTAATTCCCCAAAAAATTACTCATTATGATCTTGTTGTTAAGATACACTTATTGTTAAAATGATTCTCAGGGTACTCTGGAGGATCAAATCATCCAGTGTAATCCTGCTCTGGAAGCCTTTGGTAATGCCAAGACCATCAGGAATGACAACTCCTCCAGATTTGTAAGTGGGGTTTACATTGGTGTTGTTATTCTATATTGGTTTCCATGACATGTTATATGAGCATGTTATGTATTGTATTATGTATTGCTTTATTTACAGGGTAAATTTATCCGTATCCATTTTGGCCACAGTGGAAAGTTAGCTTCTGCAGACATTGAGACTTGTAAGTAACTTTACAGCCCAACATCATTCCAACAAATTACACAATTATGAATATGATATTCATCTATTTATCAATTCATTTAGATCTGCTGGAGAAGTCTCGTGTCACCTTTCAGCTCAAGGCTGAGAGAGACTACCACATCTTCTATCAGATTCTGTCCCAGAGAAGACCAGAACTGCTGGGTAACTGGGAACTGCCCATCACATCTATTAACACTGCCAGCTCTAATTAGAAGAGTCTTTTCTGATCTATGTTCCCATTTCTCCTTAGAAATGCTGCTCATCACCAACAACCCCTATGACTACGCCTTCATCTCCCAAGGAGAGACAACAGTGGCTTCTATTGATGATGGTGATGAGCTAAATGCCACTGATGTGAGTGTTTGTTAAAACACAGGCAGTTCACAAAATATTATTGCACAATACATTAGCACTTTTGACAACCCATATGACTGCATTTCTGCTGTGGAACCTGAATTGATAATGTCTTCACTGGTTTCTATTCAATAAAATTATAATGATCTGGGGCTGTCAATAAGTATGAAAAATCAACATAAAAGGTCCACAGATATACTGGTATAGAATGACTTATGAACGTATAGAACAGAATAATTGATTATCTCTTGGCTGGTCTAAAAAAAAGAAAGACTTCTAATGTAGTTGTCAAAAGGTAGAATATCAAACATTTGCCATGATATTTAACATGCTCTGCACATTTGCTGTAGGAAGCGTTTGATGTGTTGGGCTTCACCCAGGAAGAGCAGAACGGCATCTACAAGCTGACTGGTGCCGTCATGCACTTCGGCAACATGAAGTTCAAACAGAAGCAAAGAGAGGAACAGGCCGAGGCTGATGGGAATGAGGGTCCGTATAACTTGGAATCTCAGCTTCATAAAGGAGACATGTTGCATATAGAGTCATAGCTCTGAATTCTTTTTTATTATGTAGATGCTGATAAAATCTCATATCTGATGGGACTAAATTCAGCTGACTTGATCAAGGGTTTGTGCCACCCAAGAGTCAAAGTAGGAAATGAGTGGGTCACCAAGGGACAGAGTGTCCAACAGGTAACAAATTAAAAAATATATTTGGCCTCATATGTTCGGTTTCCAAGACATAAAAACAAAATCTTTCATGTCTTCAGGACATGTTTTCTTGTCAAAAATCTACTTTGCGATGTGTCAAATTCTTTTCAAATGTCAAACTTTTCTTTATCAGGTGTACTACTCCATTGGTGCTCTGGCAAAGTCAGTGTATGAGAAGATGTTCCTCTGGATGGTTGTGAGAATCAACCAATCCCTGGCTACCAAACAGCCTCGCCAGTACTTCATTGGTGTGCTGGACATTGCTGGATTTGAGATCTTTGATGTAAGCTGGAATTATTGTTATTCAGGAACAAATCCAACAAGCAGTGCAACCTGTTTGACCATTGTGATCATAAAATATTTTCCACCTGTAGTCCAACACCTTTGAGCAGCTGTGCATCAACTTCACTAATGAGAAGTTACAGCAGTTCTTCAACCACCACATGTTTGTGCTGGAACAAGAGGAATACAAGAAGGAGGGCATTGAGTGGGTGTTTATTGACTTCGGCATGGACTTGGCAGCTTGTATTGAGCTTATTGAGAAGGTGGGTGAATATCATGTTGATGATTATACTGTGAGGGGGAAAATCATAATTTTCAGTATTAACTCTTGTGGCAAAATATTGACTGTCAAGATCTACCATTCCTTGTAGCCCATGGGTATCATGTCCATCCTTGAAGAGGAGTGCATGTTCCCCAAAGCCAGTGATGCAACATTTAAAGCTAAGCTTTATGACAACCATTTGGGGAAAAATCCAAACTTCCAGAAGCCTAGGATTGTCAAGGGTAAACCAGAGGCCCATTTTGCCCTGGTTCACTATGCTGGCACTGTGGACTACAACATTGCAAACTGGCTGGTGAAGAACAAGGACCCTCTCAATGAGACGGTTGTAGGGTATTTCCAGAAATCAACACTTAAGCTGTTGTCTATTCTGTTTGCTAATTTCGCAACTGATGACGGTAAGTACATACTGGAGTGTGACATAAAAATATAATAAGAACCATTTGCTTAATAATTTGTTTAATTTTACTGTTTAATAATAACAAAAATCACTTACTTCACAGCTGCGGATTCTGGAGGAAAGGCTGCCAAAGGTAGCAAAAAGAAGGGTTCTTCCTTCCAGACGGTGTCAGCCCTCCATAGGGTATGAAATATTATAACACTATTTTGTCTCACAAGGTTTTATTGCATATAAATCTAAATCCTCTATGGTCTACCAACAGGAGAACTTGAACAAGCTGATGACCAACTTGAGGTCAACTCACCCTCACTTTGTGCGCTGCCTCATCCCCAATGAGAGTAAGACTCCTGGGGCGATGGAGAATCCTCTGGTCATGCACCAGCTGCGCTGTAACGGTGTGCTGGAGGGCATCAGGATCTGCAGAAAGGGATTCCCCAACAGGATCCTGTATGGAGATTTCAAACAACGGTTAGTATAAAGGCAAGGCAATGAAAGTTTATTTACATAGCACAAACAATGATAATTCAAAGCGAGTCAGAGAGCTTCAGATCGCAAGACACACTAGTACAAGGTGTCTACGGATATGAACAAGTTAATTTAAGACTTTTTAAGACCTTTTTAATACCACCTTATGTGAAATTTAAGACCAAACCTGTGATGAAAATATACATTATATTACATACGTACATTAAATATTTAATGCAAAAAGAAAACAAAATATCCTCCTGAGACCCAAGCACAGCATTTTTTTAAAATAATTTAAATCTGACTAATTTTCAAAGTTTGTTAATCAATATCTCAGGAAATTTGTATGGGGTTTCAAAATCAGAATATGACTTACTTATGTTACTGAACAGGATCTTGATTTCATATGTCCACTGTAGTGGACATCAGAACAACTTAAAAGCACTTAAAGCGTGAAAATCAGGCATTTTGGAAGACACGAGTGAACAGGAAAAATAATTATAAATCAATATTTCCATTAAATATTAGATATTCTAATGAAAATGTTGCCAATTACTGCCCCCAAAAGTGCACTTCTTTTGTCATTTATTTACGGCCATTTTACACACATATTGCATAAAGTAAAATAGTATATCAAATCATCCCGTTGTATCTTTCCTAACATAGTTGAGATGCTCACTGATGTCCACTACAGTGTAATATAACAATAAAAGCCCAATTTATCCCCACAAAATATCGTATCACCAAGCGTTTTGGTGGTATTAATTTATTCTGATGTAATATTTTCATCAGTGCTCTATCAGCTTAAAAAAATATTAATATGTGTTGTTGCTTGGAGAACGTAAAACAGTTTACTTCTGCGGAACATCTTTGGTTGGAATCTATTTTCGTTGGTGAAACTGAACAAAACAGTCAATATTGTGTCTAAAATGTAAGTAACTTTACTACTTGTTCGTTGAACTAAAATCAATGTAAGGTGCATGCACTCGTGAAAACACTCAGCAAAACAGCTCCCTTGTCATGGTATATTATTTAACTATAGACCTATATTAGAAATAAACTAAACATGTTGAATTTACCTCAGTGTGTTTCTTCTGTGAATTTCTTTACGTTTGCCATTACGCTCATTTTATTTCTCCATGAAAGTTTCTCACAAACAGTCAGGCAGCGCGGGCCTCAACACTGATACCAAAAATACACTATCCATCATCTATCAGTGAATGTAATAAAATCAGAAGAATCATTCTCGTGATATGATGCTGCCATTTGTGTAAACTTGCATGAACCTATTTAAACTAGTTAGGAGGCTGGTCAAAATTTTCCTGGTTTTGTGACCAAAAATATTTAAGACCCACTGAATATGAATTTAAGACATTTTAAGGCCTTATTTAAGAAAAACCTCATTTAAGACATTAAGACTTTTTAAGGACCCGCGGCCACCCTGTAGTAGCAACTCCCGACACTCCTACGCCTCAATAGGGTGGAGTACTCTAACACCTTCTGCCTCTAATGGCTTCCAGTGTCCCTCTGACCCCTTAATGGAGTTCTCACCAACCGTCTGCCACTGATGGCTTTCGTTAATACACCAGCCTGCATCCAAAGACCTGGTGTCCCACACTCACGTCTGAGTGCATGCGTAAACTCACAGTCTCACTTCACAATTCTCTCAACACTTCTAACAAGGCATAGCCATAAACAAAAATAAAATCTTAACCAAAATTTAAAACAAGGAAAATAAATTAAAAGTTATAAAAATAATTAAAAGAATCAAAAGATGATGCATAGATAAGATAAACTGCAATCAGTTGGACGTACAGAGGCACAGTGCTCATTCAGTAAATGCACACCGTTGAAGCACATGATCTCTTCTGGAAGCTGGTTCAAGCTATGGCTGGCATTAAACCAAATGGCTTACATTTTTTATTAATTTTATGCATGGCTCAAAGTTTTTTTTTTTTTTTAAGATACCGCATCCTAAATCCTGCTGCTATCCCAGAGGGACAGTTCATTGATAACAAAAAGGGTGCAGAAAAACTTCTGGGCTCTCTGGACATCGATCACGAGCAGTACAAGTTAGGACATACTAAGGTATTATTATATTAAAATCAGCTTCAAGCCACTTTTCCATTGTCATCCTTTCTGATGCAACAATTCTTCACTATACAGGTCTTTTTTAAGGCTGGTCTTCTGGGTGCTCTTGAAGAGATGCGAGATGACCGTCTTGCACTTATTATAACAGGAATTCAGTCCATGTCTCGTGGTTTTCTATCAAGAGCTGAGTTCCAGAAAATTGTGGAAAGAAGGTTAGATTCTAGTTCTTCAGTCTTTAACGTATTCTCCAAGTTACATTTTATAATTTAAGATTTTCTTTATTATCTACAGAGATGCTTTGTTGGTGATCCAGTGGAACGTACGTGCTTTCATGGGTGTCAAGAATTGGCCCTGGATGAAGCTCTACTTCAAGATCAAGCCTCTGCTGAAAAGTGCAGAGTCTGAGAAAGAAATGGCCAACATGAAGGAAGAATTCCTGAAGTTGAAGGAGGCGTATGCCAAATCTGAAGCCCGCAGAAAGGAGCTTGAGGAAAAGATGGTTTCTCTTCTCCAAGAGAAGAACGACCTGCAGCTTTCAGTGCAGTCTGTAAGTTCACATGGGGCAACACTTTTCACATTTTCACAAGTCAGAAAACAAAACAAGTTTTCATTTTTTTTGTTTCATGTTAATAGGAGCAAGATAATCTTTGTGATGCTGAGGAGAGATGTGAGGGTCTGATCAAGAGCAAGATCCAGCTTGAGGCCAAAGTCAAAGAAATTACTGAGAGACTGGAGGATGAAGACGAAATGAATGCAGAGCTGACTGCAAAGAAACGAAAGCTGGAGGATGAATGTTCTGAGCTCAAGAAGGACATTGATGATCTTGAGCTCACTCTGGCTAAAGTGGAGAAAGAGAAACATGCCACTGAGAACAAGGTCAGTACAACACTGAACGTTTAGTGATGCTAGAATGGTGTGTTAAGAGTCTATTGATACAATGACACATTTCTCCAGGTTAAAAACCTGACAGAAGAGATGGCCGCTTTGGATGAGATCATCGCTAAGCTGACCAAGGAGAAGAAAGCTCTTCAGGAGGCCCATCAGCAAACGCTGGATGACCTCCAGAGTGAGGAAGACAAAGTCAACACACTCACCAAAGCCAAAGCCAAGCTGGAGCAACAAGTGGATGATGTAAGAGCTAGAAAACACAACACTAGAATTAAAATGAGAAGCTTTTTTAAAATAACTGCGTTATTTATGAAGTGACTGCGTAACTATTTTTATATTTTTTGATGAAATTTAGCTTGAAGGTTCTCTGGAACAAGAAAAGAAAATTCGCATGGATCTTGAGAGAGCTAAAAGAAAGCTTGAGGGTGACTTGAAGTTGACTCAAGAGAATGTGATGGATTTGGAAAATGATAAGCAGCAGACGGATGAGCGGCTCAAGAAGTAATATATATTATATTTAATCAAATAAAAAAAAACAATTTTAATATTAAAATATATTTGGTAACACTTTACAATAAAGGTTCCATTTGACTTAGAAAGTTCCATTAACTACATAATTTAACATGGACTGATAATGAAAAATATAGCATTTTATTAATCTTAGTTAATGTAAACATTTAGTAAGACATTATTAAAATCAAATGTAGTATTGTTAATACTATTAAAATTATTAAATGGGCCTGAGCTGACAAAAGCTAACAATGAAAAGTTTAATAAATACTGTAACAAATGTATTGTTCATTGTTAGTTAATGTTGTTTAATTAATTATCTAATGGCAGAAAGGACTTTGAAATAAGCCAGCTCAATAGCAAGATTGAAGACGGACAAGCTTTGGATTCCCAACTCCAGAAAAAACAGAAAGAGTTGCAGGTAAACTATATATGTCTTAAGACAGATACAGTTGGATAGTTAGGAAATTTAACCTTCATTTTGAATGTTTGCACATTACTAGGCCAGAATTGAGGAGCTTGAGGAAGAGCTGGAGGCTGAGAGAGCTGCCCGTGCTAAAGTTGAGAAACAGAGAGCTGATCTGTCCAGAGAACTGGAGGAGATCAGTGAGAGGTTGGAGGAGGCTGGTGGAGCCACTGCTTCCCAGATTGAGATGAACAAGAAACGTGAAGCTGAGTTCCAGAAAGTGCGCAGAGACCTTGAAGAGGCCACTCTGCAACATGAGGCCACTGCGGCTACACTGAGGAAGAAACACGCAGACAGTGTGGCTGATCTGGGAGAGCAGATCGACAACCTCCAGAGAGTGAAGCAGAAGCTGGAGAAAGAGAAGAGTGAACTCAGACTGGAACTGGATGATGTGGTCTCCAACATGGAGCAGCTTGCAAAGGCAAAAGTGAGTGCGAGAAATGATGCAGAGTCTATAATGTATGTTTTGTCAGTCACAGAAAACGATCAACTATGATATAATTTATCCTCAAGACAAACCTGGAGAAAATGTGCAGAACTCTGGAAGACCAGATGAGTGAGTACAGAACCAAGGCTGAGGAAGGTCAGCGCACAATCAATGATTTCACCATGCAAAAAGCCAAGCTGCAAACTGAGAATGGTAAGAACACAAACTATTGTGCTATGGTACCAACTGTACCATAATGATAACTGGAACAAATTCAATATTTTTTTAATATTTCATTTTAGGTGAACTTGCCAGACAGTTTGAGGAGAAAGACTCCCTTGTGTCTCAGTTAACCAGAGGCAAGCAGTCCAACACTCAGCAAATTGAGGACCTCAAGAGACAGCTCGAAGAAGAAATCAAGGTTTTCAAAATCTCCTAGTCTAAAATGTTTGCTAAAGACATAAAAATTCACTGTTGTAATAAAAATTGGCTGCAAATATTAGTTTGATTTGTTTGTCTTCAGGCTAAGAATGCCCTGGCCCATGCGGTTCAGTCTGCTCGTCATGATGCTGATCTGCTGAGGGAGCAATATGAGGAGGAGCAGGAAGCCAAGGCTGAGCTGCAGCGTGGTATGTCCAAGGCAAACTCTGAAGTGGCTCAGTGGAGAACCAAGTATGAAACTGATGCCATCCAGAGGACTGAGGAGCTGGAGGAAGCAAAGTAAGAAGCAAAAAATATTTAAAAGTTTGGTCATTAGTGATGAGACACTTTTCTAAATTTTCTGCTATAGCGTGTGGCCTATTAAACACTTTAAATACAGTTTAATGAATGATGCTTCAGATCACTTTACACTATATTGCCCAAAGTATTTGGACACCCCTCCAAATAATTGAATTCAGGTTTTCCAATCACTGCATGGCCACAGGTGTATAAATCAAGCACTAGGCATGCAGACGCTTCTTCACACATTTGTGAAAGAATGGGTCGCTCTCAGGAGCTCAGTGAACTCGAGCGTGGTACCGTGATAGGTTGCCACCTGTGCAATAAGTCCATTCATGTAATTTCCTTACTACTGAATATTCCACGCTCAGCTGTTAGTGGGATTAACTGTTAGCAATTGGGAACAACAGCAACTCAGCCATTAAGTGGTAGGCCACGTAAAATCACAGAGCGGGGTCAGCACATGCTGAGGGTCACAGTGCGCAGAGGTCACCAACTTTCTGCAGTCAATAGCTACAGACCTCCAAACTTCTGTGGCCTTCAGAAGAGCTCAAGAACAGTGTGTAGAGAGGTTTCCATGGCTGAGCAGCTCATCCACGCCTTACATCACCAAGTGCAATGCAAAGCGTGTGATGCAGTGGTGTAAAGCACGCCGCCACTGGACTCCAGTGCAGAGGAGACGTGGTCTCTGGAGTGACCAATCACACTTCTCTGTCTGACAATCCCATGGACGAGTCTGGATTTGGCGGTTGCCAGGAGAACAGGACTTGCCTGACTGCATTGTGCCAAGTGTAAAGTTTGGTGGAGGGGGGATTATGGTGTGGGGTTGTTTTTCAGGGGTTGGGCTTGGCCCTTTAGTTTAAGTGAAAGAACTCTTAATGCTTCAGCATACCAAGACATTTTTGACAATTTCATGCTCCCAACTTTGTGGGAACAGTTTGGAGACGGCCCCTTCCTGTTCCAACATGACTATGCACGGACCATAAAGACATGATGAGCGAGTTTGGTGTGGAGGAACTTGACTGTCCTGCACAGAGTCCTGTCCTCAACCCGATAGAACACCTTTGGGATGAATTAGAGCAGAGACTGCAAACCAGGCCTTCTCATCCCACATCAGTGCCTAACCTCACAAAGGCGCTTCTAGGAAGCATGGTCAAAAATTGCCATAAACACACTCCTAAACCTTGTGGAAAGCCTTCCCAGAAGAGTTGAAGACAACTCCATATTACACCCTACGGATTAAGAATGGGATGTCATTAAAGTTCATGTGCATGTAAAGGCAGGCATCCCAAAACTTTTAGCCATATAATGTATTTTGTATTTTGATTATTACAGGAAGAAACTGACTCAGCGTTTACAAGATGCAGAAGAAGCTGTGGAAGCGGTCAATGCTAAATGCTCCTCTCTGGAGAAGACCAAGCACAGGCTGCAGAATGAGATTGAAGACCTCATGGTGGATGTGGAGAGATCCAATGCTGCAGCAGCTGCTCTGGACAAGAAGCAAAGAAACTTTGATAAAGTAAGTAGAGAAAGTACTTGCCATGTAAATTTGCCATGTAAAATAAAAACATTTCGATGTTAAATTGATAGTAAATGTAGATTTCTAACGATGGATAGGGTCTAGTACTTTAGGGTTGATCCTTTACTACAAAACCACTTCATCAAAACGGCATTGCTCTTGTTAAATTTAACCAGGTCCTGGCTGAGTGGAAGCAGAAGTATGAGGAGTCCCAAACTGAACTGGAAAGTGCCCAAAAAGAAGCTAGATCTCTGAGCACTGAACTCTTTAAGCTGAAAAACTCATATGAGGAGTCATTGGACCACCTGGAGACCATGAAGAGGGAGAACAAGAATCTCCAAGGTAAGAGTGGTTTGACAATCGGGCCTGTTTACATTTCACTGCCGGTTGTATATTCTGTATATAACGGTGTATGTGACAAATAAAACTCTTGAATCTTGAAACAAATCCAAACCAGTGCATTAATTGCTTGCATTTGTGAGCTCACGTGTTATTTCTATTACACAGAGGAAATTTCTGACCTCACTGAGCAACTTGGTGAGAGTGGGAAGAATATTCATGAGCTGGAGAAAGTTAGAAAACAACTGGAGCAGGAGAAACAAGAGATACAAACAGCTCTGGAGGAGGCTGAGGTAAAAAAGAACAACCATTTCCCTCAAAATTCTTATTAATTTGACAACTCTTTGATTTAAATCAAGCTATTGATTACAGAAATTGATCATTCCAGATTATTTTAAGGGAGGTCACCTCCCACACAGGGCTAAACAAAGCTTTAAATCTCAATAATAACAAACACCCATTTTACTTTTCATAGGGTTCTCTTGAACACGAGGAAGGAAAGATTCTTAGAGCTCAGCTGGAGTTCAATCAGATCAAAGCTGATATTGAACGTAAGCTGACGGAGAAAGATGAAGAGATGGAGCAGGCCAAGAGGAACCAGCAGAGAATGGTGGAAACCCTGCAGAGCTCACTGGAATCAGAGACTCGCAGCAGGAATGAAGCTCTCAGGCTGAAGAAGAAGATGGAGGGAGACCTAAATGAGATGGAGATTCAGCTCAGCCAGGCTAACAGGCAGGCATCAGAAGCCCAGAAGCAACTCAAGGGTCTTCATGGACATCTCAAAGTATGAATCTTTAAATCAAGATTTTATGAAATCCAACATAGTTCTTCAGTCTTATCATTTGTAAAACTTGTACTTTACAGGATGCACAACTACAACTGGATGATGCTCTTCGTAGTAATGATGATCTCAAAGAGAACATCGCCATTGTGGAGAGACGCAACAATCTGCTGCAGGCTGAACTGGATGAGCTGAGATCCATAGTGGAACAAACTGAGAGAGGAAGGAAACTGGCTGAGCAGGAACTGCTGGATGTCAGTGAGAGAGTCCAGCTCCTGCATTCTCAGGTATGACACATCTGCATTAGACAAACACAAGTAAAACCCTTAAACCCTCTCTTAGTACATAATATCACTAGAGACTATATGAATGTCAATATTGTCCATGTTCAGAACACCAGCCTGCTGAATCAGAAGAAGAAGCTGGAGGGAGATAATAATCAGCTTCAGACTGAGGTTGAGGAGGCAGTGCAGGAGTGCAGGAATGCTGAGGAAAAAGCCAAGAAGGCCATCACTGATGCTGCCATGATGGCTGAGGAGCTGAAGAAGGAGCAGGACACCAGTGCTCATCTGGAGCGCATGAAGAAGAACATGGAGCAGACCATCAAGGACCTGCAGCACCGTCTGGATGAAGCGGAGCAGATCGCCTTGAAGGGAGGCAAGAAGCAGGTCCAGAAACTGGAAGCCAGGGTAAGTTGCTGATGTTTTTAGAAACTACTTATTCTAACATAACACATCATACTAAAATTGCTACACAACTGTTAGGTGAGAGAGCTGGAGAGTGAGGTGGAGATAGAACAGAGAAAGGCCAGTGACTCTGTCAAGGGGATTCGTAAATATGAGAGACGCATCAAGGAGCTCACCTACCAGGTAGGAAAATTTTTGCTTATGAACAATTTTGCCTGCTTGATTTGATCATGTTATTTGTTAAAAAATACATAAAGTGCAGTATTTAAATGTATATTGCATATACTAAAAACATTTTTTTCTTTATAAAGACTGAGGAAGACCGAAAGAATCTGGCTCGCCTTCAGGATCTGGTGGACAAACTCCAGCTGAAGGTCAAATCCTACAAGAGAGTTTCTGAGGTGGCGGTGAGTAATTTCCCCCACTGGTGCCATCTTATGATACGACTTCTCTAGTAATTGTATCTTTTGATTTTCATAAATGCTGTTGTGTGTAATCTTTAGGAAGAACAATCCAATTCCAACCTGGGCAAATTCCGTAAGCTGCAGCATGAGCTGGATGAGGCAGAGGAGAGGGCTGATATTGCTGAATCTCAGGTCAACAAACTGAGAGCCAAGAGCCGTGATACAGGATCCAAGGTAAGCGCAGGCACTTAAAACTAGTGATTTTGGTCACAAAAATAAAAACCTCAGAAAAGCCACAAATAAAGTGTCACAGTTAAGTTGACTTTAGGGCTGTCATTAAAGATTATTTTGGTAATTGAGTATCTGTCGATTATTTTGACCATTAATCAAGTAATCTGGTATTTTTTTTGTGGTAATAAAAATAGACAATAGCCTTTAAAGGGTAACTAAACCCCTGTTCACAGTCTAACGCCACCCACTGGCAATATTTGAAATATTTGAGCCAAGGACGGGGCTGAGCGGGGGGCGTGTACCCGAGACCCGCAGTGACAGATTGATTGACAGCTGTCAGACTCGCAAAGATGGAGAATGACTGGAGTGTCGGCAGTAGTTTTGCAACAGATCGGTCTTTTGAAGTAGAGGACTTTTCTCCCCCACCTTCACTTGAAGTGGAGGAGGGTGAATTGTCTATAGACACAGGGCTCAAACTGCTTTAATTCCCGATGCCAAGGGCGTGGTGAGCTCGTGCCAGGGGTTTGGTAGAGAGCCGTTGGGAGAGCCAACATACGTCATGATGGCCAACAACGTTCAATAGGAAAATTCAACTGCAGTAGTCACCGTTCAACCTTAAGAGGGCAGCACTCAGTCGTTTTTACACCATATATTATAGAATTAAAACACTTTATACCCAAATGTCAAAAACATTTACTTAAATCATTGAACAGCACTAATAAAGCCCCAGTCTTGCAGATCATTAACTAAAAAAAGATATTCTAGGGTTTAGTTACCCTTTAAAATAACTTAACATACATATAATAACAATGACGCAATAATAATTGTTTCAAATAAAGTATAAAAAGCAAGTAATGGTTTAATTGAAAAACACTGCTAAAATTCCTAATGTAATGTACATAATATTGACAATCAACCTATGTCCGTCATGTATTATAACATATGCCTGCAGAGGGCACCAACGGCCTAGTGGTTGTTACACTTTACATCAGATCAAATCCTCTTCTAATATTGGCCAAACAACATTTATGTTGGACAAACGTCCACTTAATATTAATATTTGGCCACCTCTTTATGATAGAAATGCTACAGCCACTGTAATTTCTTGAACAAGAACACGTGGACATCAAAACATGCAAACTCAGAGCGAGGGTTTAAACTTTTATTTTAAAATTGTAATGTAACGTTAGTATATTTAGAAAGATATTGATGTATTATCCTGTGTTGGCGTAGGTTTATAAATTATTTACCTTACAAATCAAGGAATCGTGACAGCCCGTGTCGACTTAATAGGTCAACTCTAGATCTGCACTTTTTGGTGACTTTGGGACATTAACAAATACACTTGATGAAATGCATTTTGCTATTTAACAAGTGTGGCTATTGAAAAGGTCGATTAGCTGTGTATAGTTTAAGCCATTTTGACCTGGATCAGCTTACCTTTAACCATTTTTTTCCCTTATTCTCTTTAGCAGAAGGGGGCAGATGAGGAGTGAAAAAAGATGGATCTCTCTAAACATTGATTGCTGTGACAATCTCTTCTGTAGCTCTGTAGAATAAACCAGACATGCAAATGAATACCTTATCCTCGTCTTTTTTTTTTAAACAATGTAGACATTGCATTGTCCCAACATGATCCTGAACACAACAGTAAATCAGTTGTCTGAATGTACTGTACGTGCCACGAGCTCATCCTCAAGGAATAAATTGAAACTGAGCCACTATGATTTAAAGTGCGCATGCCATTAAATTAGATTTATTCAGTTTTGACAGAACAGTAAAATGCATGGAAAAGTCCTACATACACCATTACATAAATGTGAATTATGATTCAAATTACAGTCAATATAAATTATTGTTGTGAGCAGCCATCATCATTAGACTAGGGATTTACTCAATTCAGAAGAACTCTTTCTCATAAATTATGTTGGCAATACATTCATTATAAACCTAAAGTAACCTCGTCAATGCAGTGAATGTGAGAGCTGAGATAGTCAGTCACCACCACTTGAGGGCACCACCACCATTAAATCTCATATGAAGAATACTTTCTAGGTGCAAGTTTATTTTTGAACATCAATTTATATATACACAATTTACACAAAGGCAGGTTGAACGTTCAGGAAGAAACGTTGCTACACTTTACAATAGGGTTCAATTTGATCACATTTGTTGATGCATTAAGTATCATGAACAAAAATGTATAAAGCTATGTAAATGCTTATGCTATATTTAAATACACACATTTTTATTGTTAACTCATGAAATGTTTGAAGTTTGAAACATTAACCTATATTGCTATGCTGTAAAAGCATTGCTCATTTTTAGTTCATGTTACCTAATGCATACACAAATGTATAAATGAACTGAACTGAAAAGGCTGTGTGAGAGAGTAAAGTGTTTCCCATTATAGTAACACTTTATGATCAGTTATGATCATATTTTTAGTTAAATGATGAACTAAACATGACTATACCTTCATAAATGATTTATTTTATTTGTATGTTTGTTCTATTGTATTTATGCTATTGCTTGTCATTTGATTATTTGTTCTTATTTTATTACTGACAGTTTACTTGTCTTTAAAAATATTTGGGTTATGCTAGTAGTCACAGCCTTATTTAGTAAGGTTATGTGTCAAAAACTATAACTAGGACTATTTTGTTTGTTTTTTGGGTTTTTTTGTGGTGGGGCCAAAAATGTAAAACACTGGCAAGTAGAAAAATCCCTTAGGCCGTGTGTCCACCGAAGTGTTTTTAGAACAGCATGAGCGTAACGAGGTGCTAGGGACGGGTACCAAAACCCAGTATTAAAGGAGCCCCGGTGCTAAATTATGAAAGACCGCAGTATCGATAAGCTCTGATGCTATTGGTTTTGCTGTCAGTACTGGATAAATGAAGAAAATACATACTATTTATAATTGCTTTATAGATGTTATATTGCAAATTCTACATCGCCAGCCATTTCTATAAGCAATAATATTAAACCATGTGTTAGATTTTTGCTATTCGCAAACCAGAAGAGAGCGAGAGAGCGATCTCTCACGCGGAGCTACAGCGCGCACAACACGACAGTCCCTGATTAATGAGTGACGATGGCCAACAAAAGTTTAGTCTGGTTACACTTCAGGCCTGTGATATTAATCCAATTGTATTTTCACAATTTTGGTTGCCAAGAATTATAAATAGACATGAGGTAAAACTATTAAAGACTTGTGCAACTTCCTTCCCTTTACACCGGTGAGCACTGGTTCCCTTAAACCTCAAACAAAAGAATCAACACAATCTGTGATTATTGTAAAATGCACTGTAGCTAAATTGCAAAACGTGTTTGATAATAAATAGACAGAGCTAGTAAAAACACAATAACCCACGCAAGAGACGCCGTTTACAACTTCAAGGCGGCTTATGCGTGTGCGCTTCAAATCCGACTGCAACTTGCACATTATAGTATTTTAGGCTTTGTGTGCGAAGGGCTAGACACACAACAAATAGCCTATGTTAAAATGACTGCTTGGAGAGTGTTCACTTAAACACAGTTTATGTCTTAAATGGGCATACGTATATTATTAGACCTGCATTCGGTCTTAAAGGGGCAGCGTCTAATAAACCGTGACGATTGTGCCATTAATGTGAATCAAACAACAAAAGGCAAAGAGAAAGATACTCGATAAATAGATATTTTACATTTTCAGATTATAGACGGTTTCAACGGCAACAACATAAACAAACGTTACTGCGCATGCAGTGGCCCAAACTTAACTTCCGGTAGACGTCCGCAAAGAATCAAGAACAACAGAGGCTTTCATTTTATCATCTTTCATTTTAATTGTACAACATTATCTTCATTTATATGTTTTTATTGTTTCAGCATATTTATTATAAATAATCTCCCATTTCTGTCTGTAATATAGAGTGGGGGAAACGCCCCCTCTTTAAGGGTTAGTTCATCCAAAACTGAAAATACTGTCATTAATTACACATCCTCATGCCGCTCCAAGCCGTGCGAGAAGAAAAATATCTTAATTTGTGTTCCGAAGATGAAAGAAGGTCTTGCAGGTTTGGAACAACAGGAGGGAGAGTAATAATGACAGAATTTAAACTTTTGGGTGAACTAACCCTTTAAGGACCTTTTAATGCGGCTTGCGCGCTCGCCTTTCAATCAAGCAATGCGTCGGTTTCTTTGTTTCATAATATAAGATTAATGTTGAGAAACTTAAACTTGTAGATAAAGTACCCTATTTGATATTAATTGTATATGAATACAATCACAATAATCCTGTACTCCATGGACACTGCCATTAATAGAGGATAAAGCATATCTAACATACCTAATTTTAATATTTTGTGGGAAACATAAATCCGATCAGTTATCCAGATGGCGACCACTTGATGTGAACAAATGTAAACCCGCTGTGTCCTGATCGACCAATGAGCCAATCTGCTTGATCGGACACGGTGATCGCATGTTTGACAAGTGTAAACACAGCCAGAATAAGTTACCTCTAGAGTAGATTATTTCTGATAACAAACAAAATAAGTAAGTAAATTACATTAGACGCTGCTCTTGTATGCAGACAGACTGCACTGGATATTTATGACGCTTTCAAGGCTTTTTGGTGAGTCACACACTTTTTTTGCGCTGGTGTCATCATATGCTCTCGGCTTGATCATTAATATTTATATCATGTTATCCAAGAATAGTATGTCAAAAATGTGTTTCTACTGAGCAATGTGCAATACTATCCACTAGCCAGACCAATAAACAAACACAGACCGGAAGTTAACTTCGGGCCAGGCGCGTAACCGTGGCAACCGTGCGTCCGATGAAACCGTCTACAAAGCAATGTTAATTATGTTCTTAATTTTTCTTTTTATTATAAAAAAACATAACAAAAATAACAGATAAAAATACCGTTAAAGTACCGGATCAATAAGCAGTATCGCTAAGAGAAGTAGTACCGTTAAAACTGTAACGATACCCATCCCTACGAGGCGCTGAGCGAGTATTTCAAGCTCAAGTGCATGTAAGACACAAGTAGTTGCCGTGGTAACGAACAACAATACCTTAACGTGCTGACTTATGTGGATTAACTTTATTTGAGGAAATCTGTTTATAATGTAAGCCATTAGGTTTGAATCATTGGTCCTGCGCTGTCTGTTGACTCAGTTGATTTGAATGTGTCTATAATGGCTACCGTACGCGCTTCAGTGAACGCTCAAGTTTGATCCTAATGCAAGGCAAGCATTCTGTGATCCTGTATGTGATCTGTTTTTAGCGTTCGTGTGCTCGGCTGTGGGAGTGTTGCAACGTCTGGGTGATGTCTCATCCAATGGTTCCGCAGATTTGTAGTATTACACCGCATTTCACCTCAGCATTACAAAAGGCAACAACGCACCGGAAGCCGCCATTCAAGCACTGAATGAATGAATGAGTGACAGGCGCACCTCTCGCTCCTGTGTAACATCGCGCAAGGCAAATAAGAGGGTGACATCTAGTGGAGAAGACTAGTAATTAGATTTACGTTAATCTTATGTTCAATGTTAGAGGAAAAAATATGGAAAAAAAATCGATTCGTGGCCTTTGAGAATCGATTTTGAATCGACCACATTTTAAAAAAACGATTAATCGAAAAAACTATTTTTTTGCCCAGCCCTACTTTTAAAGTCGTTCATACGTAAAACTGTGATTTAAAAGCATGTACACATGTCCTTGTATGTTAGTGTTCATGCGAATGTACGTATGCTAGACCGACACTCTCATGAGATCACGTTACACATATATAACCTGAAGATCTACATGATTTAAAAGATGTTTCCGTGTGATGAATAGTTTACTTTAGGGGATACAGAAAGTGCTGTAAATGACATACATATACATTTGTAACAGGTGAGTAAGATCTACAAACAATAGTGATGAATAGTTTACTCTAGATTAGTGTGTTTTGCATGTCGACACACCTAATTTAAATCATCAGCTCATTAGAGACTGCAAGACTTGAATTGGGTGTGTCTGATGAGGGAGACATGCAAAATGTGCACTGGTGGGGGGGGGTCCCCAGGACAGGGTTTGAGAACCACTGGATCATTAGTGCATGCAGAAAGCTTTGTATATGATTTATTCATGCGTTTACAGATCATCTATAACAGGTGCTGAACACTTTGAGTGTAGAGACAGCTGTCTTCTGACACACATGGAGTCTTTAACTGCTGTGCACCTGCATGTGAGCTTCAGTGGAAAGCTTCGGTTCACATTATCGCTAGATCCCACACAAGTCTGTGCTGATGAGTGAAAGGATTTAACATAACCCACTGGAAACCTTTGACGACAAGTCATGCTTTTGAACAAGCTTACAACATCAAGAACTTCTTTCATCATACCGATGATTTACTAATGGCTTGTTCATCATTTGTTTATGATTAACCATTGTTTATTGAGATGATATTAAGCAATTTGGAAACACTTTATAAGTATACAGTAATAAAGTACTTACAAATTATAAACAAACTATTAGTTTATATATTGTAGTCTAGTCTCTACATGGTTAATATATTAATAGGCTATATACCAATAGTGAGTTCTCATTCACTGTCACTGTAACACAATTATTATTGTTTAATTAGCTTAATAAGGAACTGTTAATTGGTTATTAGGAGTAAATAGTTTTTATCTGAAATCACATTATTGTTTATGTGAATCGACTGTCTATTCTGTTACTGCTTGTAAAGTGTCCTTGAGCTTGGGAAAGGCACGATATAAATTAAACATTATTATTATTAACCATCTAAGATTAATAAATGCTGTAGAAGTATTTTTCATTCTTTGCTCATGCCATCTAATGCAACCTTATAGTAAAGTACTACCTCATTCAAACAATGGTTAATCATAAACAAATGATAAACAAACCATCGGTATATACTTTATTGATGTATTGTGTTTTTAAGATAACTTACAACACATTTATAATTTGTTAGCATATCGCTTAATAATTTATGAACGTATAGTTAATTTGGATAACATCCGAATACATCAGTGTAAAATAAATTCAGTGCAGGTACTATAATGATTATTGATAAAGAATTTGATTGTACGTCACAAACACACTTTACATTTTAAATAACTTTTCCTACATTACAGCAATATATACAGTAAAACCAAAAATGATTCAGACACTTTGACCTGAGCATGTTTTGCTGAAGTTTTTCTTTATTTGCTAATACGACAAATGACACCACAGACTGAACAAAATGAAGCATTTCTTGGTCATTGGTTGAGCTAAACTGGTATTATCTAATTGTGTAATGAAATTTAACAGCTGATTGTAATCCATTACATCCCTTTCTATCAAAGTTATCTGACACTATCAAGATTAATTTGTTCTTGTCATATTCTATTGCCATTTTCTAAACTATAGCGAATAAACTGTGATAATGTGAGAAATGTTGAAGATGTCTGAATAAATTTTGGTTTGACTTTTTCACATTAGAGAATGCAACTAGGAATTTAAAGGTTTAAAGGCTACAATTTCTTAATGCAGACATTATTTCCTTTTTTGGTTTGAAGTATGACCCAGGCATTTCACCAACAATCATAACCAATGACAATTTAAATGAAATTACAATAAAGTATATCTTTTACAATTGTAATGGTTCTCACATATTATGATCATGTGATTGTTTTTAGTTTATTAAACACTTTAATTCAGTATTTATGAAGTATGATATTGAAAACCTTTTTCCTGTTAATTACAAGAAAGAAAAAGCAGTGCATTACCTTGATCTGTAGATGTGTTGGATCTTCTCCTGCAGGGAGCACAGTGTTTGTGTGTGGCTGAGTGGGGATAGAAAAACAGGGTCAAGAGAGTGAGAGGAAAAGAAACATTTGCACAGCAGAGGTCAAAAGTCACGCTAATTTGCCTAAAGGAAGCATAATGTGTTCTTGTGGAGAACAATCAAATTCAGATAGATTATAGATAGATAGATAGATAGATAGATAGACAGATAGACAGATAGATAGATAGATATAGATAGATAGATAGATAGATAGATAGATAGATAGATAGATAGATAGATAGATATTAATACCTGTATTCTCTGATTCTCTGTCTCCATCATACAGCTGGCTCGAACAAGGGATAACGAAGAAATGACAAGCAACTCAATCAAAGGAGCAAAAGCATCATGTGACGTCCAGTGGACACTTGTCCAAGTAAATCAAACAAACAGACCCCCCCGGTCTCCATTAATAGCCCGCTCAGTGGTCATGATGCACAATGGGTCAAGTCATTGACCTTTTGGTGAGCTGGGAAGACAAAGGGCCTAAACAGCTGAGAATGAACCGTCTCCGTCTCAGGGAAGTGTGGATTGGAATGTTCCACCTCGTCATGGCAAGAGACGGACCGGACAGCTAAAGGAAAAGAGACAGGATGTTAAGGTTCTCCAGATCTCCTGTTAATCCAGAGTGAAGGCCTTAATGAGGCACTCGTGCTAACCACTAAAATAAAAAAATGTAAACTCAAAACCTTGAGAAAACATCTGCTTGACCCAACACTCTGAGATGCTAACCAGAAATGATCACTGACCCCCCACCCCCCCTAAAGGTCATAGTGATGGATGGGTCTAACTGGCTTTATGATGTTAAGACATCATAAAAAAAAAACGTGTTGAACAATATATTGGTATAAAAATATTTATCGATTATTAGGATATATTATATGACATTGTCAGATTTTTACGCAAAGTTGTTTGCCACATTTTGATATACACTAGAAACAGCAGTTTATGCAGGTTAAGAACGATTACTTTTAGCTGCATGACATAAACCCAAAACCAAAATCAAGACATGGCTTAGTGCATTTATCAAATCACAACGGCTGTGATTTAATTGTTCTTACACACAAGCAGCTCATTATCCACCAGTGTTTGTATTTGCATAAGTGTTGTTATCATACAGATGTAATGTAAAAAAAAAAAAATATATATATATATATATAAAATATTTCAGGAAATATTACAATAGATTTATAGACATATATTATTTTATAGACATATTGATATATAACCACAAAATTTTGCCTACAGCCCTACAAACAAGCACAGCAAACCTGAATATTTTTAATCTGTTTTCTTTGTCATCTTATTTATTTTTGCATTACTTTAGTTTCACTTGTTAATGATTAAATCTTTGTATGTCTAGCACGTTTATTTAATTTTGTTAGTGGGTTTGCAAGTCAGTCAGGAAACCTTGTGGGTACCAAATTTAAAAAATAAAATGTTTTAAAACAACACTATGCTGTGACCTTCAAAGCCTAGCATGATCATTGGGTCAAGTGAACACCATAGAAGGGTGCTATGAATGTGGTATTTTAGGACCCTGACAACTGACTAAAACAACAGGAGTGTATATAATTCACAAGTATGCATGTTCTAACATCATTACTTTGATACTGATGATGTTAAAAGGATCACGTGCTAATCTTAATCCTTACGTTAAAAGATCCCAAGGTTCCTAATAAAAGATGCAGCACTTGCAAAAATTCACACCAGAACATTTGCAGCACTGAGAACAGCTGCTGCAACCTCTCACACTCGCAGAGCCCCCGTATACAGCTGTCTGAGGCCCTCAGCAGTGACTGTAAAGAAGCGGTGAAAAATGCAGTAGGGTTATCTTTGTCTCAAGGATAGAGGAAAAACAATGGGATGTCAACAAGAAGAGCAAGAGGTTGAGGTCCAGCAGTACAGGCCGTGACAATTGAGCAGTAGATCTGCACGACCTTGCCTCACAGCACAGAAGACCAGCTGTTGGCTGTCCATCACCTCAATCTATAGACAGACCTGAATTATTTGTCACATCTTCTTTTATGCCTCCGCTTTACTTATATCTCAATGGCATATTGAAACATCTACAATGTGTGCAAAAGTTAAACCTGATATCTCACTAAAAGTGTGACAAAAGAATGTTTAGTCTTGAGCTGACAGGCCTACTTTAGATCAATGGAATACAGGATAATACAAGTAGGAACTGCTGACCTCTTAAACTTTAAAATCTGTGTCAGTGCATTAAGCTTTAATATTAATCGGATGCATTGCATTTGTCAGCTCTTCGTCTTTCTGAGGGGATAAAACAATGGTGAGGCTGAGGAAGACAATAAGAATTCTTGTAGCATACCATGACAGAATCACGTTTCTCAGATGTCATTGAGAAAGGGATCCAAAATAGCCAACTGTTGTTCTTGTTGACCTGAGACAACGTTGTAAAAGGAGTTCCCGATTAGGATGGTGTTGATGAATCTTTTAAGCAACATGGGTGTTCTTTTGTCCTTCCTCCCAGAAGCCTATTGTTACATCACACCATATATGTCAAATGCCGTTGGACATCCTATGTCATCCAATCATTTGAAGGTTTATTTAGCGGGACCAGGGTGGGGCATCCACGACAAACCACCATTTTGGGATCAGTGACTCCCTTTAAAAAGGTAGCATCAACTCTGGAGTGGCACAACACACAGGACATCCTGAGGTAAGAACCAAAGAGCCTCCAAACAGAAAGAACAAGGAAGATCTCCTGGACCTAACAAACACTTCTTCCAAAGCTGACACAATAAGATCCATTACACGTTTAGGAGTAGGGATTTTTTCTGATCAGTAACGATCAATATCACATTAGTGATCTCAAACGCTAATGACTCTTTTGTTTTGTCCTTAGCATAACACCAGCTCTGCAGTTTTAGGGTACAGAGTTGACAAACACAAGGTGAGAAATGCCATTTGATTATAATTTCTGTAACTGGCTTTTGAGTGCTCACATTTGTGAGTGCAGTTGTCATCAAAGAAGGACATTATATTTATGAGGCTGTATACTTCTAGATTTCAGAATGGGTGACGCCCTAATGGCAGAGTTTGGGGCTGCCGCATCTTTCCTGCGGAAGTCAGACAAGGAGCGTCTGGAGGCCCAAACTCGCCCCTTCGACATGAAGAAAGAATGCTTTGTGCCCGACCCTGAGGTTGAGTACGTTAAAGCCACCATCACCAGCAGAGACGGTGACAAAGTCACTGTTGACACTGAATTTGGAAAGGTAATGGTGCCTTAGTTATCAGTTAGCTTTTCCAAGGCAAACAACACTGACAAAAAAGCTGAAAAATATGTATTATAATTCACATAAAAGTAGCAATGTGAAACACAAAATACTTTAGATTTGTGTCAAAAAAACAGCAACAAAGGGGTTGTCATCATCAATCATATAAAGACACTAATTAATTTTCTGTTCAACAGACTCTGACCGTCAAGGACGCTGATGTTCACCCTCAGAACCCGCCGAAGTTCGATAAAATTGAGGACATGGCGATGTTCACCTTCCTGCACGAGCCCGCTGTGCTGTTTAACCTCAAAGAGCGTTACGCAGCCTGGATGATCTACGTGAGCGATAAACACTGAGTCTTAAATCAATTTACTGCCAGTAAAAATGTGCATAACTGTAGTGAACCTATTCATCTGTCACATTGCAGACCTACTCTGGGCTCTTCTGTGTCACTGTCAACCCCTACAAGTGGCTGCCAGTGTACGATCCCTTTGTGGTCAAAGCCTACAGAGGCAAGAAAAGGACTGAAGCTCCTCCTCACATCTTCTCCATCTCTGACAATGCCTATCAGTACATGCTGTCAGGTTAGAACTGTGTTTCACATCTATACTGATAAAATAACAAAACAAAAAAATATTACACATAAAACTTTCTTCTTTGTGAATTTCACCCAACAGACAGAGAGAACCAGTCTGTGCTGATCACGTAAGTCATTTCAGACTCATCTCGGTAAGATTAAATTTGTGTTTAAATTATGAAAATGTCTATCCTTTAAATCCACAGTGGAGAATCCGGTGCTGGAAAGACTGTGAACACCAAGAGAGTCATCCAGTATTTTGCCAGCATTGCTGCTGTATCTGGGAAAAAGGATGCAGCTTCTGAGAAGAAGGTGAATATAGCCACAAAACTACCTGTACTGAAATATGAATATAAATTGATTTACACGTTACATGTTTTTGTAGGTAGCCTGCATTTATTGTTCATTTGGAGATTATGGGATGATGTTGTTTGTTTATAGGGTACTCTGGAGGATCAAATCATCCAGTGTAATCCTGCCCTGGAGGCCTTTGGCAATGCCAAGACCATCAGGAATGACAACTCCTCCCGATTCGTAAGTCCTCCCTTATAATGGAGAATGTATTGTGTCCAAATAGTGTATGCTGAATATAATTAACATTAATAATTATGTGATTTTATTCTTCTAACCGAACAGGGTAAATTCATCCGAATTCACTTTGGTGTGAGTGGAAAATTGTCTTCTGCAGATATTGAGACTTGTGAGTATGCTTTATTTTATTCCGACTATGATTGGACAACTATAATGCATACATATACATTTAACAGCAATCATTTTATGAATGTTTCATAATTAAGATCTGCTGGAGAAGTCTCGGGTCACTTATCAGCTCAAGGCAGAGAGAGACTACCACATCTTCTATCAGATTCTGTCTCAGAAGAAACCAGAACTGCTGGGTAAGTTTTGATGTGCTAGAATTAGATGCACAATTTTAAATGCATACCAAATGTGTCTACATACTGTATCTAACTGTGATGCCCACTCTTTACAGAGATGCTGCTCATCACAAACAACCCCTATGACTACTCTTACATCTCCCAAGGAGAAACACAAGTGGCATCTATTGATGATTCTGAAGAGCTGATTGCCACTGATGTGAGTGACATTTATATCTCGCAAACAAAATATACATACATTTGAACCGCTGAAAAGTACCACAAAATGTACAAGAAAAATTTGACTGATCTTATTGCTTTGTCATGCTATTTTCAAACTACAGGACGCCTTCGATGTGCTGGGCTTCACTCCAGATGAAAAGAATGGCATCTACAAGCTGACTGGTGCCATCATGCACTTCGGTAACATGAAGTTCAAGCAGAAGCAAAGAGAGGAGCAGGCTGAGTCTGATGGGACTGAAGGCAAGTGATGTTAATTATTACCACTCTGCCACTGGTGATAAACGCTTCTAAATAAAAAAAAATTAAAAAACAATGTTCCCTTCACAAGATGCTGACAAAGTCGCATATCTGATGGGCCTGAACTCTGCTGATCTCCTCAAGGGTTTGTGCCACCCAAGAGTCAAAGTCGGAAATGAGTGGGTCACCAAGGGACAGAGTGTCCAGCAGGTGAAGAAACTTATAGGTTAAAGGTTAAATTTAACAGGTTAAAAATGTATAGCTTTGCAATCTTGTTACAAAAATAAAAAAAATGCAATATTTGAAATCCATTTTTAATGTACGTTCAATCTTTTATCAGGTGTACTACTCCATTGGTGCTCTGGCAAAGTCGGTGTACGAGAAGATGTTCCTCTGGATGGTTGTGAGAATCAACCAATCCCTGGACACCAAACAGCCTCGCCAGTACTTCATTGGTGTGCTGGACATTGCTGGATTTGAGATCTTTGATGTAAGCTGGAATTATTGTTATTCGAGAACAAATACAACAAGCAGTGCAACCTGTTTGACCATTGTGATCATACAATTTATTCCTCCTGCAGTTCAACACCTTCGAGCAGCTGTGCATCAACTTCACTAATGAGAAGTTACAGCAGTTCTTCAACCACCACATGTTTGTGCTGGAGCAAGAGGAATACAAGAAGGAGGGCATTGAATGGGAATTTATTGACTTTGGCATGGACTTGGCGGCTTGTATTGAGCTCATTGAGAAGGTAATTTAATGTGCAGAATATTATAAACATTATCATGCGTACTTCCTTTTAAATACTGCTGCATTTTTGTGTGTTCTCTGTTTTTCATATTACTTACACTGTTATTTACATTATATTTTGTTCTCTGCTAGCCCATGGGTATCATGTCCATCCTTGAAGAGGAGTGCATGTTCCCCAAAGCCAGTGATGCAACATTCAAAGCTAAGCTTTATGACAACCATTTGGGGAAAAATCCTACATTCCAGAAGCCTAGGATTGTCAAGGGTAGACCAGAGGCCCATTTTGCCCTCGTTCACTATGCTGGCACTGTTGACTATAATATTTCAAACTGGCTGGTGAAGAACAAGGACCCTCTCAATGAGACTGTGGTCGGACTTTTCCAAAAGTCTACCGTGAAGCTGTTGTCTATTCTGTTTGTTGGATATGCTGGGGCTGACTCAGGTGACTCAGTCATCAGATCATCAGTATAGATTATTCAGTACATATATTTTGTTTTGGGTCAGAATGATATAAGCTAAAACATTTCTTTTACATTTCCCATTGGTTTTAGCCCAAGACTCCAAGGGAGGTAAAGGAGCTAAAAAGAAGGGTTCTTCTTTCCAAACAGTTTCAGCTCTTCATAGGGTATGGAATATTGCAACAAATTATCAAAAGAAAAGAAATGTGTTCACTACAAAATTATACAAAATTGCTTACCTTATAACGTTATGGTTTGTTTTTTAATCATAGGAGAACTTGAACAAGCTGATGACCAACTTGAAGTCAACTCACCCTCACTTTGTGCGCTGCCTCATCCCTAATGAGAGTAAGACTCCTGGGGCGATGGAGAATCCTCTGGTCATGCACCAGCTGCGCTGTAACGGTGTGCTGGAGGGCATCAGGATCTGCAGAAAGGGATTCCCCAACAGGATCCTGTACGGAGATTTCAAACAACGGTTAGTATGAAACCAAATGTCTTCAGTGTCTTGCAAAATAATTTTATGTATGACTCCCAAGTTATTTTAAGTTGCTTAATTTCAACACTCAGTATGCAAATTTAAGCATTTGCCAATAATTAAAATAAATACATATTAAAATAATTGTTAATGTGTGTTTTTTTGTTTTTTTTTGGTAGATACCGCATCCTAAATCCTGCTGCTATCCCAGAGGGACAGTTCATTGATAACAAGAAGGGTGCAGAAAAACTTCTGGGCTCTCTGGACATCGATCACAACCAGTACAAGTTAGGACATACTAAGGTATTATTATGTTAACATTTACTTTTTCCAAAGCCACTTTTCCATTGTCATCCTTTCTGATGCAACAATTCTTCCCTATACAGGTCTTTTTTAAGGCTGGTCTTCTGGGTACTCTTGAAGAGATGCGAGATGACCGTCTTGCACTTATTATAACAGGAATTCAGTCCAGGGCTCGTGGTTTTCTATCAAGAGTTGAGTTCCTGAAAATTGTGGAAAGAAGGTTAGATTTGAGCTCCTCAATCTTTAACATATTCTCCAAGTTACATTTAAAATGCAAGACTGAACATTCTAATTTAATCTCTATAGAGATTCTTTGTTGGTGATCCAGTGGAATGTACGTGCCTTCATGGGTGTCAAGAATTGGCCCTGGATGAAGCTCTACTTCAAGATCAAGCCTCTGCTGAAAAGTGCAGAGACAGAGAAAGAAATGGCCAACATGAAGGAAGAATTCACCAAAATGAAGGAGGCGTATGCCAAATCTGAAGCCCGCAGAAAGGAGCTTGAGGAAAAGATGGTTTCTCTTCTCCAAGAGAAGAACGACCTGCAGCTTTCAGTGCAGTCTGTAAGTTCACATAGATATAAAACTGCTTTTCACTTTTTTTCACAAGTCAAAAATTTTTTTTATTATTCATAAATTATTTTCTTCACTCTGATAGGAGCAAGATAATCTTATAGATGCTGAGGAGAGATGTGAGGGTCTGATCAAGAGTAAGATCCAGCTTGAGGCCAAAACCAAAGAGCTGACTGAGAGACTGGAGGATGAAGAGGAAATGAATGCAGAGTTGGTTGCAAAGAAACGAAAGCTGGAGGATGAATGTTCTGAGCTCAAGAAGGACATTGATGATCTTGAGCTCACTCTGGCCAAAGTAGAGAAAGAGAAACATGCCACTGAGAACAAGGTTAGCTGTAATACATTAAGAGTTTTTTTCCCCCCCAGCATTATACATGGTGTGTTTGGGGTGTTTATTGATCAAATGGCTTTTTTGCTTAGGTTAAAAACCTCACTGAGGAAATGTCAGCACTAGATGAAATCATCGCCAAGCTGACCAAGGAGAAGAAAGCTCTTCAGGAGGCCCATCAGCAAACGCTGGATGACCTCCAGAGTGAGGAAGACAAAGTCAACACACTCACCAAAGCCAAAGCCAAGCTGGAGCAACAAGTGGATGATGTGAGTACAATAAAATCTCACTATGAATATATTGACAAAATTTTATTTTAAATATACATATATGTGATATGTTTTGCAAAACAATGTAAATTAATTATGTTATATAATAAGCTTGAGGGATCCTTGGAGCAAGAAAAGAAGCTGCGCATGGACCTTGAGAGGGCAAAGAGAAAGCTGGAGGGTGATTTAAAATTGACCCAGGAGAGCATTATGGACTTGGAAAATGATAAACAGCAAATGGAGGAGAAGCTGAAGAAGTAAGAACATGTCGAACATTTCATTCTGAAAAAAAAAAAACTTGAATAAGAAATCAAATCTCATCAAGATTTCTGATATCATCTTAAAGGAAGGACTTTGAAATTGGCCAGCTCAACAGCAAAATTGAGGATGAACAAGCCCTTGGCGCCCAGCTCCAGAAGAAACTGAAGGAGCTGCAGGTATGTTTAAACTAAAGTTAAATCATCTAAAAATCATTTGAATTTACTTTGATTCATATGAAAATCTTCAATTTACTCCATTTCTAGGCCAGAATTGAGGAGCTTGAGGAAGAGCTGGAGGCTGAGAGAGCTGCCCGTGCTAAAGTTGAGAAACAGAGAGCTGATCTGTCCAGAGAACTGGAGGAGATCAGTGAGAGGTTGGAGGAGGCTGGTGGAGCCACTGCCGCCCAGATTGAGATGAACAAGAAACGTGAAGCTGAGTTCCAGAAACTGCGCAGAGATCTTGAAGAGGCCACTCTGCAACACGAGTCCACTGCGGCTACACTGAGGAAGAAACATGCAGACAGTGTGGCTGATCTGGGAGAGCAGATCGACAACCTCCAGAGAGTGAAGCAGAAGCTGGAGAAAGAGAAGAGTGAACTGAAGTTAGAGCTTGATGATGTGGTCTCCAACATGGAACAAATTGTCAAGTCAAAGGTTTGTGGCCAAACAAATGTCACTAAGACAGATTATGTGAAACTCCAAAATCAATATAAATGTACTTACTCGATATGTTATATTAGAGCAACCTGGAGAAAATGTGCAGAACTCTGGAAGACCAGATGAGTGAGTACAGAACCAAAGCTGAGGAAGGTCAGCGCAGCATCAATGATTTCACCATGCAAAAAGCCAAGCTGCAAACTGAGAATGGTAAGGTCACAAAAAACAGCAATTCTTGCTGAACAAGTTTTAGTTCTGAAATGCGAAGTTGCCCCAACTTCAACAAACACGGCATTTCAGGTGAACTTTCAAGACAGCTTGAGGAGAAAGACTCCCTGGTGTCTCAGTTGACCAGAGGCAAGCAGTCCTACACTCAGCAAATTGAGGACCTCAAGAGACAGCTCGAAGAAGAAATCAAGGTTTGTTTTGCAACCCATAATGTTTTTCTAGAAGTTTAATCTTTTTTGTTACACAGTGGGGCGACAGAAATCACCTCCAAGCAACTGACTATTTTTTCTTTCAGGCTAAGAATGCCCTGGCCCATGCGGTTCAGTCTGCTCGTCATGATTCTGATCTGCTGAGGGAGCAATTTGAGGAGGAGCAGGAAGCCAAGGCTGAGCTGCAGCGGAGTCTGTCCAAGGCAAACTCTGAAGTGGCTCAGTGGAGAACCAAGTATGAAACTGATGCCATCCAGAGGACTGAGGAGCTGGAGGATGCCAAGTAAGAATCAGGGGAAATACTATTTTGTTTTCGGATTTTGTTTTCTCTTATTATTTCTAAATCTGTCCTTTCTGACACAATTAGAAAAAAATTGGCTCAGCGTCTCCAAGAAGCAGAAGAAGCTGTGGAAGCTGTTAATGCTAAATGCTCCTCTCTGGAGAAGACCAAGCACAGGCTGCAAAATGAGATTGAAGACCTCATGGTGGATGTGGAGAGATCCAATGCTGCTGCAGCTGCTCTGGACAAGAAGCAAAGAAACTTTGACAAGGTGAATACAGAGAATTAATATTTTAATATTTATTACTTTTGGTCATTTTATCCAGCAATTAATTCACCTTAATAATGCCTAATCAGGTTTTGGCTGAGTGGAAGCAGAAGTATGAGGAGTCTCAGACTGAACTAGAAAGTGCCCAGAAGGAGTCTAGATCTCTCAGCACTGAACTCTTCAAACTGAAGAACTCTTATGAAGAAGTCCTGGATCATCTTGAGACCATGAAGAGAGAGAACAAGAACCTCCAAGGTAACTATATTTTGGTTATCATCAGAGTTAACAGATGTTATATTCAGCATATTTTCCTTAACAGTTAATTTTCTGTGCAACAGAGGAAATTTCTGACCTCACTGAGCAACTTGGAGAGTCAGGAAAGAGCATCCATGAGTTGGAGAAAATTAGAAAGCAGCTGGAGCAGGAAAAAGCAGAAATCCAGACAGCCTTGGAGGAAGCTGAGGTAACCCTAAATTAGCATTTCTTTTGCATTTTGTCCACATACGGCTGATTTTGGACAAAGGACTTACAAACGTTCTTTCACATTAAAAGGGCTCCCTTGAGCATGAGGAAGGAAAGATTCTTAGAGCTCAGCTGGAGTTCAATCAAGTAAAGGCTGATATTGAACGTAAGCTGACGGAGAAAGATGAAGAGATGGAGCAGGCCAAGAGGAACCAGCAGAGAATGGTGGATACCCTGCAGAGCTCACTGGAATCAGAGACTCGCAGCAGGAATGAAGCTCTCAGGCTGAAGAAGAAGATGGAGGGAGACCTCAATGAGATGGAGATTCAGCTCAGCCAGGCTAACAGGCAGGCATCAGAAGCCCAGAAGCAACTCAAGGGTCTTCATGGACATCTCAAAGTATGAATCTTTAAATCAAGATTTTATGGTGCTTAGGTGATATCCAACATAGTTCTTCAGTCTTTTCATTTGTAAAACTCGTACTTTACAGGATGCCCAACTGCAGCTGGATGACTCTCTTCGTGGTGGTGATGATCTCAAAGAGAACATCGCCATTGTGGAGAGACGCAACAATCTGCTGCAGGCTGAACTGGATGAGCTGAGATCCATAGTGGAACAAACTGAGAGAGGAAGGAAACTGGCTGAGCAGGAACTGCTGGATGTCAGTGAGAGAGTCCAGCTCCTGCATTCTCAGGTATGACACATCTGCATTAACACAAGTAAAACCCTTAAACCCTCTCTTAGTACACATTATCACTAGAGACTATATGAATGTCAATATTGTCCATGTTCAGAACACCAGCCTGCTGAATCAGAAGAAGAAGCTGGAGGGAGATAATAATCAGCTTCAGACTGAGGTTGAGGAGGCAGTGCAGGAGTGCAGGAATGCTGAGGAAAAAGCCAAGAAGGCCATCACTGATGCTGCCATGATGGCTGAGGAGCTGAAGAAGGAGCAGGACACCAGTGCTCATCTGGAGCGCATGAAGAAGAACATGGAGCAGACCATCAAGGACCTGCAGCACCGTCTGGATGAAGCGGAGCAGATCGCCATGAAGGGAGGCAAGAAGCAGGTCCAGAAACTGGAAGCCAGGGTACGTTTCTGAAACTCAATTCTTAATAATGCATTTTGTAAAGACGGTTATTCATGAATATTTGTGTTCAGGGTTTGGTACATTAATAATCATTCTCTGTTTCGGTAGGTCAGAGAGCTGGAAAATGAGGTGGAGCTTGAACAGAGAAAGGCGAGCGACTCTGTGAAGGGAGTCCGTAAATATGAGAGACGCATCAAGGAGCTCACCTACCAGGTCACTTTCTTTGACATACAAATAAATGCATATTTATTCATACCATAATTCATACCAGATAACAGGTGAAGTCACTTTGCATCCTGTCTGCAGACTGAGGAAGACCGTAAGAATCTGGCTCGTCTTCAGGATCTGGTGGACAAACTCCAGCTGAAGGTCAAATCCTACAAGAGAGCTGCTGAGGAGGCTGTAAGTACACAATGTCACTCAGATATTGAAGTATTGCTGTCTCTGTATTATTTTAACAATATGTTTGTGTTTTTAGGAGGAACAGGCTAATGTTAACCTGGGCAAGTTCCGTAAGCTGCAGCATGAGCTGGATGAGGCAGAGGAGAGGGCTGATATTGCTGAATCTCAGGTCAACAAGCTGAGAGCCAAGAGCCGTGATTCAGGATCCAAGGTAATCTTTTTTTATCCAATATTGGAATTTAGTACAACATAGATTACAATGGCACTTACATTATCTTTTTGCTCTTTTATTACAGAAAGGACACGATGAAGAGTAATCCTGAGTGCTGTGAATCCATGTTCACATACTGGTTCTGATGTAGTAATAAAATCTGCAATTATGAATTCTTGTGTCTGTGGCATTCCTTCTCATTTCTGTTTCATCATTTAGTCTCATATATGCAGTGCAAAACTGGGCATTAAAGGGATAGTTCACCCAAAAAATGTAAATTAGCCCATGATTTACTCACCCTCAAGCCATCCTATGTGTATATGACATTCTTCTTTCAGACCAATACAACTGACCTATCTGTAAGCCCCGCCCCCTTAGTTACTGTTGCTAACTCTGACAAACAAACAGAGTTGCTAACTGTCTTACAATAACAGCTGTCCATGTGAAAACCTTATCCCAAGATGCTTTTGGACACAGAATGTAGCGGACCCCGTCCGACTGATGGCCAAACTTGATGGTTTATGAAGTTTATTGCGTCCTTTTTAACTAAAAAAAAAAACAATAATAATCACTGTAAGAGCTGTACAAATAAAGCATAAGATGTGCACATTAACGTCTCATTCAAAATCTCTCTCTCTCTCTCTCGGTTACATTATCATTAACATATACAGAAAATTATACAAAACAAAACACTCATAAAACTAACAGTAAACAAACAGATACAGACATTATGCCTTTTCGGAGGTGCTAATAAACTAAACTTTTTAATCAAAAAACCAAAAAAACAAAAACTGATAAATAGGGGTGTAACGGTACACAAAACTGATGGTTCGGTACGTACCTCGGTTTTGAAGTCACGGTTCAGGACAGCAGTTTTACAAAATTGCTTTTTATTTATTTTTATTCAACAGTGGTTTACGGAAAAAAATGTCTCTGTCCTTAAATTAATTCAATTATGACTAAAAGTTTCTTAAAGATAATGCTGTAAACTACAGGGAGCCCTTACTTACACATTACTATAATATTAAACAGAGCCCAAGCTATTAGCCTAAATTCAGTTGCTAGTTAATTTTAGATATAATAATCAACACTCATAAGCTTCACGTAAGGCAGTTTTTGCATTAACTTCTAAATTTTATTTTTATTTTTTTGTTGTTGAAAGATAATCATTTATGCATAATGTCAGTTCGCACATCGTTAAAACAACAATTACGATATTATCGCAGACGACATATATCGCACACCCCTACTGTGGACACGTCTGAATGACTATTGACATTGTTTACAAGCAGTTTTATGTCTTTCCGCGGTTGAAACACCAATTGAGCGATTACACGACGTATAATGATGCATTTCAGTAAGTTGTAATGTATCCTCAACAACATATCTTAAGAGTAAGGGTGCTCCGATCAGGATTTTTGGAGCCGATCACAGGAAGCAGTATCTGCCAATATTTGAATTATATTGAATATACTGAATTTTATTTCTGAAAATGGGGGAAACTCAGAGACAGCAGCAGTTTATTCCACTGCTGTCTGGAATAAACATGAATATGAACTGAATACTTAATATGTTCGTGTGGGAACTCGGATTGAAGTGTGTTCCACGCTTAAAACAAGCCGACTGTTAACTGTTAAAGACTGCATCCGGAACCGAAACGGTTCGGTACGAATACATGTACCGTTACACCCCTACCGATAAACTGTGAGTGCGAGCTCTCTCTTTCACGACCCGTAATACCCATCAAAATAGTGGTCCTTCTTAGTAAGACAGATAATGCAGACCTTAAACATGTATAAACTCACAGAAATATCAAGCATGTAAACAAAAACAAATTAGAAGCTAAATCACAATAAAGTCCGTGACACAGAAGGACCACCTCTCGCCGAGGAGCATTCAAGTGGGACTTAAATATGCCACGGAGGGATATATAAAAGATTTTAAGCAGTATATGACAGCGGTAAAGTTAGTTTAACGTTTGACATTCACTCTCTGCGCATTTCATGTCTTCAGCCCAAACAAACTCAGACATGCATAAACGAATGTCCTTTGAGTTGCACAAGGCTTACTACAAATAAAATATATAATAGCTACCCCATAAATCATTTAAACAATTTAACTATGTGACATGTGATCAAACTAACGCAGAAAAGTTATTGCAATTAGCATTTCCCATATTTCATAATAATTTTGGAAATTGTAATATATGCAATACCCTAAATCCATTAAAATGCAACACCGTTTGGCCTAAAAGTATCAAACCAACTGTAAAATACTCCGAATATTATTCTCCATGATGCATAAGGCTTGTGTTTCACGTTATTTATCAGGTATCACAGGTTCTTTTGTCACATTATTAATCTGGTATCGTTCATATACTGAACGCATTTAAATCCATTAAACAACAACACCGTTCCAATAACAGCCTTGTGGAATAAAAGGGATATTTTTCTGAACTTTGTAGCATTAGTTTGATAACATGTCACATAGTTAAATTGTTTAAATGATTTATTGGGGTAATTTATATATTTTATTTGTAGTAATTAAGCCTTGTGCAACTCAAAGTACATTCGTTTATGCATATCTGCAGAGTTTAATGGGTGTGAAACTGAATGGCTAACGAACGTCAAGCGTTAAACTAACTTTACCGCGGTATAAATACGGTGGGAGATTATTTTGGTAGTGATGGCCTCATGTTAGGATCGCAGATTGTTCATGCAACGCAGGGTAAGATTAAATTAATTTACATTTATCCAGTTTAATATTGAGAGATGCACTGAAATGTAGACCTTTGTTTATGTGTTTTTGATCTACAGTTAACGTCACATGACGTGAGGACAGTTAGTTATTTCAGTTCGTATGTTAGCATGAACTCACTAACTTTAATCGTACTTTTGAGTAGGACAACAAGAAAATCCTCTCGGGATACCAGGAATCAGTGTTACAGTACACCAGGAACATCGTTTTACCATTTTTTGTAGCATAAACGCCGATGAGCGCTTCGGATTTTCCAATGTTTCTCTATGGCGCTAAAGATGTCCGAGTTCCGGTCCATGTGCAACTGATACTCAACTGCCATTGGCTCATCTGCGTTCGAGGGGAGGGGCTTGCACATTTAAAAAAATGTCCTGGGTCTTCTAAGCTTTATAATTGCAATGAACGGCTGTTTCTGTTTTGAAGTCCATAAAAGTGCATCTATCATCGTAAAAGTGCTCCACACGACTCCGGGGGGTTAATAAAGGCCTTCCGACGTGAATCGATGCGTTTGTGCGAGGAAAAATATCCATATTTACATTCATTTAGCAGACGCTTTTGACTCACAACTGAGGAATGCAGGAAACAATCCGTCATGAAGAGTCGAGAAATCACAAAAATGCCTAAACTATTAAGTTTTGGACAATTTAAAACTTTAAAATAACTAGTTTCCGACATTCCGACACAAACAACTGCCCTTCCGAGCACAGCCTGTGATTCAAACCGAGAGTGTTTTCTGAATCATTTTAACGGACAAAAAGAACCTGTTCAAAAGAGTCTTTTCCGCGAATCGGACACGCAGTGTTTCAACACCTGACTAGAGTTACCTATTATTGCCCAACATTTATATTGTATGTAACGTTACCTCACCTTTGTAAATCGTGACCTGTGTCCTAAATGAGCTTTACTGAATACAAGTTAGCTCTGGAGACCGTTTCTTTACATTGATTTGTGGATTTTCCTCAAGTGAAAATTTGTTTTAATAAAACTATTTTCTACACAATATATTATCAGGTCAAAGTCTTATACTAAACAGTCAAATCACGGGTCAATTTAAGTAAAATTCACGTCTTTATGGCGATCAAATTACAATATGAGTTAAATAGCACTGTTAGCAACATTACCTTAATTTAATATTAAGCAAAGAGAAATGGTGTAAAAGTTCGTTTCATAACTTACCGTTACCACGTCTGACAATTTTGTGTGCTGCATCTTCTGCGTTAATAAACTTGAAAATCTATCTTGAATCTTGAATCTATATTTGGTTGAATCTAATTCCAACACATGTACTTTTAAGTATTATAAAAAAAAGTATTATATCGTCGAAAATCATCTTTTAAAAACCTGAGGAGAAAATTCAGTGACGGTTCCGCTCACGCACGATGATCTTGTGATGACGCGTTCCAACGGTCAAATTCTGTAATTTTTGAATTCTGCGATTCTTAAATTATGTAATTTTTTACATTTATTTATTTTTATAAATGTAAGCTACATTTATAACATTACACGTTGTATTATATTACCTTTGCAACAAATTACAAAAATAAAAATAATAATTAATGCGGCTAATGCCGCTGTGGGAGTTAAGTGGACATCTTTCTCTCTTCTGACTGCCATTATCAATCTCTCTCTATTTTATTCCTCTTTTTGAAAGTTGTGAAACCACTATTGAGGAGTTTTTCTTCTGCTATTTGGGCAGGCATGTGTATATTATTTATATATTATATATATATATATATATATATATATATATATATATATATATATATATATATATATATATATATATATATATATATATATATATATATATATATATATATATATATATAATGTAGTCTCTCATCCACTGCTAAAAAGCAGTACAACTATGATGACTTCGCTTCTGAGAAACAAGTTTATTAGTTAAAAATTGGACATAAACACTTGGGCAGATTTCCCCAATAAATAGGCAATAATAAACCTAATGTCCTCCATGTTCTTTCCGACAACAACACACTTGAATGCGACGAGCTCATAACTTCAGAAGTGGGAAGTAGGAAATTTCCGATAGCACAACAGCACTTTATTAACGACTTAATTTGTTTCTGTGTAAAATGACATTACATACCTTGATCACGTCTGACAACTTTGTCTGCTGCATCTTCTGAATATAAATGAGTTATTAAGCTTTAATTCTGTACAAAAATGAACATGAATGAAGCTTTTTACAATGCAATAATTTAAAAAGTTTCACAAACGCAATCGGTTTTGTCTTAAGTAAACACACAGTTGGAAAAAAATCAGATGTGTGAATATATTGGGGATCTGATGAATAGGTTTTAATGTTTTAAAGTGACAGCAGCCTAACATACCTGAAGCTGTCCATGTCGTTGTTAAACATTGTAATCAAGCAACAAAAGAAAAAAAGAAAATTACTCAATGCTCTTGACCGAATAACCTTTGTAGCCTTGGGGCCAGATTAACTAAACAGCGCAAATTAGCGTGACAGCGCAATTCCCAAAAAGCACCAATGGGAGTGGAAAGTTCAGCAAATTACATAAATTGCATAAATTGCAAATTAATGAACACAGACGCAGTCGGATCATTTGCATAATGACCAACGCAATCTACCAGTTAGTGTCTGCCGTCTGGTTTAAGACTTGGGGGTGGTAAATAATGGCGCAAACACCTAAATTAATAACACCTAAGTAAATTGACTAGCACAAACCTTAGTAAATCACCTCGCATGATTTATTTAAATACTCTCCTCCCATAAATACTGCTGAAAGGGAAACTCCAACAAATGTGTATGCAATAAGGCCACAAAATAATCCAGCCTTTTCAGTGCTAATTTTTCACTGCGTGTCTTTTAGTAAATCATTCCTGACAGTAGTTTGCAGAGGGTTTGCGCTGGCTGTTAGTAAATCTGGCCCTTAGACTAGTATTCACTGTTGTATTGACATTGAGAACTGTCAAATTGTACTGGTGTTTAAAATCGTGGTATACGTACTGGCCTTATTTCCAGCAAATTAACTATATCGTGACTTACATCATTATCATGAAATAAAGTCATTCGTATGGTCGGAATATAGAGTATGGAGAATGATGGTATGTGGATAGAGGTACTGAAAACAGGTATTATATCATGTTAAACGCATAATGTTAGTGATGGAGCGAAGGACCCCCTTTAGGATTACTGAATGGTGAACACCATTTATAAGTTATAACAGGAATCAAATACCGTGAAATGTTTTCTCTTTATTTAATTTGCAAAGCACACAAAAGAAAGAATGGGAGACATATCACTACAATAATGTGTGCAGTTAACGCTTTGCATTCACTAAGATGATTAAATCCATTCATTCACTCCAATTCAGCCCATGTGTTTCTACTAAACAAGCGTAAGACACATTTGAATCCTGATAGATCTGCGCTCTATAATAAAGTAGCCTCACATATTTTTGGATGTGTATAAAATATTAATGATAAGGAACAGCTTGCAATTCACAAACCCTGATAAATACTATCCTCTCTGAGAAAAGACTCTGCTCTAGATATTTTCAGATATGATTTTGACGTAGGCTCCGACTTCTCCAGCAATGTCATCGTAGGCGTCGCAGGGTGGCTTCAGAATAGAGATGGCGTCTTCCACTAACTGTTTGGCTTCACTAGGATTTGTTCTCTGGCTCCCTTGTTCACACAGAAGCTCAGCGATACTTTCACCGTTCTTCACTAGGTCTCCCAGTTTAAACGACAGAATGGGCAAATCATGCTCCTCGGTTGGAGGCTTTACATTCTCTAACTCACTTTTTGCCAGCTGAATAGCGACTAGTGGGAGAAAGATATTTCCAAAGACTCCCATTTTGTCCGCATAAAAGTCCCTTATCACTGCAGCCTTGTCTTTCATTGACACCCCAGTGAAGGCAATCTTATCATAAAGATCAGGTTCAATGAGCTTACGGATACGCTTTTCCTCCCCTTTAGAAACTTCAAGAATCATGCACATAGCATGTCTTACTATGGCACAGTTGTCCTTAATACTCTTACTGTCATCTGCTATGACTGGGGAGAGGCTTTTGTCAAAGTGAGTATTGATTATGTTCAACAGACTGTTGGTGATTGTGAAGTATCTGTGCACATAGTGGTGGAGGGTCTGAGTAGATCTGATCAGTTGTTCATTCTTGTCTGTAGAGAAGAAAGGCAGCATCCTGGTGGTTACTGCTGTTGGTCAAGAGGAAAGAACAACACATCAACACACTTGCAGTTTGTTTGTGTACAAATAGTCTGTTAACTACCTCTTTAATAAGACATTCTTAAAGGGGATGTCTAATGCTATTTCATGCATTCTGCCTTATTTACACTGTCCATGTTTTTCATGAGAATCAACTCTTTAACCAAGTGCCAAAAAAACGAGTTGGATGTTTGATGGAAAGTTTTTTTCTTTATGAGAGTATAACATCATAAAGGGATTCGGAATTCCTTGTATGGGCACTTTTCCCGGATGAGCACACACACACACACACACACACACACACACACACAAGATCGTGTGTTTTTAGACACGAGATCAACAATGTCACTAAAGAAGTGTGTTTCTGGTGTGAGGGAAAGATCACCTCGTTCAGCTTCCCAGATAACCCAGCATTAAGGGAACAGTGGATGCAGTTTGTTCAGGCGGTGAGTGAAACTGCATCAAATGTGTGTATTGTTGACACCAAAGTGCATATAATGTGAACAACACCAACGCTTAGAGCAGTGGTTGGCAACTGGTAGCCCACGGGCCAAAATTGGCCCACCAGCAATAAGATCTTGCCCGAGCCCGTAGTCAGATTATTTTGATAGCGGCTGGTGCTGAAATAGATCTGTCATGAATCAAAAGTTACCCGGGGATGTTCAGTATTTTTTACATTTTTATTCTTGACAATTTTTTGTTTTTTGTTAAAGCAAGACTGTATAACACCACTCTTTTCATTTTAACTAATTGATTTTATGATGTTTTAGTTTTATGACAGACCAAGAATAATTGACATCCTGAAAAATAATAAATAAATAATCAATACACTTCAACACAATATGCATACTTGCCAAACATTTCTGAACACCTTGTTCCAAGATTTCCTGCAGAGATGATTAAATTCATTTTTCTTAGGGTCTTTTTTAGGGTCTGGAAATAAGAGAAACAGTTATATAGGCTAAGAAACTTGGAATTACACAAACACTGATTCAAGTGACAGACACTTATTACATAACGTATTACATTGTGTGTGTGTGTGTGTGTGTGTGTGTGTGTGTGGCCTTAAAAGAAAGAAGTATTACAGCATAAATAATTTGTTTTAGCACAACATGTACACTTGCCAGACGCCAGTAATCGTGTCTAATCTTCTCAGTGCCGGACTGTAATACTAGACGCTGCATGTTAAACAGGTTTCAGGAAATCTCTGCGTTTCTGAGAAAGTGCTGAGTCATAGTAACTCTATCCAATAATAATTGTTTTAAGGATAATATCACAATAAGGAAATGCATTAAGACTTTGAGACTGAGATTGATTGCACACATGATATAGAAGGTATAAAGGGGACTCGATGAATATGTGCAGTCATAACTCAGCCAAGCATGCACAATAAACACATAACAGTAATAAACAGTACACGCATCAAATACCTAAGTCAGATACACCAAGTAAGTGGATTAACTTACATCTTCTCAGGAAGGCGCAGAAGCAGCTAAAGCCAGGGAAGGCTCCTCAGTGATGTGTTGAAACAACTGCAGTGCAGTAACAGAACAATCTGGACTGTGCTGCCCACCAAGGGACTGTCATCAAGAGCAAAGTCTCTGATTGGTCAGCTCTCCTTGACAAACATGAGAGCAGCTTTCCTCTTCGTCTAGATAGATAGACAGACAGACAGACAGACAGACAGAGATAGATAGACAGACAGACAGACAGACAGACAGACAGAGATGGATAGATAGATAGATAGATAGACAGACAGAGAGACAGACAGAGATAGATAGATAGATAGATAGATAGATAGATAGATAGATAGATAGATAGATAGATAGATAGATAGATAGATAGATAGATAGATAGATAGATAGATAGATAGATAGATAGATAGATAGATAGATCATCTGTAGAGATAAAAGACTTTATCCTGGTGCAGGTTGCTGTTGATAGATTGATTTAAATTTTAATTCATTATCAAATTACAACACCCAGACGAGACACAATGGCCTTTATGATACTCATATACAGTAGATTAGATAAAACTGCTGGCGACAGTTATAATAAAAGCCACCACTTCCCTTTTTTAAACCATATAAACAGTGTCAAGATTCAAGAGTTTTATTTGTCACATACACAGTTATATACAGAATATACAACCGGCAGTGAAATGTAAACAGGTCCGCTCCATGGACAGTGCAAATTCACAGTTAAAAACACAAGGAGGAAATTATAATAGAAATAGAATAAAAAAGTACTATATAGAATAATAAATAATCAAGTAGAAAAAAATAAAAATAAAGAAGTGGAATAAAATAAGTGAAATAAACTGTGCAGTGAGTAAACTGTAGACTCATAAATATGTGGTTAACAAATGTATAAAGAGTATAATGTGCAAACAGGTTTATAACAGGTTGTTACACAGTAACAACGAGAACAGAAAGTGCAGTGCAATGTCAGTGTATCGATGTTTATCCTGACGTGAAGTCACGTGATGTTAAGTGACTGAGTTCAGGAGTCTGATGGCCTGGGGAAGAAGCTCCTCCTGAGTCTCTCAGTTTTGGCCATCAGGCTTCGGAAGCGCTACCAGATGGCAGCAGCGTGAAATGAGGGTTTGCAGGGTGATTAGAGTCCTTGATGATCTTAGTAGATCTACCTTTGCAGCGTTTGGTGTAGACGTCCTGCAGAGACGGAGAGCTGACCCTGAGATACGCTCGGATAAGCGCACTACTCTTTGCAGGGCTTTGCGGTCATGACTGGTGCTGTTCCCATACCACGCTGTGATGCACTGAGTTAAAACACTTTCTATCGCCCTAAATAGAAAGTTTTCAGGATAGCTGGGGAAACCCTGAATTTCCTCAGCTGGCGCAGGTGGTACAGTCTTTGCCTGGCTTTTTCACCTGTGTCTGAATGTGAGCAGTCCAGGTCAGGTCCTCTGAGATGTTTACACCCAGGTACTTGAAGCTGCTCCTCTCTCTACTGGTGACCCGCTGATCATGAGGGGGGAGTATGTCCGTTGCTGTCTCTTCCTGAAGTCCACAATCAGTTCTTTGGTCTTGCCAACATTCAGAGAGAGACAGTTGTCCTGGCACCATGATGTTAGATGCTCCACCTCGTCCAAGTATGCCGTCTCATTGTTGTTGGAAATGAGGCCCAGGACAACAGTATCATCAGCAAATTTGATGATAGAGGTGGAGCTGTGTGTGGACAAACAGTCATGTGTGTAGAGAGAGTAGAGCAGGGGGCTCAGGACACAGCCCTGTGGAGCTCCCACACTCAGGGAGATGGAGGTGGAGGTGGACTGGCCTAATCTCACCACCTGAGGCCTGCCAGTGAGGAAGTTGGAAATGAGACTCCACTCGATCCTTATAACGGAGCTTTGCGGCTTTAACTGTGCGTCGGAGAGCATAGCAGGATGATTTGTAGTCATTCATATTCCGTTAGGAGACCTGCGTTGTATGCGGCAGTGCGTGTGTTCACTGCAGCGCGGATTGAATTGTCCACCCACGGTTTCTGATTTGAGAAGGCCGTTATTGTTATTGTTTGTGTGGCTTGCTCTGTAAGCGTGTTGATGAAGCAAAACGCCACATCTGTGAACTCGCTGACGTCAGATGAATTCGCCTGGAACATGTCCCAGTCAACGTCATCAAGAGCTGCCTGTAGCGCGGTCTCTGAATGGGGTGACCAGCGTTTAACTTCCCGCCTCACCGGGGGTTCCTGAACGAAACTTTGTCTGTATTCAGGTGTGAGGAAAATGGAGGCATCTGATTTGCCAAAAGCTGGTAGTGAACGTGCTTTATAGGCGTTCTTAAACAAAGAGTAGCAATGATCCAGCGTGTTTGCTCCTCGTGTAGGACAGGAGACGTGCTGATGAAAGTTTGGCAAGACTTTCTTTAGGTTTGCTTTGTTAAAATCGCCCACGACGATGAAAGCAGCATCGGGGTGTTTGTTTATGATGCCGCTAGTAACATCATGAAGGCCAGATAAAGCCAGCCCTGTGTCTGCCTGTGGTGGAATGTAAACGGCAGTGGCGATGACCGAGGAAAACTCCCTCGGCAGATAGAATGGGCGGCAAATGATTGTTAAATGTTCCAGATGAGGCGAGCAGGATTTGAAAGAATGGTGATGTTCCTGGGGTCGCACCATTTCTTGTTGATCATGAAACACACTCCATCGCTTTTGGATTTACCGGCCTCGGCTGTTCTTCCCTGTGGCCTTGTTGTATTTTGGTTATAAAAGAATGTAATAAAAACCTTTTTCTTTTTCTTTTTTTTTTTTATGTACAATTTACATTTATGCATTTGTGACACTTTTATCCAAAGCGACTTACATTGTATTCAAGGTACACATTTTTTTGTCAGTTCTTGCTTTCCCTGGGAATCGAACCCATGACCTTGGCATTGCTAGGGCGGCGCTCTTATTGTTTGAGCTGCAGGAAAGCTTATTTACCTTATTTTAAAATTGTATTCTGTATAGTGAGGTAAGGCTTCTTTTAAAAAAAAACACCCAACAGGTAGAAATTCTCACGTCTAAAACATTGTCTTACGAAGCATAAAGATTTTGTGGCCACTGAGAGCTTTTAATTTAAAATGGTTTCATTTTCTTTAAATTCAGGAATTACTAGTAAAGATATTTTGTTACTTTTACTGGTGTAAAATGTGACATCCAAACTAAATATTACTCCATACTCAATGTTGAGGAATCACGTGTTGATAGCACACTAGAAATGTTCTTCTTTAATAAACAAGACAAGCATGGGAGAATAAATCAGATTTATTTGCACAAGTCAAATAACGCCATGCATCTTAATTCCATGTATTTCTGCATGCATTTTAACATAATCAAAGTTACTGTTTATAAGATTTCTGCCAGACAGAAAGATACATGAGTATTCTGTAACTGGAAAGATTATGACTTATTAACATTTAAGATCAGACATGAATGTGGAAGTGAATTCACTTCTTATTTAATGATTTTAAGCATTATCTTGACTTCGGTTATGGCGTCCTGGTATTTTTCAGATGCTGGTCTGAAGTCTCTCAAAGCCTCATCGTACTCATCCAGGGTCTTCTCGAGATTCCTACGCTCAAAATACCCTACAATGACTGAAAAAGCCATATCAATTAACACCCAAAGCACAATGCAGCCACATACCCCGGCTGCAATTTTAGCACATGTGCATGTTATGCGTATCAGAATTTGATTTTTTATTAGATACGTCGATAAAACAGCAGCTGAAACCAGGCAAACTGATGAAACAGCAACTCTAACTTTGATAAAGTCTTGGGCACCAAGAGAATGTTTTTTTAGTTGCTCATACATCGCAGGTTCCAGCTTCTTCTTCAGGTCCTCGTCAATCTCCTGGACTTTTGCTTGGATCTCATTCACACGTTTAATCATCACATCACAGTTCTCCTTCAAAGTGGCTTTCTCGTCCAGGGCGATTGGTCTAAAGGATGAACCCAAGTGTGTGTTGACAATCTCAATGAGACTGTTGGTGGCTCGAAAGTTGTTCTTCATCAGCTCAAGAAGCTCTTGACTTTTGCGGATAATCTTCTCCCTTCTTTCAGGATTTCCATAGTAGATAATATCACTCAAAGCCATTTTCCTTTATATTGGAGTCTTTAAATAGAAACAATTACATACGAAAAATGGAATTAGACAAACACTGATTCACGTGAGAGACTTGGGCAAGTTAATGTACAAAATATTGTGTGTGTGTGTGTGTGTGGTGTTATCTCAGTGGGGACTTCACCCTGAATGCACACAGACTCAAGGGGACTCGTGTCACTGTGGGGACCTAAATTGAGGTTCTCATGGGTACAAAAGCTGATAAATCAAACAGAATGAGTTCTTTTGAAAAGGTAAAAATGCCTGTGGGTTTGTGTGATGGGTAGGTTTAGTGTAAGAGGAGAGAATATACAGTTTAAAAAGCATTCCATCAATGGAGATTCCCCATAAAACATGTAAACACATCGGTGTGTGTGGCCTTAAAAGAAAGAAGTATTACAGCATAAATAATTTGTTTTAGCACAACATGTACACTTGCCAGACGCCAGTAATCGTGTCTAATCTTCTCAGTGCCGGACTGTAATACTAGACGCTGCATGTTAAACAGGTTTCAGGAAATCTCTGCGTTTCTGAGAAAGTGCTGAGTCATAGTAACTCTATCCAATAATAATTGTTTTAAGGATAATATCACAATAAGGAAATGCATTAAGACTTTGAGACTGAGATTGATTGCACACATGATATAGAAGGTATAAAGGGGACTCGATGAATATGTGCAGTCATAACTCAGCCAAGCATGCACAATAAACACATAACAGTAATAAACAGTACACGCATCAAATACCTAAGTCAGATACACCAAGTAAGTGGATTAACTTACATCTTCTCAGGAAGGCGCAGAAGCAGCTAAAGCCAGGGAAGGCTCCTCAGTGATGTGTTGAAACAACTGCAGTGCAGTAACAGAACAATCTGGACTGTGCTGCCCACCAAGGGACTGTCATCAAGAGCAAAGTCTCTGATTGGTCAGCTCTCCTTGACAAACATGAGAGCATTCCTCTTTTTCTTCTTGAAATGAAGAGAGATGGATGGATAGATTTGTTTGTTTTGTATTAATAAAGCTGCACTTGGGTTCTTCAGACTTGCTATCAGTGGACTTCACTATAATCAATAGCTAGGACTCCTAATTAAGGATGGGCAAATGAAGCCTCATGAAGCACTGATGCTTTCCCCTGATCCGTTCAAAGCGTCGAGAACAAGCCCAGCGATTGGGTTGTTTTAACCCAGTGAATGGGTTAAATGTTTGCCCGACCTGCCCAAGTTTTATTTAACTCAATTATTGTTTAAAAATGACTGTATTGCTTTGCTTAAAATAAACCCATGTTGGAAATGATCATTTATCCATCCATCCATCATCTTCCGCTTATCCGGGGCCGGGTCGCAGGGGCAACAGTCTAAGCAGAGACGCCCAGACTTCCCTCTCCCTAGCCACTTCCTCCAGCTCTTCCGGGGGAACCCCAAGGCGTTCCCAGGCCAGCCGGGAGACATAATCCCTCCAGCGTGTCCTAGGTCTTCCCCGGGGCCTCCTCCCGGTGGGACATGCCCGAAACACCTCCCCGGGAAGGCGTCCAGGAGGCATCCTAAATAGATGCCCGAGCCACCTCAACTGGCTCCTCTCGATGTGGAAGAGCAGCGGCTCTACTCTGAGCTCCTCCCGAGTAACTGAGCTCCTCACCCTATCTCTAAGGGAGCGCCCAGCAACCCTGCGGAGAAAGCTCATTTCAGCCGCCTGTATCCGGGATCTTGTCCTTTCGGTCATGACACACAGCTCATGACCATAGGTGAGAGTAGGAACGTAGATTGACCGGTAAATCGAGAGCTTCGCCTTACAGCTCAGCTCCTTCTTCACCACGACAGACCGGTACATCGACTGCATTACTGCAGAAGCTGCACCGATCCGTCTGTCAATCTCCCGTTCCATCCTTCCCTCACTCGTGAACAAGACCCCAAGATACCTGAACTCCTCCACCTGAGGCAGAAACTCTCCACCAACCTGAAGTGGGCAAGCCACCCTTTTCCGACTGAGAACCATGGCCTCGGATTTGGAGGTGCTGATTCTCATCCCGGCCGCTTCACACTCGGCTGCAAACCGCCCCAGTGCACGCTGAAGGTCCTGGTCTGAGGAGGCCAACATGACGTCATCCGCAAAAAGCAGCGACGAAATCATGTGGTTCCCAAATCGGACACTCTCCGGCCCTTGGCTGCGCCTAGAAATTCTGTCCATAAAAATTATGAACAGAACCGGTGAGAAAGGGCAGCCCTGCCGGAGTCCAACATGCACCGGGAACAAGTCTGACTTGCTGCCGGCAATGCGGACCAAGCTCCTGCTCCGGTCGTACAGGGACCGAACAGCCCTAAGCAAGGGGCTCCGACCCCGTACTCCCAGAGCACCCTCCACAGGACACCACGAGGTACACAGTCGAATGCCTTCTCCAAATCCACAAAACACATGTGGATTGGTTGGGCAAACTCCCATGAACCCTCCAGCACCCTGGAAAGGGTCTAGAGCTGGTCCAGTGTTCCACGACCGGGACGAAAACCACACTGTTCCTCCTGAATCCGAGGTTCCACTATCGGCCCCATGAACTGATCATTTATTAATATGTTCAACAAATTAACATTATTAATGTTTACAGATGTGAATAATGAATACTAAAAATGTTCAGCTTTTTATTATTATTGTTGCCTCTAGTAATCTGATACAGTGATTTTAAACACTAGTTGCCCAGCATGTAGGGCAAACATTTAACCCAACCGCTGGGTTTGTCCATTTTCAACCCAGCTTTATTTTTTTAAGTATGCATACAGTGCTGTGCAAAAGTCTTAGGCACGTTAGTATCTTGGTTTTAAGCCAGTTATTTATACCTTATGCTCAGTATAGGAAATATCAGTTTACATTTCCAAACACTCCATTTGACATTAAAAACATCCAGTGAGAATCTCACCATCATCGAGTCCGTCAGGGATGACATGAAACAGAAAAACCTGACAGACTAAATCCAGAAAAATGAAGAAACCTGACATTACAGAAAATATAAATAACTGGCTTAAAATCTTTTGATGAAAATAGCCTGTATTTAACCGAAATTCCAGAATTTGCTGACTAACTAGATAGCACAGTGAATGTTTATATGCTTATGAATTGAAATTTTTCTATTATACACAGGTGAAGTGAATAACACTGATGATCTCTTCATCACGGCTCCTGTTAGTGGGTGGGATATATTAGGCAGCAAGTGAACATTTTGTCCTCAGAGTTGATGTGTTAGAAGCAGGAAAAATGGGCAAGCGTAAGGATTTGAGCGAGTTTGACAAGGGCCAGATTGTGATGGCTAGACGACTGGGTCAGAGCATCTCCAGAACTGCAGCTCTTGTGGGGTGTTCCCGGTCTGCAGTGGTCAGGATCTATCAAAAGTGCTCCAAGGAAGGAACAGTGGTGAACCGGACACAGGGTCATGGGCGGCCAAGGCTCATTGATGCACGTGGGGAGCGAAGGCTGGCCCGTGTGGTCCGATCAAACAGACGAGCTACTGGAGCTCAAACTGCTCAAGAAGTTAATGCTGGTTCTGATAGAATATATTAATGGTGGAGTCCATGCCTCGACAGGTCAGGGCTGTTTTGGCAGCAAAAGAGGAATCACCATTAGGAAGGTGGTCATAATGTTATGCCTGATCAGTGTATAGGCAGTAACAAACCTAATGTCCTCCATGATTCCTGTTTGAACTCATCACTGGCAACTTTCCCCCAAGATGCTTGGGATAACCCAACCTGCAAACTAGCATGTAAAACGTTTCATTGAAGATGTTCTCAAAAATAATGTAATGAATAATTATCAGTTAACTTAATATTCACCCTTTTTTTGGGGCACACGCCAGTTTTTTTAAGCTGAGAATTGTAAATTAAAAATGTATAAAAGAAACGAATACATAATACACGATACACAAATATTTATATGAATGCTTTAATATAGTAAGAACAAACACAACACACACAGAATGTTTTAAACACTTTATTTTATTTAATGTTTAATAATCACATCATAGTTAACAATTAACCACAATAAACACCTCATTCAAACCAAAAATATAATGAAATTCAATTTCCATGGAAAAACTCAAAAACAAAGGAAACAAACCAACAAAAACCTCGCAAAAGATGAGAGTCTGGCGAACGTCTCACCTGGTTTCTGCTCTACAGCTTCTCGAGAAACCAAATCTACCGCACATTAATGTCACGTTTCTTTAGCTTCCATGTTACTTTAGGGTTGTGCATCTTTTTGCTCCAGGGCAACATCTCTCCCAGATTACTCCCAGATAATACAAAGAAAAAAAATCATCATCATAACAACAACAATAATTGGACCTCTCCCTGATTCAACAGGATGCCCTGGTCCTTCATGGCACAATAAAATCTGTGCAATTGAAACGCATTCAATGCAACCCCCCCATTTTAGTTCTGACAGTGTTATTCAGAGCATCTTTCTCCTGTAAGACTAAGATTCATACAAACATAAGGGGTTATGTGAGATTCATCAACATTATTAGTAGGTGTTAAGAGGACATGGGCTAAATATCGACCCACCTGGCATCATCTGGGCAGAAGCTCTATAGCAAGCGAGCCACGACATTAAAGACACGGCGGCCGAATACATGTGCTTTAATAGATTTGATCTCTGCCAAAACGCTGATAACAATATGAACATTAGCCATTAAAGGTGCATAATATCAGCCCTCACTTTCTTCGACCACTGCTTTCACTTTTGTGCCAATATTAAATGCATTCGCAGAGATCGCAATAACAACCATATAAATGATCCTGTGATTGTTCTCGGGTTCATTCAGGCACAGGGAACCGATTCAAACAGCCTCTAAACATCATCACTGAAAGCAACCCATAGTGTTCAAAAGCTAAACACAGCTCAAATATTAATATTTACACACCTCTCGTTTCTTGGAAAGAAAAAAAGACTACACTCTAAACAAATGCTGGGTTGTTTCAACTCATGGTTGGGTCAAATATGGACAAATGTTGGGTTTGAAAATGTAAACCAACGATTGGGGTTGTCCATATTTGACCCAACTATAGGTTAAAACAACCCAGCAAATTCTGAAGTGTATAAATAATATCCATTATTGCCCAAAATCATCAATTAGTAAATTAACATAACCATTGTTTTGCCATTTTCCAATTCAAAATACCAATTCATCTTTAAAATGCTACACTTTAAAAAAATGCTGGGTTGTTTTAACCCAAACTTGGCCAATCATTGGTTGAAATGTTTAAATGTTCAAACCCAACGGCTGGGGTTTGTCCAGATTTGACCCAATCATGGGTTGAAACAACCCAGCACTTTTTTAAGAGTGCATAAATAATATCCATTATTGCTCCAAATCTTCAATTAGGAAATGAACATAACCATTGTTTTGGCATTTTCCCAATTCATAGGTGAATTATTTTGAAATGCTGGGTTGTTTGAACACAAGTTTAGTTTAAATGGTTGTCCATATTTGACCCAAACTTGTGTTCAAACAACCCAGCATTTTTTAGAGTGTAATGAGAATACATCATGAAGTTACACCGTTCTATTGGTCATCTAAAACAGATTCAAATCTTATTTAAAAGAAGCTACTGTGGATTTTCTAAGATGGTCATGCATTTGCCAATTATTTCAACCAATCACACAACATGTCTTGATCTTAATGCTTTACGCTCTCATGCATGATGTAGAGTTATACATGTCAGAATCTGGGGTCAGTCATACTGACAGTCTTATTGCTTTGCACGTTCTGGGATTAAATCTGACGAGGATAAGCAATATATGCAACGAAGCTTTTGTCATACTCATAAAAAGGAAAGCGCGCTCGTCTGTCCAGCCTCGGATGAAAACTGATCAACTGAAACTGCTACGAGAGAGATAAGCCACAAGCTCCAGCATCGAAACCCCGCAGGAACCGCTCGACTCACATGATGCAAAGCTCTTACTCTTAAAACACCACCTGCAGAAACATATGCAATATTAAAACCACCAGCAGACTCACTTACACTTTCACTGGATTCTCATAAAGCAACTATTAAAAGTACGTCAAAGGTTTCAAGCTGACATTCTGTCTTTGTGCTCCTCCGAAGGCACCAGGCACAAACTCGGCACACATGAAAACACACTGTACCTACTGTACACCAACACACGTCATCCTAACACAAACCGCTTCAATACATCCACGGCCAACACCTTGAGAAAAAGAAGTGCACTTCTGCGTACTTATGACCCAAATAACAGGCTTTTAAAGAGCATACGTGCACTTAAACGTCAACTGAAATGAAAATGCATTAGAAATGATTTTAACTGCAGTTAGTTGAACTTGGTGCTTTTTGACCCACTTAAGTAGATCTTTCTATGTAATTATTTGGTGTTGTGTTTTTGAAATAAGGTTAAGGACATTTGTATTAAACTAAAATATACTGAATAACACACTACAGGTAAAATGATAAGTGCTTAAACGCATGTGCTTTACAGTGTTAGTCAACGAAGTGAACTTTAAAGAACGCAAAACTTATTAAAACATGATTAAAATGCACTTTAAAGTAAAACTTTTAATTACAAACTTAAGTGTGTTAAGAAAGTCTTTTTAAGTACACTTAAGTGGCCTTATTTAAATAATATTATATCTAGATATAACCGATATGATAACCGATATATTGGCCGATCAATCTAAATCTCGTCATTAAAGCCTTGTCCCAAACACACAATTATTAATGTTCTCACAAACCCAGTCATACGGGTACATTTTTTGAAAATGAGATTTATACATCATCTGAAATCTGAATAAATAATCTTCCCATTGATGTTTGGATTATTAGGACAATATCTGGAATCTGAGGGTGCAAAACATCTAAATATTGAGCAAATCGCCTTTAAAGTTGTCCAGATGAAGTCCTTAGCAACGCATATCACTACTGATGACACTGATATATTTACGGTAGGACATTGGCTAAATATCTTCATGGAACATGATCTTAATATCCTGATGATAAGCTCCAGGGTCATATTTTATGTAGCCGATATGGCAGACTTGCACTGAACTGTATTTTCCTATTTGAAATGATTCCAATCGATTCAGACCCATCATGGCGATCAGTGCGCATCTGAAGCGTCTCAGCTGAAGGAAATAATGCGTTATGTGTCGACACATTTATCTTGGGCCAAAAACGATAACAAAACGAACATACATCGGCTGATACCGATATGGTGGCTGATAAATCGCGCATCCCTAATATATACAGGATTTGAAGTGCGCTTCTTTTTCACAAGGCTGCTCGTTCTCTCGTCCACCTCAGACCCGCTTCACTTGCACGAACCCGTCCGGAGCTGCGTTTGACACTACGAGCGCTGTTCACTGTGCGTGTGCGTGGAGTTTAATGTCGTATAGGCATTTCAGGAGACCGTTATATTGCTTTACATTAACGAGGAAAAGGAAACATCCGCTGGTCACGAAAATAAAACGAAAGGATACGAAGAGTTAAAATAAAGCGGTTAACAACACAGTTCAATGCTACAGTATTCACTCAAACACACCAGCACGAAAGAGAGATTGGGTTTCAGCTCTACTGGAGGTCAAAGGTGAGAGAGGGTCACATGACACTGAATGATGCTGCCTTCAAATCATGTGGGAATGATCGTGCTTACGAGACGATCTCCTAACTAACGCCGATGACTTCATACGCATGCGAAGCCGGGAGACGGTGACTCCGAATCACGTAAGACTGACACGTCACGCTGTGAATTCAAAGAAGGCAAACGTTAAATCTGCAGAAATGCAGTAAAGTTGAGCGTATTATGTATTATTTTTGTACATTTTGAATGTATCAAATGTTGAATTATGTTTTAAAAATGATTAGGAGGGTTGCCGAATTCTAGTATATTCATGACTTAAAAAAAACTACATTTCCCATCATGCTCTGTGGCATCATTAGAATGCATCAACTGCACATTCTTTGCTCTTCATTTTGTTTCTTCGCCACTAAAAGAAGCTTCTTGGTTTTGTCGGAAAGTGAAAAAAACATGATTTTCTCCATCATCCAGCATATCGGATGTGACGCTGCAATGGATATCTGATTATTTGATGAGAGATTCATAAGTACGAACTTCCCAGCAGGACTTGAAGGCAGCCGGAGATGATGTCCAGATGGATCCAGATGTGTTTGTACGAGAGATCGGGTCAGATACGTCATGATTATGAATACCGACTGGAGAGTTGCAACACTGATAAAGAAAGAAACGAAAGCAACTAAACTAGATTCATGCTCTACAACAAGTGACGTAGCAGGTGTGGTGACTGTTAGCATGAGTTTCGCCACGTCTAAGTGTAATCTGAGCAAACCCCATCTGACAGAGTCTCTCAGGGCGAGTGTTTCGCTCCCATCCACACATCCTGATGACTGCACCGATCAGGAATCACAGTCAAGAACGTCAACAAAGAGCACACCAATCATATGAGTCTTAGCAATGGTAGGAGGCGGGGTTTAGGGAGCAGCGGACCAATGAAAAGAAAGCAGTCATGTCCGGAGTTCGGTGAGCGAGCCGGCGTCGCCCCCTGGCTCCTGGGAGGAGGCGAGGGCCGGGGTGGTGTGAGAGCGAGGGATGCCGGCGGTCGCGAGGGAGTCGTTGAGCGAGACGCTGCTGCGGAGCAGGTGGTGGTGAACGGGGCTGTCGCCCGAGACGGGCCAGGTGATGATGTCGGCGCCGTGGTCCGTGCGAGAGCGGGCGTTCTCGCGGAAATTTAGCTTGAAAGACTCAATCTGCATCAGAGTGTGGAGAAAGACAGGACAGAGGAGGAACAGGACATAAACAAGGGGAGGAGAGGAAGTGGTCGGGGGTGGAATGGAAAGGGCAGAGTGATAGCAAAAAGTCGAGTTAGATGCCTGAAAAATAAGAAGAGGTCAAGACGGTTTGGTGATCAGAGAAATGCCCTTTAAAAACATCAGTTCAGCACAGAGGTCGAGCGACGGACGAATCAATGTTCAGGTCACAGCGGCACTTTCATTACTTACACGAGTTCTGTGCTTTTATTCAAAATTTAGATTTTACTTTCAAACATTACATAGAAACATAGAGTTTAATATTTTAAGTCAAAAGTTTGAATAAAACGTTCAATGTAACGCGTTACTGATTTTACTTTAAAAATAATGTTACATTCAATGTTTTGATGTAATAATTCAATTTGTCTTTAAAAATGTTAATGTTTTCAATATTTCTAAATAAAACATTGAATGTAAAATGTTTCATATTGTAGTCAAAAGGTTGAATAAAGCATTAAAAACATTTTTGAAGTCAAATCTAAATATTAAATGACTGAATACTGAATTTTTTTTTAAGTAAAATATAATATTTTATAGTATTTTAAACTATTAAACGTTACAATGTTTTACTCAATATTTTGATATTGCTATAAAACGTTATTCAATATTCAGAAGTTACTTCAATAAAGTGCTACATTCAATATATTGATTTTACTTTAAAAATAAAAATGTTACATTTAAGCGATGTAATATTTTGATTTTACTTCAATGTTTTATTCAATATTACGATTTACCCTAAAAATTAATGCTACATTCAATGATTTTATGTATTTTTTTATTTTATTTCAATAACATGTTACATTGAATGTTTTGATTCATCATTTTGATGATTTTACTTAAAAATTATTCAATGTTTTATTCAATATATTGATTTTACTTTAAAAAAAGGTTACATTTAAGCTTTTTATTAAATATTTAGATTTGACTATGAAAAATTAAAGGTTACATTCAATGTTTTTATTCAATATTTTGAAGTTACTTGACATTATTGAATAAAACATTATTTTACATTCAATGTTTTATTCAAACTTTTGATTTTACATTAGGTCACATTAAATGTTTTGGATCAATATTTAGATTTTACTTCAATGTTTTATTCAGTATTATGATTTACCTAAAAATAAATGTTACATCCAATTATTTTTATTCAATATTTTGATTATAAAACTATTAGCCAATCAATGATCTGCTTTCTCTCCGACCTCATTACTGGTTTTGAATTCATAATCGGTCGACCTCTTGTACAGTAACAAACCAGACAAAGAAATAACACAATTTACATGGCGCATAAAATTAAGAACTTAAGACAAAAAACTAATAGTGTGATGAAATGATGGAGAAATAAATAATATGTGGTTGTAAATGAGGAGGTGGAGTCTGGGATCTACAGGAACTCTAGTCTGACGGGGCTTCGGCCGGGGCGCGGGGTCTTACACACAAACTTACTTGTTTCAGGGATGAGCGAGTCCAGGCCCTGCGGGTCCCGGAGCTCGTCACTCCTGCAGGGGGCGCCCTCCTTCAGCCCATTCTCCTGGGCAGGGCCGGCGGACGGCTGGGTGGCCGGGACACCACTAGAGGGAGCCCCGCTACCCTCAGCAGTCTCCTGCGCCCCCTCAGCCTAGAAACACACAGCAGGGCGTCAATAGGAGAGATGTGGGTGAGATGGCGATGGAAGCAGAGCCAGGAGTGTGTGCTCCAACACAATATAAATCAAAAACTTGCATGGAGAAGGAATATGGCTGACATACAGGACCAGCTTCTTCTTCTTAAAGGACTGAAATGAGTTCTGTAGCTTTACAAAATTTAAATTTGAACCAGACTGGTTGATTGTCCTGCATGTTTTGGTCATTATATTTCTGGTACTGGTACTGTATGTCCATGCAGAGAACAAAGCAAAACATTAAAATCATGACTAAATAACCTTATGAATATATGTGGAACGGACTTAACCTTTCAACATAACTGTTATAATTACAATGATGAAGTGGATGGCAATGAATACAATCCAATGTCAGTGGATATGCTTGTAAATTTAAATGCATGTATTTTTAATACAAGTATGTGTAATTTTTCAATAATAATTATAAACTTATGTCTGAAAACTATATATATATATATATATATATATATATATATATATATATATATATATATATATATATATCGCATCCAAAATAAAAGTTTGTGTTTACATAATGTGTGTGTGTGTACTGTGTATAATTATGTATATTTGAGTACACACACACATATATATTTAAGAAATATTTGCATGTATATACTGTATATATATATATATATAAATACGTGCATGTGTGTATTTATATATACATAATACTTATACACAGTACACACACACACTATATGTAAACACAAACTTTTATTTTGGATGCGATTAATCAATTTGACAGGACTTATACATATTAAAATAAAATGAATTACAGATGTAGCCAAAGTAAACGTACATGTTAAAGTGTATAAACAGTATTGGCGTGATCATGATCACAAACGTGTTCAATATGGATGATGGGTACAAATTAAAAACAACAATGGGCGCAGAGAGTGGTCATGTGACTGAAATGGATGCCATAGGCTGAGGGGCAGGTGACATCACAATCACAGCGTCGCCTGAAGCCACCAGTGAAACCCTAGCTGTCCCGAACCATCATCCCATAATAACACGCGTTCAGATCTGGAGTTTAGTCTCGTACCATCGGACCAAAGTCTTTCTGTTGCCTAACATACCAGAGAAACTAAGTTTATATTTAATATACATATAATAAGTGATTATTTTGGGGTTGGAATGAACACAGTAAAAACACATGGACTTAAAACAAATAAAAACATGAAAAATAACATTATCAAGGACATTCATGTTTTTAACTCTCCATGCAAGCGTGATGTTTCATGTGCTTACTGTACTTACCACTGATATATAATAAAACAAAGCTCTTAAAGGAACAGTTCACCCAAAAATAACAGTTCAAAGAATGTTACTCAAAACTCTCTTGTGCAATATTCATATCTGGACAAGCGTGAACCTGCTGAGGCACGAATGAGTTAAGAGTCTGTCCTCATCAGCATACAGACAAAGACATGTAAATACATGTGGAAATAAATGTACAAATAACTAAGGAAATAGCACAATTATACATAAGGAAATAAAAGTATAAATACTCATTTATTTATTTTTTACAGTTCTTCATGCATTTATAATTTTGTCAGCTTTGGGATCCCATAGGGGACCGTTTGCACCAATAAAACAAGAATATTATGTCCATTACTCTCACCCACATTAACTTTGGGTTTAATCCCTGTTATAATTATAAAGCTTTCCTGTAGCTCAAGCAATAAGAGCGTGGCGCTAGCAAAGCCAAGGTCATGGGTTCGATTCCCAGGGAAAGCAAGAACTGACAAAATTAAAAGTGTCTGCCAAATGCATAAATGTAAATGCAATAATTATGAGGGGGTCCTTGGGAAATGTTCTACCCTTCAAGGGACTCCAAAAAGTTTGTAAACCCCTGCTGTATGGTACACTATGTAAAACAACATGTAGTGTACAACGGGGCTTTGATTTTGTTCTCCTTTAAACCACTAGATGGCAAAAAAAACCTGTCTTTTCAAGACGCACGTGGAAATTTGGCTGATCCGTCACGTGATCGCAAAGTTGATTCTGCACTAATCTGATCTACCGTATATACCCGAATATAAGACGACCCTGAATATAAGACGACCCCCTCATTTTCCAGACTTATTTTTGGGAAAAAAAGGTGCTCGCCACCTCCGAACATTGCATTTTGTGACTCCAAATTTTTTGTCAGCTTTGCAATTATTAGATGATTCTGCCTCACTCACGACCATAAGTTTAAAGTTGGTGTCATAACTGTTTCGAACGTGTTGGTTTATTTGACCAACTTTTGAAGCTCTTTTCTCAAGATGATCTCTTGACTTCTCCATGGCGGCACTTTACTGTTTATTTAATTCATAACACTGTCACTAATTACGTAGCCTATCGTGTCGGCGCCCTCGACTGTTTCCCCCCGTGATTTTGTCTATATCACGAATATAAGACGACCCCCCATTTTTCAGCCTATTTTTAGGACACAAACCTAGTCTTATATTCAGGTATATACGGTAATATGTTATTAAAAATGTTGCAGATTTAAGTAGCACATAAGAATCACTAAAATTATTGAATATATTTTCATTATCATCTGAAAGGGATATTTCAGCGATTAGCATTAAGCTTTCTATCAGTAGAAATCCGGTCGTATATTCGAATGATTTATGGGAAAATTCTTCAGATGACGCAAATATTGTTATTTTGCATCGTCGGAGGATGCAAACAGCCAGTAGGAGGAGCTAGTTCTGCATGTTTTCAACCCACCCATGGGGGGTGGGATCTCACTCACAGCGCTCGGCTCGGGCATTCATGTAAACAGAGCGGAGCAAAGTGAGTGTTTCAACTTTTCAAATGAATTCCTATTAAAAGTTAAGCTTCTGAACACAAGCGAACAGACACGTTTTTTACATCGTAGTGTCTGTTCTCTAATGAACTAAATTATTTTATTATTATGAAAATTAAAACAACGGTAGGGGCGGTGCCGCGGTGGGCAAGTGATCCAGTAGCCGTGGCTTTGGGAGTGGCCTGGTAGGGCAGCGAAGCAAGTGCATTCTGGGAGTTGTTGTCTTTCATCCACATGAGCCAAAATTAAATTTTCGGGCTTTTCTCAGTCTAGAAGGCACCAAATTCAAAAAAAAGTTTCACATTTCTACTACATAAATGACCCAGTTTAAATACACATTCATCTTCCCAGCGCTGAAGTACTCCTTTAATGATTTTCAGTTTTGTTCAAGGTAATTTTTAACAATTTTTTAATATGGGAAGAATATGTAAAAGTGGTATTTGGGGTAAAAGGCACCATACACAGCCGCTGACTTTTCCATTAGTTGACATGCCATGGTTAGATTCAGATGGGAAATATCATATATTAAGGTGCGTGTCTGTGGGATAAAAGCCCCCCTCGACACCCCATACATTTATAAGATTCTTAAACAAAATAACCCACTTTTATGATTTATTTTCACATAAAATCTGTTGCTCCATAAATGTGCAATACAAACATATATCTTTTTTCTGCAATCATACACTATGGGAGTAATGAAAAGCACATTTTTCTTAATGTGTTGTACTCGAATCTTGCGGTTATCATACTTCATGAACAAGGTTTTGGAAAAACATGAGGCAGAGGACAGCAAAATATTTTTTGGGTGAATTATTCCTTTAAACACTAAACATCACCAAAGCATGTTTTTATTTAAAAACGTCTGAATTAAAGTGGATTAAACTTGACTTTACTTGTGCTGGGTTTATCTGTGTGATGTCAATCTCACCTTGATGTTACCGCCACCAGGCTCGTGATTGACATTATCCATCGAGCCCACCTTGGACTGAGCTTTATCCTTAAAGTTCACCTTATGGCTTTCGATCTTGACTTCCCCTCCACCTACAGACAATCATCAAACACGCAAATTGAGCTCGGGTTGAGACGGAACTGAAAACACGAACGCCTTTACTCATCATACCTGGCTTATGTTTGATGTTGCTTTTGGAGCCACACTTGGAGGTCACTTTACTCAAGTCAACCTTCTTGCTGAGAATCTGAACCTGCAAAACAAACGCAATCATCCGATATGCCCAACGAAAGCTGCTCAAATCAAGAATAAAGTGACATGCAGTGCTTGAACACCAGGTGACGAGGAAAACAAAACATCGGAGCTGATCTCTAAACGCTCGAAAGTGAGATTTCAGAGAGCCGACGCGGCGAGTTAGAGTAAGAGAAGATTATGAACAAACATCAGGAATCACACCTCTGCTGTCACCGTGATTTGGTTTGAAATGATGTTAGCTCAGCACCAATGGATTTTGGGAAAAGGATTTGGCAGCGTTCCTCCCAGAGCATCAGCAGCTCTTATTTGTTCATAAGCGAAGAAAGCGTCTCATTGTTGCGTCTGCGCTCATGTGGCACAATGGACAGAATGATGGTGTTTGTTTGAACATCGACTACACCGCATGCAGTAGCGTTACTTACGTTCCCTCCACCAGGAATATGTTTGATATTGTCCTTGGAGCCCAAGCGAGAAGTCACGTGACTGTAGTCCACTTTTTTGGAGACTATCTGAACCTATAACACAGCACGGCGGGCCGGGAGGGACGGGACACCAGGGAGGACCAGGTTAGAGAGGAAAGACAACAGAGGACACAAGCAGAAGCATCTAAAAGCAACTAGCACCCCATTTAATGCACTGCGCATTGACAGTGTTAGTGTGAACGCCCATTATGGATCTCGTCTATGAACTTTAGCCCTGTTTAAGTGAAACTGATTTAGATTGAAAGGCTCTTAAATTATGATTGTATTGCAGGGATACTCAAATCCTACAGGCGTCTCAGTGGCCCGTCTCCAAAACTCTCATTTTTTGAGAATTAATTTGAATGCCATAACAATACTGCTCTTATTACAATCAATGAAGCACTGTCTCTGCTGCAAACGCTCACAATAGAAGTGTTTGTTTTAATGCCTCATTGATAATCCAATGTAGACGATCTTGTCCCCGTTACCCAATGGGCTGTGAGACATGCTGCACATTTTAAAACTGGAAAGGGAGTAATGTCAGCATTATCTATCGTTTAATTTACAGGCCCATTCAGCGCTTTCTTAAGTGGTCCCCGAAACATGCACTTTGAGTATCCCTGCTGTGATGTATAGCATTTATTAATGAGGTTCAAGCACTATATGATAAAATATGACATTATGATAAACACCCAATGAAGTACTCCAAAGATCTCCAGAAGGAAAGATGGAAAGATGAGTGGCTGAATGATATGTGTTTTTAATGGCTGATGACAAGATCAGATGAGATATATACTGTATATAACAATATAAAATGTTAATTTATTATTAATAGAAATATGATATATATATATATATATATATATATATATTTCTAAGTTTATATATTAAAATATATAATATAAAAATAAATAACATTCTAAGATATTTGTATATGCAATTAATAATTAAATATATTAATATTATATTAATTATATATATGTGTGTGTGTGTGTGTGTGTATTATATGCACACACACATACTGTATATCGATCCATCACTCTACTACTAAAGCTACTGTCAGATCTGTGTAGGCTATATTGAGAAGAGAGTGAGAGCTTGAGAAGACAGAGACAGGAGTGTGAGGGGCTGATGGGTTGAACTCACTTTGCCCTGGCTGGTCTCTTTGGAGGGCGAGCTGTGAGTGTCCGTCCTGCTCTGAGACACTGTGACCTGCAGATACACCCCTCGAGTCACTCACATGTGTGCAAAGCGCTCTTTTATACTCATCTACGGCCTAAACCCTACTGTACTCGCATATGAAAACTTCAGGATCAGAGGAAAAGGCGGGAACAGGCAGAACTGGGGGCGGGTTAGTAACGTCGGTCTGTGCGGCGTGAGAGTCTCACGTCTGTGGACAAACTCCAGACATGCACGGATCTGGGGTGAAACATCATCATGCTCCAAACACACCAGTGTAAACTCGCTTTACAACCGCACTGACACTCTGGTACTAAACGACGCTCTTGTGCATCTGCACTGTGTGCTGACAGGACGTTTCTCAAGCATATCAGGAACAGCCGAGTGTTTGCGAGTCACAGAAAGAGCTCAGCCAGGAAAAAGACCAGGATGAACAACAAACACGGGAGGGATGCAATACCAGAAAGTGAAAGTGTGACATCAGGACGTGAGTGATAAATAATGGTTATGAAGACTGGAGCTAAATATACAGGGTCATACAGAAGTAAACATGAGCAGAGAAAACAGTGAACCATGCTGATTTTGACCGTAATCACATTAGACGCGCCCGTCTCTGATTGCACACAGCAAAAGTGCTGATCAGGACAGAACGCCCGAGTCCAGAACCAGAGGCAGCGACTGAACGGGCAGCGTTCGGGCATGGCTGACATGCTTTCTCTATAGAAATGCAATTAAATAGAAATTAAAAGATATTTATAAATTAATTTTGGTATGTGGACAGTGAAGGATGCATCTAGTAAATATTTAACTATAAATATATATATATATATGAAATATTATATATAAATTATATATAATACTATTATAGTTTATATATATATAAAATCATTATAATTGTAATATTTACATATTATAATGTATTTAATATTAATCCATTACATATTTAAAATTACAAATATATTTGTATTATATATATATATATATATATGAAATATTCATAATTATTAATCATATTTACAAAAAATATATATAACTAAAATTCTAAGACATTTGTGTATGTAATTCAATATATTAATTATAATATATTAATTTAATTGAATATATAATAAGCATTACATGTTTTATATATTTTTATTTTTTTTATTTATTTTTAAATTATATATATATACATACATACATACATACATCATTTATTATTATTATATGAATTGTGAAATAGACCTCTGGACGCTGCCTGTAACGGCAGGTTGTGGACTAAAGTCACTTAAGAAAGACGCTGTTTCAGATCAACACACTGACGATGCCATAAGCATTTCCTGCCGAAGAGAAGCCACTCAAACATGTCAAACTGACTGATGTTAAATAAAAATAATGCCCTTATTACTACAACGTATCACGGAAATTTGTCCCTGCTTCATGATAATACTACTTTTTTTGGACAGTACAATGGTGATGATTGCTGTACATTGGGAGTACCATACCATATGAACATTACTCATATATAGATACCACAGTGTTACTATCAGATAATAAAATATAATACTGTAATATATAAAGCTACAGGACTGAATATGAATCAGACTGTAAAGACTAACAGCTGTCCTCTATGAAGAGTGTGTGCTTACCTTTCCTCCTCCTGGCTGGTATTTAATGTTGTCCGTGGATCCAATCTTGGAGCGGACGCTTTTGATGTCCGCCGCTAGTGTGGAGATGGGACGGGCGGCGCTGGTGCGAGCCGTGGCGCTGGCGGTCGTGGCGCTGGGCCGGGCGGCGCGGGGGACCAGCGGCTTCTTCTCGGCGGCAGCGGCTGTGGTGCTGCTGGAGGCGGGGGTTTTGGTGGTGCGAGGGCGGGTGGCGGCGCTGCTCATGGTGGTGGAGGCTTTGAGCGGTGCTGATTTAGACCGGGCGGCATCTGAAACTAGAGATGTGAGGTCAGCTAACTACCTTGTAAAAACTTTTGGGTTGAACTTTAAAACTCTTTTTTTATAATAAGGTTAAGTTAAGAGAAGTACTTGTACTGTTAATAAAGAGTGAGCACTAGATACATTTTCTGAGCGATATCTGAATGTTCAGTTCGGAAACATGAAACCCTCTTTTAAGCGTCAGATTAAAATAATCTCTGCAGCGCTGCGCTCGGTTCAAATCTCTGGAAACCGGGAAAGAAGCACTGTGTGCTCCGTGTGCGGGATTATCCCAAACTCATTCCTGCTGCCCAATTCACTTGTGGATTTTAAAGAGATTTTTCATGGATTTAAATGTGTAGCATCTCTGCATCTTTTACCTGTTAACACTCACACTAATGCTTTAAGCCACTATCTTGAATATTCTCATTTTTCTTATTCTTACTATTATTATCTCTTCTGCTCACCAAGGCTGCATTTATTTGATCATAAATACAGTAAAAATGTGAGATATTATTCTAATGTAAATCATCTGTGAATATATAGTAAAGTGTGATTTATTCCTGTGATCAAAGCTGAATTTATCATCATTACTCCAGTCTTCAGTGTCACGTGATCCTTCAGGAATCACTCTCAGATGAGGATTTGATCAACACACAGTTATGATTATTATCAGTGATGAACAGTTCATATTTTTGTGAAAACAGTGATTTTTCATGATTCTTTGATCAATATAAAGTAAAAAAAAAATGCATTTATTTGAATCTTTTGTGACATTATAAATGTCACTTTTGATCAATTTAATGCATCCGTGATGAATAAAAGTACTATTATTATAAGCTTTTGAATGGTAGTGAATCACAGTTTCCACAAAACTATTAAGCAGGAAAAACAGTTTTCAACATTGATAATGTTTCTCGAGGTGTTGTGTTTGCTGTACCTGTAGTTTTCAGTGTGCTTGGTTTCTTTTCATCTCCTGGTTTGCTCTCAGTCTTTGCGGCTAAACACAAAAACAGAAATGCACAATGTGAATATTCCTAGCATTTGATAAATGCAATGCCTCATCATTAAATATATGATATGAGCAGTAACCCGGGCGTCGTGCTGCAGGAGCGCTGGCCGCGGTGCGTGTCGCGGTCGCTGTGCGTGTCGCGGTCGCTGGTTTCTCTGCGGCGGGACGTGCGGGAGCGGCGGTGGCCTTTGGCACAAGTGGGCGCTTCTCTGTGGCCGTCTGTCGGAGGAAAAAAGGTCCATATGTAAGTTTCACTGTAATACTCTCTCACAGTGGATTTACTGTAGTAAAGAACCCATCATGATCAAACAGAGAAGTGTCATCCAAATATATCCGTTACTGTTGCTCCAAAAATAGCCGTCCAGCTTCAGATGCCGTCATCCTCTAAGAATCCAGTAACACCAACTTAAAGCAGCAACAAAAGACCCTTCATGTTTATTTATTTACTATGTGACAAACCCGTCTTATTGTGCATTCAGTCATTTCTTAACATTATCATAGCAACACGGTGCTTTAATCATGACGATTGCTGATTGTTAACCTTAGGCCCTGATTGTACACATTAATATTTATTTAATTTCACCAAACGCTGATTTTAGGAAGGAAGTGGTGCTGTTAAACAAACGGCCACTAGAGGGAAGACTTGCACTGAATATTCTTCATATTTAAAGTGTCAGACTCCAAAACATAATCTACAGACATAATATATTAAATTTAGGTTCATGAATACTAGATCAAAGTAATTTGATAAGATATTGCCGTGAGCAATTCCTAGCTGATTTTCTAGAAAAACTGACACACACTACCAGACAAAAGCCTGAGAACGTAAGATTTTTAATGTTTTTAAAGAAGTCTCTTCTGCTCACCAAGGCTGCATTTATGTTATTAAAAATACAAAAAAAGCTGTAATATTGTGAGATATTATTCTAATGTAGATCAGCTGTTCTCTGTGTGAATATATAGTAAAGTGTGATTTATTCCTGTGATCAAAGCTGAGTTTATCATCATTACTCCAGTCTTCAGTGTCACATGATCCTTCAGGAATCACTCTCAGATGAGGATTTGATCAACACACAGTTATGATTATTATCAGTGATGTGTAAAAAAAATGTTTAGGATTCTTTGATGAATAGAAAGTTCAAAAGAACAGTATTTATCTGAAATAGAAAGCTTTTGTAACATTGTAATACCGTTCAAAAGTTTTGGGTGGTAATAATTTTTTTTTTTTTTTTGGGGACTTAAAGAAATTAATAAACATATTCAGCAAAGATGCATTAAATTGATCAAGTGACAGTACAGACATTCATAATGTTCTTTTGAACTTTCTATTCACTAAATAATCCTGAAAACAAATGTACTCAACTGTTCATCACTGATAATAATCATAACTGTGTGCTGATCATCAGATCCTCATCTGAGAGTGAAGGATCATGTGACACTGAAGACTGGAGTAATGATGATAAACTCAGCTTTGATCACAGGAATAAATCACACTTTACTATATATTCACACAGAGAACAGCTGATCTACATTAGAATAATATCTCACAATATTACTGTATTTACTGTACTTTGGATCAAATAAATGCAGGCTTGGTGAGCAGAAGAGACTTCTTTTAAAAACACTGAAAATAGTAGCGTTTCCAAACTTCTGACCGGTAGTGCCATTTTTATGACTTTAGAGGCTCTATTATGTTTACCTAAAGAATTTGGGGTCAGCAAGATTTTCTTTTAAAATAAATTAATACTTCTGTCACGATCACTATCGTCAAAGTGATAGACAATAGCATACAGTTTGGATTGGCGGTCTGGTTCTGTTCTGGGCAAGAACTCCCTGCTCTCATCCAGCCTAGCATGGATGAGAGCAGGGAGAGCAGCAATAACCCCCCAGGGTACACAGAACAGACGGCATTAATGTCAATATTAAAATGAACATCATCATTCAGGAATTTATTCTGATTCAGGGGGAATCAGATGCCAAATCCTGACTGACGAGTGGAGGAGCTGGGGATGGAGGAGGGTAATTAGCTCCGGAGAAACGCGATAGCTGCTGATAGTCCTGAAGGAGCTTATATATGTGTGCTGTGATGGGCATCGTATTCCTATAGGCAGACGTGATCAGCTGATGTGAGCTTGACTGACGTGCCCTGCCAGAACTAGATTTGTATTCATCAAGGATGCATTAAATTGATCAAAAGTGACAGTGAAGACATTTATAATGTTACAAAAGATTCTATTTTAAATAAATGCTGTTCTTTTGAACTTTCTATTCATCAAAGAATCCTGAAAAACACAATTTATCACGGTTTTCACCTAAATATGAACTGTTCATCACTGATAATAATCATAATTGAGCATCAGATCCTCATCTGAGAGTGATTCCTGAAGGATCATGTGACACTGAAGACTGGAGTAATGATGATAAACTCAGCTTTGATCACAGGAATAAATCACACTTTACTATATATTCACACAGAGAACAGCTGATCTACATTAGAATAATATCTCACAATATTACTGTATTTACTGTACTTTGGATCAAATAAATGCAGGCTTGGTGAGCAGAAGAGACTTCTTTTAAAAACACTGAAAATAGTAGCGTTTCCAAACTTCTGACCGGTAGTGCCATTTTTATGACTTTAGAGGCTCTATTATGTTTACCTAAAGAATTTGGGGTCAGCAAGATTTTCTTTTAAAATAAATTAATACTTCTGTCACGATCACTATCGTCAAAGTGATAGACAATAGCATACAGTTTGGATTGGCGGTCTGGTTCTGTTCTGGGCAAGAACTCCCTGCTCTCATCCAGCCTAGCATGGATGAGAGCAGGGAGAGCAGCAATAACCCCCCAGGGTACACAGAACAGACGGCATTAATGTCAATATTAAAATGAACATCATCATTCAGGAATTTATTCTGATTCAGGGGAATCAGATGCCAAATCCTGACTGACGAGTGGAGGAGCTGGGGATGGAGGAGGGTAATTAGCTCGGAGAAAGCGCGATAGCTGCTGATAGTCCTGAAGGAGCTTATATATGTGTGCTGTGATGGGCATCGTATTCCTATAGGCAGGCGTGATCAGCTGATGTGAGCTTGACTGACGTGCCCTGCCAGAACTAGATTTGTATTCATCAAGGATGCATTAAATTGATCAAAAGTGACAGTGAAGACATTTATAATGTTACAAAAGATTCTATTTTAAATAAATGCTGTTCTTTTGAACTTTCTATTCATCAAAGAATCCTGAAAAACACAATTTATCACGGTTTTCACCTAAATATGAACTGTTCATCACTGATAATAATCATAATTGAGCATCAGATCCTCATCTGAGAGTGATTCCTGAAGGATCATGTGACACTGAAGACTGGAGTAATGATGATAAACTCAGCTTTGATCACAGGAATAAATCACACTTTACTATATATTCACACAGAGAACAGATGATCTACATTAGAATAATATTTCACATTTTCACAGTATTTTTGATCAAATAAATGCAGCTTTGGTGAGAAAGAAGAAACTTATTTAAAAAAACCCTAGAAAATACATGTTGATGTGGTCAAGCATGGACAGCACACACAAACACAACATCCATGCAGAGATGAGAGCCGGATTGAGCCGCTTTGACCTTTGGAAGGGCGTTCGGATGTCTCCTCGGTCAGATGGATGAGACTCACCTTGGGCTTGACCTCTCTGGCCGCTGTGCTGGGCACGGCTGTGGTGCTTGTCGCGGTGGAGGGTCGTGTGGATGCCGTAGCTGGCCGTTTGGTGCCAGCAGCCGGGGTGGGCGCTTTGGGCACGGGGGCTCTTTTGCTGAGGGGGGCGGGTGCGCTGGAGGATGAGGTAGGGGTCGGGCGCTTGGGGGTGGCGGCTGTAGCGGTGGAGGTGGAGCTTGGCCGGGGCTTGGCAGTGCTAGGTTTGATTGCCCCAGCGACAGGCTGCATGGATGGCCAGCAAACACAAAGGATGGATGGCAAATGATGAACAAAAAAATAGAATAAGGACAAATGATAACGGTGACATGAGCAGAGCAGGCTGATAAAAGCACAAGACCAGAATATAATATTTAGAGTAAACATTTAAGTTTAACTCTCTTTAATTTGATGGTCATGTAGGGATGAGAAGATGATTCCCAACCCTACATGAGAGATGGTTTGGTTTTGGCATTAATAAGCTTTAAGAACATAATAAAAGAAGCGACAGCAGGACGGTCAGTGGATGATGACAGAACGTTTTCACAAACCTTGGTCTTCTTCTCAGGACTAGTCAAGTCTCGTCCAGGCGCACCGTTGGTAACCGCAGGCTTGGCCGCCGAGGGTTTAGCAGCTGGTTTTTTGGCTTTCTCGTCCTTCTCAGCTTTGGCAGGTTTCTTGTCAGCTGGCTCAATCTTTTCCGTTGTCTGTTCTACTTTGTCCTTTTCGGTTTTGTTTTCTTCAGTCTTCTGTTCTGCTTTTTCCTTCACATGTTCTTCATTATCCTTCTCAACTCTCTGGTCTGCTTTCTTCTCCTCGACTTTCACTTCCTCCATCTTCACTTCGGTCTTTTCCACCGGATCCACCTTCTCTTTCTCCATCTTTGGAGAAGAATCAATCTTTTCTGCCATCTCTTTTTTGTCTGCGGTCTTCTCAACCTTCTCAGCTTTTTCAGTCTCATCTTTAATAGTTTTTTCCGACTCAATCTTCTCAACTTTCACTGGCGTTTCTACATTGGGAACCGTTTCATCTTTGACCGTTTTCTCCGACTTGTCCAACTTGTCCAGGTCTTTGTTTTTGTCCAGAGTTTGTGTGTTGTCTCCTTTGGTTGGTTGTTTGTCTGCGTGGTCAGTTTTGTCTTTCTCCTCCACGGTTTCCATCTTCTGATCTTTGTCTTTCTTGCTGAAGACATCAAAGTCGTCAAACTTCTGGACACTGTCCACTTTGTTCACCTCCGGCTTGTTCTTGTCAGAGTTTCCTGGTCGAAAAAAAAAAAACATGAGAAAATATTTAAAGATTCAACTACAACCATAAACACAAAATATGAGCAATTTATTGCACTCATTTGTTCTACTTGTTGAATCCAAATGAAAGTCAAACCAAAGACAACACATTGAAACATTTCTGTCCTTTTTGCCACTTTCAGTGATAGAGAACAGTAGAGATGGATCAATAAACCTTAAAAACATAGCTTTTATAGCTTAAAAAGCATTTAACCAAGCTCCAAAAACAGCTGGTTTGGATATTGTTGGCATCTGTGCCATCACATGGGCAAATACATGTGCATGTACCGATCATTTATAATCTGCATATGCTGCATGGATATTGGTAAAAAGACAAAAAGTGATCTAAGTCCACTCTGAAGTTCAGGTATTATGTGAACATATAAAAAACCTTTTCATTTAGTTGACTTTTGGCTCATGATGCTTATTAAACAAGCAGCTATGTAGGAAAATACTTGAGACATCAATGTTATAATTTGACCAGAGAATGCTGCCATTGCCCAATCAGAATCAAGTATTCCAGAGAGCCGTGTGATAAACGAGAGCTAGATGAGTGGATGAGGCTGAGAGCTTGAGTTTGGCAGGATATAATGTAATATATCTTACAGGCGGCTCTCTGGTCAATGGCAGATCCATGAAATAGGCCGCTGGTCTCTTTGAGAAGCCGCATGTCCTTGTGTTGAAGGACAGAACAGAGTTCTGCAGCTCATAACTAAACAAAGGCTGCAAATACAGTGCAACGATCAACAGCATCGAGTCAAATCAATAAAGAAACTTTAATACCCTGGTTGAAAAGGAGCCTATATGCATATTTATTTCACATTTTGCATTGACAATCCAGTGAGCGTGAAATACAATCAGACATCATTGATATTCCAGCAGCATTTTTCTTCTGCACATGTAAGCTGCTTCCCAGCACGCAGAAATACTGCATCCTGTATTAAAGTTAATCTGCCACCACAGAGCGTGGATTTCAGATATTTGGGAGAAATATCTGTGCATAACGGAGAACTCTCTTGCATTAAGCCGTTCAATTTCCACATGGCTCAGGTGCATTTATAATAACACCAGTTTCACGATGACACATCAAAGCAGACGCTGCGTGTGTGTCAGCGAGAAATGCAGTAAAGCCTGAGAGCAGAACGACACCTGCTCAAGATGAAGAAAATCAGTGTATGAATGTGAACACGCCTACAAAAAAAGCCTGGCAGGACTAGTTTTCACAACCACTGCAAAAATCAGAGCAAATTCTGGTCAAAGTTTACGGGTATCTTCTAATAAATCAAATCTTTTCTGGATAGAAACGTCTAGAATTGTAGATACTGTATTTTTCACAATGCTTCTCTTGGATGTTTTTGAATTGCATAACTGATGCTAAATTTCTGCCTGGTCACTTTAATTGTGGATTTAGACCTTTTTTGCCAACTTTCTGGCAAACAGTTGGTAAATTCAAGTAGTGTTGAGTCTTTGTTAAATGTTCAAATGATAAAATGAAGTGGGATTTGTGATGCACTCAATGCACATGACCTTCTGTAACGCCCATCTGAGTTAAAACTATACAGACCCCAATCCCACCGCAATTAGTACATGAAACTGCAACTCAAACAGAAAACCAAGACATCAGTCTGAGTGTGCAACAAATATCCATCCATAACTGACCATCATTAGCACAAATCTGTTCTTGTTTTTCCACTCTGCGAGTGATTTTATCTGGCATTGTTTGCTTCCCCTTGAGGCAGGAAACAGGTTTCATTCAGACATTTGATACAATGCATTTACACTAGCTGTCAACCAGCCAGAAGACAACTGATTGATTGATTGAACTAGACAGTGAATTACTAAAACAACCACAAAAAACTCATTTAATTGTAAGCATTAACCACTGTAAGGTGCAGCAGAAGATATCTGGATCTCATTAAAAATGAAGCACACGTTGAGGAGAGTTTATGACCCCAATTTGGTTTTACTCTAGGAAATCAGGACATAAATTACTTGCACTGTCTCGTCTGGAGCGTGTAATGAGCATGCGTTCGGTAGTGGCGTGATAGTGCCGTACACACAGAACAGAGACACTATATGAATCACGTACTTCTGCTCCCGCTAACAATCAGAAAGACAGACTCCTGTCCGACCAGACCGGCTCCAATAAATACAACTTATTCACACATAACCAGAAGAATTGCATTGAAACACTGTATGATTATGCACCTCTAAGTAAGTCCTCACCTCAAATCTTTCATAAACCATCCTTTCAGATCACTTTACATTGCATTCAAGGTACACATTGATCAATTATTGATTTCCCTGGGAATCAAAACCATGACCTTGGTGTTTCTAGTGCTATGCTTTACTGTATGAGCTACAAGAAAATACTTTTTTTATACCAATTATATACCAAAATTGAGGTTACACCAACAAACTGTCAAACTGATGGATGCTTTGGCATCACCTACCCTCAACTGTCACGGCAATCATGTCGGTTTTGTCTCCAGCACTGTTGCAAGTCCCATTAAGGGCACGTGTTGTCACCGGCACGGGTAGAACGACTCCTTGGTCTTTGTCAATGAACGGCCCTTCCAACAGATCCTCAAGAGGCGAGAGGGGAAAGCTGCTTTGGTCTTTGCGAATGGGGAATGAGGGAAAATGCAGTTCGCTATTGTTTCGCAGGTCATTGCGCGTGGCTCCAGCCGACAGGGTCGGTGGCGGAGTGGGGGGTTGATCATCAGCTACGGTGAGGGAGCGTTTCATAGCCGTGGCGTGCGGGCGACGAGGTCCTCCTATGGGAGACGGCAACTCGTCGAGCACGCCCCCGCCGGGGTATTTGTCCGGGAGCTCGAGGCTGGCGGGCACAGAGAGATGCGAACACTCGGACATGGCTCGCCTCATTGCCTTCCTCTGTTGCTCGGCTCTTCCCATGATACAAGGTTCGAGGTCTCCTTCTTCCTCGCTTTCCTCAGCCTTCGTCGGCTCATCTCCGCCCTCCAGGTAGCTGTCGTTGACCACGCCAATGACACAGTAGTTTGGAGGCGTGAGAGGCTCCGGGATCAATGAAGCCGGTTTCAAGGGATCGAGTGGCGACGGAATCTCTTCACGACCTGCAGGTGATTCCAAAAGCATCATTCTGTTGTTGTCATCCGCTGTGCATTGCAACGAAGCCACAAATTTTCCTGGAGATGCAGCCGATGGCGACGAGGAGCTTTCCGGACTGTCCCCGGTACTGCCGAATGACTTGCTTGCTGGAGCGCTTCCTCGTCCGGGTACGTTGAGCTCCGAAGGCGATTCGTAGAAGCACAACTTGTCCTCATCCGTCATTCCCGTAGCCCGAAGGCCACCTCCAAAACTCGTTGGCGCCCCGAGGTCTCCATGCTGCCAGTCCCAACCCGGAGGCGTGCCAGATGTGGACATGGACGGGACTTTACATAGCTCACTGTACTCTGAGAACGGAGAAGCCGGCTGCTGGTTTGAGAGAGAGGACATGCTTTTGCTCCCCTTTCTCTGCTGTCTTTGTGTCTTAGTCCTTTTCTTGTGTTTGGCTATAAATGTGTTTCAGTGAGATGGATGGATGTGTAACGTAACCTCCTTCAGTGCTGTTGCTTCTGCGGGCGACAACAGACTAAGCAGCACTGAGATCTGGCTGCAAGCGTCTCTCTCTCTCTCTCTCTCACTCCATCAGTGAGCCTTTTGCCATGGCAGGAATCACATGCTTTCTAATGTGGCTGTTCATTCGCTGCCCAAAATCAACCCCCTCCTCCTCTCTGCCTCTCTCGTTTTCTCCACGTTGTCCTCACTGCTTCCATCTTTTCTTCCCTCCTCTCTCAGATAGTGACACACTACTATCATCCCTGAGGCTACATGCGTGACAAATGAGGAATGGCTTAATGAGCAATCATTTGCACACAAGATTTCACAGAGTGCACACATCTATGGTACCTCTTTATGGAAGTATTTTTGGGTACCACAATCTCCAAATACACAGTCTGTATCAGTATTAGCTTATCGGAGGTGCAGATTTGTGCCTGGATGTGAATATATTATCTTTATTTGTTCTCTGTGTTGAATTCAGACAGACAGCTGGAGGATCGTAAGCATGTGATGTTCAAATCTGAATCCCTACCTCACCATTTAAGCGTTAATGTCTTTTGTTTCAGCGACTGATCTGAAGCATTTCCTGCCACAGCAACGTTTGTCTATTCATGTCTGAGTGTGAAACGGCTCTTATGTAGAAAGACACAACAACATCATTCCTCCAATCAGAGAAGAAAAAGAGACAGAGGAAAAAAAGGATGAATAAACAAAACTGGGACAATGTCAGATGACCAGAAAACACTGTTCTACATCTTCGATTCAGAGGAAAAATGCATAAAATAATAATAACAACAACATGAACTTATTATAATGAATAAATTAATGTATGTGATTTATTCTAACAAATATATAAATTCATAATTTTAATTTTAGGAGTACCACTACCACCACTATTACTACTTCTAATAATAACATAATATATTACAATTAACATTACTAAATATATTGCTATATATTAGTATTATTTATTAATCTTACTAACTTACAAGTATTCATAGCATTAAATAAATACATATATACACAGATCAGGCATAACATTATGACGAAGGTGAAGTAAAGGTGAAGTGAATAACACAAATTTATAATATTTAACCCAGAAAATTCCTTTAAAGTGGAGAAGTGATAGAAACTCTTCTCATATTTTTGCCATTTAAAGATGTCACTGTGGCCTTTATGCTTCAATAAAAAGTTAAAGTTAGTTTTGTCATGAATATTTGATGCTTATCTAATTCAAACAAAAACACTCCCAACATGGAGACGCTTTGTCAGCACATCTTCACCGCATGTGTTAACGCAAGCAGACGAAGTGTCCATCAGCATCACAGTGGTCACTGCGGTTACATAAGCACCATCATTTCTGAGCCTAATTTCCTCCATCAGCAACTGTTGCTTCAGTAGAACATGCATCCCACCAAACATGAGCCTGTGACCCGTGAATGACCTGCCGTTACGCTGCGCTGAAGATGACAATTATCAGATGAAGATTTAGGCTGAAGGGCGCGTCAAATCACATTCAACAGTGAAAAATTATGCTACTCTTCAGGAAACTAATTAGCTCACATCCTAAACTTCCTATAGCACATCTCTATTGTGCTTCATCTCTTTATCTCATCAGTTGTTTATCTGGTACATCAACCAACCAAATGTTGTTGCAATAATGCTATGGTGTTAGGGGATAAATCTATATATATATAGTATATATATATATATATATATATATATATATATATATATATATATATATATATATATATATGCTGTGTTGCTGTGGCAGGAAATGCTTCAGATCAGTCGCTGATCTATATATATATAAAATGTGACTTGACTAATAAAAATATTTAGTCAAGGAATACAATCCATAGGTTCACTCAAACAGTCAGTATTTTCGCCCTGCATTCATGTCACTGACTCTAAAAGCGAATCGGCGCTTGCACAGTTCAGAAGTGCTTCATGTCTGTTTGTCCGTGAGGTTTACTGAGTGCCCGTCCACTGAATGCGTCAAATCAATGTCGTGTCCCAGCTCGAGTGGTTGTCCAGGCCGTCAGGGGCAGAGACACTGTAGGGATGATCTCATCTGACCCCAGACTCAGACCCATCGGCCCTGTTACATAAGCACAGCTGAAAGACGCCGCCTGCCTGTTATTGTACTCGCACTGAACCAGGAGGATACGGCATTGTGTGGTCAATCTGCCATGAATATTGTATGGAGAAAACCTGTCTCCTGGGTCAGACGTAACAACCCAGTGTTTGGGTAGTTTTTGTGTTACCCAGATCCCGGGTCAGGCGTAACAACCCAGTGTTTGGGTAGTTTTTGTGTAACCCGGATCCCGGGTCAGACGTGACAACCCAGCGTTTGGGTAGTTTTTGTGTAACCCAGATCCTGGGTCAGGCGTGACAGCCCAGCGTTTGGGTAGTTTTTGTGTAACCCAGATCCGGGTCAGCGTGACAACCCAGCGTTTGGGTAGTTTTTGTGTAACTCTGATCCCGGGTCAGGCGTAACAGCCCAGCGTTTGGGTAGTTTTTGTGTAACCCAGATCCCGGGTCAGGCGTGACAACCCAGCGTTTGGGTAGTTTTTGTGTAACCCTGATCCCGGGTCAGGCGTGACAACCCAGCGTTTGGGTAGTTTTTGTGTAACCCTGATCCCCGGGTCAGTTTTGTGACAACCCAGCGTTTGGGTAGTTTTTGTGTAACCCAGATCCGGGTCAGGCGTAACAACCCAGCGTTTGGGTAGTTTTTGTGTAACCCAGATCCCGGGTCAGGCGTAACAACCCAGCGTTTGGGTAGTTTTTGTGTTATCCAGATCCCGGGTCAGGCGTAACAGCCCAGCGTTTGGGTAGTTTTTGTGTAACCCAGATCCCGGGTCAGGCGTAACAGCCCAGCGTTTGGGTAGTTTTTTGTGTAACCCAGATCCCGGGTCCGGGTCAGATCCGGGTCAGGCGTAACAGCCCAGCGTTTGGGTAGTTTTTGTGTAACCCAGATCCGGGTCAGGCGTAACAACCCAGCGTTTGGGTAGTTTTTGTGTAACCCAGATCCGGGTCAGGCGTAACAGCCCAGCGTTTGGGTAGTTTTTGTGTTATCCAGATCCCGGGTCAGGCGTAACAGCCCAGCGTTTGGGTAGTTTTTGTGTAACCCAGATCCCGGGTCAGGCGTAACAACCCAGCGTAACAACCCAGCGTTTGGGTAGTTTTTGTAACCCAGATCCCGGGTCAGGCGTAACAACCCAGCGTTTGGGTAGTTTTGTGTAACCCAGATCCCGGTCAGGCGTAACAACCCAGCGTTTGGGTAGTTTTTGTGTTATCCAGATCCCGGGTCAGGCGTAAACAACCCAGCGTTTGGGTAGTTTTTGTGTAACCCAGATCCCGGGACAGACGTAACAGCCCAGCGTTTGGGTAGTTTTGTGTAACCCAGATCCGGGTCAGGCGTAACAACCCAGCGTTTGGGTAGTTTTTGTGTAACCCAGATCCCGGGTCAGGCGTAACAACCCAGCGTTTGGGTAGTTTTTGTGTAACCCAGATCCCGGGTCAGGCGTAACAACCCAGCGTTTGGGTAGTTTTTGTGTAACCCAGATCCCGGGTCAGGCGTAACAACCCAGCGTTTGGGTAGTTTTTGTGTAACCCTGATCCCGGGTCAGGTTTGTGTAACATAAATAAGAAAGAACAATATTTCTACAGAATTTATTAATCTTAATGATAATCTCAACATTTACAAACACATTAATGCAAATCAAAAGTTGTATCTGCTAATATTAGTCAATGCAAATTAACATTTTTATTAACTATTATTATTAAAGGTTTGAGAACAAACGAGACCGGATTGTCAAGTGTGACCAATAAGTGAAGACAAGCAAACGTTCTGCCTGTATATATAGAAACGAGTGCCAGGAGCGTCCATGACAAAAAACAGAGCCAACATACAGCCTGACCTACATGTATGTGCATGTGTCTCTTGGCTGACCTGAATGTTTGGTTATGTAGGATATAAGGCTCCAAGCAACTTTTGCAACACACTGCCGAAAAGGCCACAGATTGAACACAGATTGAAACAGACATCTGAATGGCAAATAAACGCAACCGCTGAGTCTGCTGAAGCATGCACACTTTAATTACACTACAAGACTTTCCTTCTCCTAGTAACTGATGTTAGGAATCCAAAACTTATAGAAGCAGCAGAAAAAGGGATATAAAAAGAACAAAGAGCGAGCTGCATTCCTTCAGTGGAGCGGCTAAAACATTCATCAATGTCACAGTGAAAACACACAGGTGGTCAAAAAGAGATGAAGTCGGGAAGCTGCGGGAACATAAAGCCAGATAACTCGGCTGAGACCGTCTACCCAGATGCTATTTTTAGCACCTCACCCCTCCTCCTCCTAAGAGCCAACATTGTTTCCTTGGTAGCCCTGCTTCCTTAGGTCTCCCGAGCAACTGCCTCCCGTCGCCATGGCAACAGGAACCTCGTCAACGAAGGAGCAGGTGAGGGTCCGCATGTCCAAAAATACATCATAAATAATGTTGAGTGGGATTATGGGAAAAGCCAGAGGTCCAGTGTTACTTTAGTGTCATTGATACATTCAGATTGTTTATTTTATTTCACAATTTTTAAATGAACGTTAACGACAGAGGGCCAGCTTTATTCTACCTAGTAAATTCCATCCTTAAAAATGGCAGAACTTTAACTTTAAGCCACTTTAACGGTGACCTGATCTACTAACACCGTGCCAAAAGCACCATTCTTTAGGTTTGAGACGTCTCTTTTGGTTGTGTTTGATTGATGCACTGAGACTTACAGCCGTACGCAGTTTCTGCCACAGGCTTTAGAATCGCTCATCCGGTCAAGCAAACACACATCCAGGAGAGCTGCTCTTTCTCTGCTATGATGAAGTAAACTCCACACTCACTGAATGCTCTCTGGTTAAAAATATCCTCTAGATGACGTTCAATAGTTCGTCTGAACGGGAGACTGATCAATTCAGTTGCAGTCTTTTACACAACATTGTTTGGCATCAAGCATCACTCAATGTGAGCCGTCCAATCGTTCAATGCTGCTATTAATATTCTCAAATTCTCCATCTATTCATTGTCACTACTGCGAGTTACTCAAACGCCAAGATCTTCTAACAAAACATAGTGTGAACCATCTGAAGGCATGTTCTCACGTTTCTAAAAGAGTCTCTTCTGCTTACTGCATTTATCTGATCAAAAATACAATAAAACATTTGAAATATTATAATTTAAAACAGCTGTTTTTGTGTGAATATACACCAAGCAGGCATAACAATAACATTTTGTCCACAAAGTTGATGTGCTAGAAGCAGGAAAAATGGGCAAGCGTAAGGATTTGAGCGAGTTTGACAAGGGCCAGATTGTGATGGCTAGACGACTGGGTCAGAGCATCTCCAGAACTGCAGCTCTTGTGGGGTGTTCCCGGTCTGCAGTGGTCAGGATCTATCAAAAGTGCTCCAAGGAAGGAACAGTGGTGAACCGGCCACAGGGTCATGGGCGGCCAAGGCTCATTGATGCACGTGGGGAGCGAAGGCTGGCCCGTGTGGTCCGATCAAACAGACGAGCTACTGGAGCTCAAACTGCTCAAGAAGTTAATGCTGGTTCTGATAGAAAGCTGTCAGAATACACAGAGCATCTCAGTTTGTTGCGTATGGGGCGGCATAGCCGCTGACCAGTCAGGGTGCCCATGCTGACCCCTGTCCACCGCCGAAAGCACCAACAGTGGCACATGAGCATCAGAACTGGACCACGGAACAATGGAAGAAGGTGGCCTGGCACCAGGATGCACTATGGGAAGAAGGCAAGCCGGCGGAGGCAGTGTGATGCTTTGGGCAATGTTCTGCTGGGAAACCTTGGGTCCTGCCATCCATGTGGATGTTACTTTGACACGTACCACCTACCTAAGCATTGTTGAGACCATGTACAGCCTTTCATGGAAACGGTATTCCCTGGTGGCTGTGGCTCTTCCAGCAGGATAATGCTCCTGACACAAAGCACAAATGCTTCAGGAATGGTTTGAGGAGTTAAAGGATTTGCTGCTAACATCTTGGTACCAAATACCACAGCACACCTTCAGGGGTCTAGAGGAGTCCATGCCTCGACGGGTCAGGGCTGTTTTAGCAGCAAAAGGGGGACCAACACAATATCATAATGTTATGCCTGATTGGTGTATAGTACATTTTCAGCATTCAGCATTTATGATCCTTCAGAAATCATTCTGATATGATGATTTGCTGCTCAAGAAACATTTATGATTATTATCAGTGATAAAAAAAGCTTTATATTTCTGTGGAAACTGTGACACTTTTTATTTTTCAGGATTCTTTGATGAATAGAAAGCTCAAAAGAACAGCATTTATTTGAAATAGAATATTTTGTAGAATTATAAATGTCTTTGCTTCAACTTTTGAATTATACATCCTTGCTGAATAAAAGTATTTATTTCATAAAATAAATACATACATACATTTTAATGACCCCAAACTTTTTAATGGTAGTGTGAGAAAGTGTGCAAACTGAGAGTAAAGACATTTATAATGTTCAAAAGAATCCTGAAAAATAAACCAGTTTCCACAAAAATATGCCTTTTTATGCTGCCTTCTAAGACATAATGTTAGAGCCAAATTTCTTTCTTTCAAATTCCCTCACAGCAATCCCAGAATGCATTGCAACAACCACTTAAAGACCTCAGAGAGGGAAATGTTGATTATAAAAATTTAAAATGAATTTCATACCCAAAAGTATTGTTTAAAATAGTTCCGTCTAATGAAATCAACTCTACTTTCAACCTTTCTTTATCCGGAAAAAATAAAAATAATAAAATGGAACAATGGAAAGAACAAAAAATAATGAAACAAATAAAAATCACTGCAGACTAACAGAAGCATTCACTGGACTGAAATGCTTCACGTCAGCGGGGAATATGGATTTTTATAATCTATAACATCATATTAGCTGGACTTCTGACTGTGTGTAAAGTCATTCTGCATCAGTGAACAGAGGGTAATTATTCTGTTGATCACAGCCCGTTCTCTTCTCTACCGCCTACCGAAGCACGAGCTCCAGCAACTGTTGCAGAAACCGGCCCCAGGCTGCCTCATTTACATATCTGCATAATTAAGACATTTGTGAAAATATGGAGGAATACTGTCAGTGATGAGCACACTATGATTGAACAAGTCACATGGCACGCAGCACTTATGCCTACTTTCTCAGCATCTGTCCTTGTTACTATGGAAACATCAGCTGCTTTTCAGTCGCCGTGGCAACGAGACAGGCTCCACGCCCTCCCTGGAGGCAGTCTGTGTTTACAACAGTCGATGCATTGACCTTTACCGCGCCATCATTCTGCTGGTCTCAAACGCGCCGATCATCATAACCTTTGACCGTCCAACTCCATTTGAATTGCCACGCACTTACGCAGAACAACGACTGGCTACCTGTTAGTTTCATCGTGGTAAAATGACGCTCAGTGATCCGGCTAGATGCTAATTTATTCTTAGCAACAAGAATAGAGAGATTTGTTTTGTGCCGTCAGCGGTTATAAAGATCCTGACAAAATCCACAAATCTAATGACACCAAAATGAATATATAATCACAAGAAATTAATACTTTTATTCTGCAAGGACGCATTCAATTGATCAAAAGTGACATATAAAATGTTACAAAAGATTCCATTTCAAATAAATGCTGTTCTTTTGAACTTTCTAATTATCAAATAATCCTGAAAACTAAAATGTATCATGTTTTCCATAAAAATATGAACTTTGATAATAATCATAAATGTGTGTTGAGCATCAGATCCTCATCTGAGAATGATTAGTGAAGGATCATGTGACACTGAAGACTGGAGTAATGATGATAAACTTACCAGCCCCAAACATGAACAAATCTCTTGAAAACATGAACAAATCTCTTGAATGAATGATTCAATGACTCGCTCAAAGACTTCACTTGTTTCATTACTGGATGAATCAGCGTTTCTGAATGAACCTCTTGAATGAATGATTCAATGACTCACTCATAAAGACTTCACTTGTTTCATTCCTGGATGAATCAGCGTTTCTGAATGAACCTCTTGAATGAATGATTCAATGACTCACTCATAAAGACTGCACTTGTTTCATTACTGGATGAATCAGCGTTTCTGAACGAATCTCTTGAATGAATGATTCAATGACTCACTCATAAAGACTTCACTTGTTTCATTACTGGATGAATCAGCGTTTCTGAACGAATCTCTTGAATGAATGATTCAATGACTCACTCATAAAGACTTCACTTGTTTCATTACTGGATGAATCAGCGTTTCTGAATGAATCTCTTGAATGAATGATTCAATGACTCACTCATAAAGACTTCACTTGTTTCATTACTGGATGAATCAGCGTTTCTGAATGAATCTCTTGAATGAATGATTCAATGACTCACTCATAAAGACTTCACTTGTTTCATTACTGGATGAATCAGCGTTTCTGAATGAACCTCTTGAATGAATGATTCAATGACAACAGTCACTTGTCGCCATCTACTGGTGTAACGATGTAATCAATACAAGCGTTATTTGAAGCGCCAAGTTATTTTCAGAAGGTGATTTGCTCTATTTTTGATCAATCACAGTTTATATCCGAACAATAAACTTTTTTATCCCAGTACTTCTGTGATAATATGAATATCTGTAACAAAGAAATAATGATTCTGCGTGGTTGAAAAGACTGTTTGTGAAGCGGTTTCATTCCTAGACACAGATTTGAATGTTACGGTGTGATTTTGTCAAATGTTTAATAGACACAGGTGACTCATTGCAGTTTAGTAATGAGATCATGTGAGTGTTTGAATTGAGAACGCAATATTTTAACAATTAATTGCGCGGCTCTATTTGTAGTGATTTATATTTCGCCCTTCACCACAAAAAAGCATGTGCTGGAGACTGAAGCTGTCGTGCTGCGCCGCTGTCAAACCTCCGACTCAGACGGTGTTTAGTTGGGTCGGGTGGTGCCAAGAGGCTGGTGGCCCCGTACGCCCGTCTTCTCAGTAGGGTTTACTTATGTAAGATCCTCCCGTCGAGTCCTGCGCTGACACGCACAGCCTCAAGAAACCTCTGGCCTCTAAAAATACACCTCACATCTGCTTCCAAAACATCTATTGGCCTGTTTTAGCCCTTTTACTAGGCAGACGCTCTATTATGTATGACACAAACATGAAAGACAGAAGACAAAAACTGTGCTATGGTGTATAGCAGAATCATGCATTACAAAAGCCAAATAAAAGAAAATTAACAAAGCAAAAAGCTAGATTGACTGCAACCGAATTTAGCAATGCAGAATGTTTTTTGTTGCATTTAAACTCTAATGCAATGATATATCAATATTCTGTCATGTGCTGTGTATTTTGCCCCTCTTTTAGAGCAAAACACTGAAAAAACTAAGGCACTTTTCTGAAGGTCCATCTCTAAATCCTCAACTTTACACAACATCTTAAAGGTGCAACCCCAAATGTTTTTTTACATTTTTTCAGTAAAATATCCAAACCCTGCTAGGCCAGTGTTGTATGTTTTGTTCGAGTGCTTACATTAAGATTCAAGATTCAAGAGTTTTATTTGTCACATACACAGTTATATACAGAACTATCCCAAATGTTTCCAGCTATTAGTGAATGGTGAGAGTTGCTCTTTTCCCCAATGAACCGGGGCGTGGCCTGTCGATGACATCACATCTGCGTTCGGTTTGCGGTGTTATTCTGCAGAAGCGCTTTACTCTCACTGCAGTGTGAACGAGTGTCACAGCAGCCGCGAGCGAACGCACAGAGTAACGTCATCACATCATTCTCCACACACTCAGATGTGTCTAATACAATCACCAGAGCTGCGTTCCCTCATACTCATAAAGCGGGAATGGCGCCGGCGACTGTGGCGTAATAAAAGTCCCGCTGCTCGCGAGGTGTGTGTTGCGTTCATCTCATTAACAATCGCTCCGGCGGCCTCGCTCAGCTCCACAACACTCGGTCCTGCTCCGCTTCACACTACAGTAACGTTAATAATCACATGAACATGAGTTCTGCCCGAGTCCTATCCCGAGTCTTTCCCACCGGCTGTGAGGTGAAGACCACGTCCCAAGATTCTGCGCTCAAACTTGCCGTCATTAAACTACGCCTTAGTTTTGAATCGGCGACCTCTAGCGGACGCAAAAGTTACATAGTGCACCTTTAACAAAAACAATACTTGTGAAAGTAAGTAGACTACATGACATCCATATGATGCATAATATGTGCATTAAAAAGTACAAAACAAGAACACTACTACTCGCAGAACGCATCTGAAAACAATGCTGTAACGTATTCTTATTTCCTTGTTGGTTTGTTTGTTTTTAAGCATGCAAAAAAAAAAAAAAAAGCAAATATTGAATGTTTAAAATGAGTATAACATACAATCTTATCAAGTATCCATAACAGTCTATTCACATGAAGAGCCAAATTCTCAAATGCATGATAAGAATCTCAAATAAATCTCTACATAATGTAAGGGCTGCATAAATATGAGAGCATAATTATTCCCTTGAAATTGTAATTGCGATTATTAATTACAATCATAATTTACATTAAATGATGTTTTAAATAGCTTTATACGATTGTTTGAAGATTCAAGATTCAAGAGTTTTATTTGTCACATACACAGTTATATACAGAATACACAACCGGCAGTGAAATGCATGAAGCAACTGCATGCCATATTTTTATATGAACATAAGCTGAAAACATTCTTCCTGAATAACTTTTATAGCTTTTCTAAAGCATTACACCCAAATGTCAACTATACATTCTATTTTAAAGGCACAATATGTAATTTTTTCGTTGCTTATTCAAAATTAAGGTGGGTCTTGACCCTTGAGTGGGCGGAGCTTTTATTCTGTCAGATGAGCGCTTCCGCTTCTGCTCATACGCGTGTGTGTGTAACGCAGCACTGTTTATCATATCACACACATGTGAGTGTGTTAAAGTGATGTTATAATGCTACTCTGTGCGTTGGCTCGGCGCTACGAGACGCTTGTTCACACTGCAGTGAGCGAGATGCATAAAGCACATGCAAGAACGGCATCTCTATCAAGTCGATACTGGTCCTCTTTTGATTTATCATGTTGTTCCAAGGTCTGCTTGCCCTGGTCCATAATGTTTGAAGCAAACAGTCGGCGTTACACAGTTGTGCACATCTGTTGCCATGGTTTCTACGGCAGTAAAAGCGGAAACCGAGGGCAACGCGGATATGACTCATTGGTAAAAAAAAAAAATCGCTATTTTCTCACGATTTACAAACAGTTGGAAACATTTGGGATGTTGTAAGTACTCGACTGAACAAAATATATAGCACTGGCTTAGTGTTTTTTGTACATTTTACTGAAAAAAATCTTACATATTGCACCTTTAACCTGTAGAAAAAGAAAAACCCTTAAGCATGCAGCATAATTTAAGTGGACATTTATTTTTGTATTTACGCCTTTGAACGATTACATAATTGTGGCGTCCGTAATTGTAATCATGATTAGAAATCCGATTAACATAAGGTAAACTAGCATCTGAAGCACGTCAGATTCACCAGTCAGAGAGAAACAAGTGAACTCAAGTGTTCATTTTTTTCATAACAAGCGTCTGTCTGGACAAAAGGAGAGCTGAGTCACTGTGTCTGTGCTGTGTGTGTGTGTGTGTATGTGTGTGTTAACGCTCCACCATTCATAACATGTCGCAATCAAAAGCGTCTCACGGATTCACAAGAGCACAGCCACACAAAACACATCACGACCCAAAACAATCAAGAAGTTCACAGGATGTACTCAAGGCTAGAGAGAATCCTAATACACAAAGAAAATATGATTCATATGGTGTAGACCATATTGTATTTTAGTAGTGTAGTGTATTTTACAGAGACTTCTGTTCTGTCACTCTTTTACTGATTATTTTAAAACTTTCACTTTTTATTACAGATTTACTGCAGGCCACCGAACATGAAGTAACAGAATTCACTCTAATGTGATATTTGACACTAAGCCTTCACAATGTTCTTATTTTCAGCTCATGCGCTCATAGTACAACACACGCACATTACGGGACACTGTCATTAATTTGCATGTTGGGAAGTCTGACACCAAACGCTGATGTCCTGTCTCCTGGAGTGTATAAGTAGCACCCTCAGTGACAGAGTCCCTCCCCGCTGGAGAAAGAGCCGAAAATTACAGAGAACTAAAAGAGACAGCTGTGTCAGATGCGCCCAAACACACACACACTCTAATAAAGGTGCTACACACACAGAATCTAAAACCAACAATCAACAACATTTTCAGATGTACTACACTGTCTTTTCTGCTGTTGCGTAGCTGAAGCTATGCTGAAGTCAACAAGTAATAACGTTCAGACCCAGTTTACTTTTGCAATATGATGTATTTCAGAGTGAAGGCACAATAAAACAAAACAGAATCAAACTGTAGGTGCGTCCCAATTCGCGTACCTAGAGTTCACATAAGTACATAGTGCGTCATTTGGGACACAACGTGTGTCCTTCTCCTGCTGTTCATGACTCACAGCTATGCCTTCTGGGATTGTGACAATATTATATTTAAATACAACACTTGCGTATCTAGTTGACATTTAAAAACATAAATGCTTTACTGAAAACAGGCTAGTTTATGAAGATACAAGGACTTTTTATACCACACACTGATTCATTTAGTTTGGATGATATAAACTAGTCCAATCATTTATATGGAAGCTTGTTTCCACCACAGAATAAAACAATTTAAAAGATAATAGCAACTTTTTATCTTACAATATAAACTTTTTTTCAGAATTGTGGGATATAAAGTCAGGATTGAGATATAAAGTCAGAGTTGAGTGATATAAAGTCAGGATTGAGTGATATAAAGTCAGGATTGAGTGATATAAAGTCAGAATTGAGAGATATAAAGTCAGGATTCAGAGTGATATAAAGTCAGAATTGAGTGATATAAAGTCAGAATTGAGTGATATAAAGTCAGAATTGAGAGATATAAAGTCAGAATTGAGATATAAAGTCAGAATTGAGTGATATAAAGTCAGATTGAGAGATATAAAGTCAGGATTGAGATATAAAGTCAGAATGAGTGATATAAAGTCAGAATTGAGAGATATAAAGTCAGAATTGAGTGATATAAAGTCAGGATTGAGTGATATAAAGTCAGAATTGAGTGATATAAAGTCAGAATTGAGTGATATAAAGTCAGAATTGAGAGTGATATAAAGTCAGAATTGAGAGATATAAAGTCAGAATTGAGTGATATAAAGTCAGAATTGAGATATAAAGTCAGAATTGAGTGATATAAAGTCAGGATTGAGATATAAAGTCAGAATTGAGAGATATAAAGTCAGATTGAGTGATATGAGTGATATAAAGTCAGGATTGAGATATAAAGTCAGAATTGAGTGATATAAAGTCAGAGAGATTGAGTGATATAAAGTCAGAATTGAGTGATATAAAGTCAGAATTGAGTGATATAAAGTCAGAATTGAGAGATATAAAGTCAGAATTGAGAGATATAAAGTCAGAAGTTGATTGAGAGATATAAAGTCAGAATTGATTGTGTGATATAAAGTCAGGATTGAGTGATATAAAGTCAGGATTGAGTGATATAAAGTCAGAATTGAGAGATATAAAGTCAGAATTGAGAGATATAAAGTCAGAATTGAGAGATATAAAGTCAGAATTGAGTGATATAAAGTCAGAATTGAGAGATATAAAGTCAGAATTGATTGAGTGATATAAAGTCAGAATTGAGAGATATAAAGTCAGAATTGAGAGATATAAAGTCAGAATTGAGTGATATAAAGTCAGAATTGAGAGATATATAAAGTCAGAATTGAGAGATATAAAGTCAGAATTGAGAGATATAAAGTCAGAATTGATTGAGTGATATAAAGTCAGGATTGAGATATATAAAGTCAGGATTGAGATATATAAAGTCAGAATTGAGAGATATAAAGTCAGAATTGAGAGATATAAAGTCAGAATTGAGTGATATAAAGTCAGAATTGAGAGATATAAAGTCAGAATTGATTGAGTGATATAAAGTCAGGATTGAGATATAAAGTCAGGATTGAGTGATATAAAGTCAGAATTGAGAGATATAAAGTCAGAATTGAGAGATATAAAGTCAGAATTGAGTGATATAAAGTCAGAATTGAGAGATATAAAGTCAGAATTGAGAGATATAAAGTCAGGATTGAGATATATAAAGTCAGGATTGAGATATATAAAGTCAGAATTGAGAGATATAAAGTCAGGATTGAGATATATAAAGTCAGGATTGAGATATATAAAGTCAGAATTGAGAGATATAAAGTCAGAATTGAGAGATATAAAGTCAGAATTGAGAGATATAAAGTCAGAATTGAGAGATATAAAGTCAGAATTGATTGAGTGATATAAAGTCAGGATTGAGATATAAAGTCAGGATTGAGTGATATAAAGTCAGAATTGAGTGATATAAAGTCAGAATTGAGTGATATAAAGTCAGAATTGAGATATATAAAGTCAGAATTGAGATATAAAGTCAGAATTGAGAGATATAAAGTCAGAATTGAGTGATATAAAGTCAGAATTGAGTGATATAAAGTCAGAATTGAGTGATATAAAGTCAGAATTGAGTGATATAAAGTCAGAATTGAGTGATATAAAGTCAGAATTGAGTGATATAAAGTCAGAATTGAGTGATATAAAGTCAGGATTGAGATATATAAAGTCAGAATTGATTATAAAGTCAGAATTGATATAAAGTCAGAATTGAGAGATATAAAGTCAGAATTGAGTCAGAATTTGAGATATAAAGTCAGAATTGAGAGATATAAAGTCAGAATTGAGTGATATAAAGTCAGAATTGAGTGATATAAAGTCAGAATTGAGTGATATAAAGTCAGAATTGAGTGATATAAAGTCAGAATTGAGAGATATAAAGTCAGAATTGAGTGATATAAAGTCAGAATTGAGAGATATAAAGTCAGAATTGAGATATAAAGTCAGAATTGAGATATAAAGTCAGAATTGAGAGATATAAAGTCAGAATTGAGAGATATAAAGTCAGAATTGAGTGATATAAAGTCAGAATTGAGTGATATAAAGTCAAATTCAGAGATATAAAGTCATTGAGATTGTCAGAATTGATATAAAGTCAGAATTGAGAGATATAAAGTCAGAATTGAGTGATATAAAGTCAGAATTGAGTGATATAAAGTCAGAATTGAAATAAAGTCAGATATAAAGTCAGAATTCAGAGATATAAAGTCAGATATGAGTGATATAAAGTCAGAATTGAGAGATATATCAAAGTCAGAATTGAGTGATATAAAGTCAGAATTGAGTGATATAAAGTCAGAATTGAGTGATATAAAGTCAGAATTGAGTGATATAAAGTCAGAATTGAGATATAAAGTCAGAATTGAGTGATATAAAGTCAGATTGAGAGATATAAAGTCAGAATTGAGAGATATAAAGTCAGAATTGATAAAGTCAGAATTGTGATATAAAGTCAGAATTGAGTGATATAAAGTCAGAATTGAGTGATATAAAGTCAGATATAAAGTCAGAATTGAGTGATATAAAGTCAGAATTGAGAGATATAAAGTCAGAATTGAGAGATATAAAGTCAGAATTGAGTGATATAAAGTCAGAATTGAGAGATATAAAGTCAGAATTGAGTGATATAAAGTCAGAATTGAGAGATATAAAGTCAGAATTGATTGAGTGAGATATAAAGTCAGAATTGAGATATAAAGTCAGAATTGTGTGATATAAAGTCAGAATTGTGATATAAAGTCAGAATTGAGTGATATAAAGTCAGGATTGAGAGATATAAAGTCATTGAGATATAAAGTCAGAATTGAGTGATATAAAGTCAGAATTGAGTGAGTGATATAAAGTCAGAATTGAGATATAAAGTCAGAATTGAGAGATATAAAGTCAGAATTGAGATATAAAGTCAGAATATAAAGAGAGATATAAAGTCAGAATTGAGTGATATAAAGTCAGAATTGAGTGATATAAAGTCAGAATTGAGTGATATAAAGTCAGTCAGTGATATAAAGTCGAAAGTGATATAAAGTCAGGATTGAGAGATATAAAGTCAGAATTGAGGATTGAATTGAGTGATATAAAGTCAGAATTGAGAGATATAAAGTCAGAATTGAGATATAAAGTCAGAATTGAGAGATATAAAGTCAGGATTGAGATATAAAGTCAGAATTGAGTGATATAAAGTCAGAATTGAGAGATATAAAGTCAGAATTGATTGATTGTGATATAAAGTCAGAAATTGAGTGATATAAAGTCAGAATTGAGTGATATAAAGTCAGAATTGAGATATAAAGTCAGAATTGAGAGATATAAAGTCAGAATTGAGAGATATAAAGTCAGAATTGAGAGAGATATAAAGTCAGAATTGAGGATAAAGTGATTGATGATATAAAGTCAGAATTGAGTGATATAAAGTCAGAATTGAGAATTGATATAAAGTCAGAATTGAGAGATATAAAGTCAGAATTGAGAGATATAAAGTCAGAATTGAGTGATATAAAGTCAGAATTGAGAGATATAAAGTCAGAAAGTCAGATATAAAGTCAGAATTGATTGTGTGATATAAAGTCAGAATTGATTGAGTGATATAAAGTAAAGATATAAAGTCAGAATTGAGAGATATAAAGTCAGAATTGAGAGATATAAAGTCAGAATTGAGAGATATAAAGTCAGAATTGAGTGATATAAAGTCAGAATTGAGAGAGATATAAAGTCAGAATTGATTCAGGATTGAGTGATATAAAGTCAGAAGAGATATAAAGTCAGAATTGAGAGATATAAAGTCAGAATTGATTGTCAGAATTGAGAGATATAAAGTCAGAATTGAGAGATATAAAGTCAGAATTGAGTGATATAAAGTCAGAATTCAGAGAGATATAAAGTCAGGATTGAGATATAAAGTCAGAATTGAGTGATATAAAGTCAGAATTGTGAGATATAAAGTCAGAATTAAAGAGAGATATAAAGTCAGAATTGAGAGATATAAAGTCAGGATTGAGAGATATAAAGTCAGAATTGTGGGATATAAAGTCAGGATTGAGAGATATAAAGTCAGAATTGTGGGATATAAAGTCAGAATTGAGAGATATAAAGTCAGAATAAAGTCAGTGAGATATAAAGTCAGTCAGAATTGAGAGATATAAAGTCAGAATTGTGTGATATAAAGTCAGAATTGAGAGATATAAAGTCAGAATTGAGAGATATAAAGTCAGAATTGAGTGATATAAAGTCAGAATTGTGTGATATAAAGTCAGAATTGATTGTGTGATATAAAGTCAGAATGATATGATTGATTGAGTGATATAAAGTCAGAATTGAGTGATATAAAGTCAGGATTGAGAGATATAAAGTCAGAATTGTGAGATATAAAGTCAGAATTGAGATATAAAGTCAGAATTGAGTGAGAGATATAAAGTCAGAATTGAGTGAGAGATATAAAGTCAGAATTGAGTCAGAGAGATATAAAGTCAGAATTGAGATATAAAGTCAGGATTGAGATATAAAGTCAGAATTGAGTGATATAAAGTCAGAATTGAGTGATATAAAGTCAGGATTGAGATATAAAGTCAGAATTGAGTGATATAAAGTCAGAATTGAGATATAAAGTCAGAATTGAGTGATATAAAGTCAGAATTGAGTGATATAAAGTCAGGATTGAGATATAAAGTCAGAATTGAGTGATATAAAGTCAGAATTGAGTGATATAAAGTCAGAATTGAGTGATATAAAGTCAGGATTGAGATATAAAGTCAGGATTGAGTGATATAAAGTCAGAATTGAGTGATATAAAGTCAGAATTGAGTGATATAAAGTCAGAATTGAGAGATATAAAGTCAGAATTGAGTGATATAAAGTCAGAATTGAGAGATATAAAGTCAGAATTGAGAGATATAAAGTCAGAATTGTGAGATATAAAGTCAGAATTGTGTGATAAAGTCAGAATTTGTGTGATAAAGTCAGAATTGAGATATAAAGTCAGAATTGAGAGATATAAAGTCAGGATTGAGAGATATAAAGTCAGAATTGTGAGATAAAGTCAATTACCTTTATTATTTTTTATTCTGTATGGAAACAAGCTTCCATACATTTAAGTTACAAATTAGATTACAAAAAAACTAAAATAAAAATATTAATAAAAAAGTTGAAGTACTAATATTACTAAAGCCTTTTTTCGCAACATAAAGAGACAACAAGAGAAAGCTATAACCAAAGAAATGTTGACTTACCTAATTGGTGAGTTGAAACGGATGATGTCGGGGAACATAGAGGAGAAAGAAAAAAAAAGAGCATCACTTACAACTGTATTGCACTTTGTATACATGCATAAAGTGACAAGGATGGTACATATTGACACTAAAAAGTGCTAGAAGAGAAATGGGTGGTGGGAAACCGAGAGAGAAGATTGTCACTGTTAGGTGCCACCAGTGGTAGTACAAGAAACAATCACAGAGTGGAGAAGCAACATTGTGAGGGAACAACGCCGCCTCCTCGAAAAACTGCAAACCAAAGCATTTTGATTAGTATAGTACACCCTGGATCACAAGGTTAATTGGGGTGGGGGTTCTTTCTTGTTTGCACAAGTCGGTCATTCATTGTGGAAGAAACACCCAAGCAAAAACCAAGCCAACCCGCTTTGAGCGAACTCTAACCCTTGCGTCCAGCTGACAGGGTGACGTGTTAGTTATTGGGGTGTGCAGTTTAAATCACTCAAGCCCAGGTTTGGAATCCACACAGCCATGCATTAAGTGGATCCAGTTCCCAAATGTCCACAACAAACCTTCCAATGTCAGGGGCAGTCCTCCAGCTTGCTCCCGAGGTTCTGCAAAACTAGGGAAGAATGGCGGAGCGGCCGGATTAAGACCGGAATTCTGGGGAGAGGGCAATTTTGCATCAGGGGAGGTTGGACTTTTTGATGAGGATGAACTGGACTTCTTGCCTTGTTTGGATTTTGGTTCCTTTGGAGCTTTGCTCTTTGGTGAAGGAAGAGGTGCAGGAACTGGGACTTGGGTTTCAAAGCCAACATCTTCAAGATCAAATGGTTGATTGTGGTTATTAAGAGACCACGCAGGTCCAGATGGAGAAAACGGCGGTGCTGAGATCAGTGCTTCCATCGGAGGCACAAAACAAGTGCTTCCAGGAGTGGATGCTTTGGGTTCCTTCACTAGTGACTCTTGGGGGCCTATGTGGGGGTGTTCTTGTCCAAACATGGCCTCATCAAAAGATCCACCAGGAGAAGGCGGAGCGTCATTGAGGCTGAAAACAAGAGAATCAGCTTTGCCCAAAGGTGACGGCAGGCTGAAAACATCTCCCGTTTCCATGATATCATGGAATCCAGACATGGACAAGGGGTGTTGACCTGGGGCTTGACCGGGAAGTTTTGGGGAGGGAATTGCAGGTTCAAGATGCGTTGTGGATGGTGGGGAAGTGGCTGTGAGAGACAGAAGATCTTGGGTAAGAGACAGAGGAATGAGACTCTCATCGGTGTAGTCCTCAGAAAATGACGCCAGACCGCTGTCAACTCCAAGGGGTGATTGGGTAAAATCAGTTGCAAACTCCTGAGGCATAGAGGCCGAAGCAGGGACAAAGGGCTCGGCATGGATCGCCCATTCCTCCGGTATCTTCTTGCGGCTTTTCGGCTTCTTGGCTCTCCCACCAATGCGCCCGACATCTTCCCAGCCTCCATCTTCCTTCCGCGGGGACGACTGATGGGGGCTCTCGGATAAAGCGCTTTCACTTTGCATTTCCGCATGGAAGTCGTAAACCTCATCTCTGGGTCTCCGTTTTTTCTTCTTCTTTTCCTTTTTACGGTCCGATCCTTCACCTTCCCTCTCCTCAGCATCTCCCGCACCCCTATCTCTCGGGGACCACTGAGGGTCGGCCGTGTCATTTGGGCTCTCTACCAGGTGACTAGCATGGCGACTGATAATGGTGGAAACGCTGGGTGTGAAGGGCAGGTCGGATGGAATGCCGGCCTCATCGGACCAGTGATCACCAAAGATACCTCGTATATGGAGAAAAAAGGAAATTAGACTCCCTTTTGCTCTTTCACATGCACAAAAGGCAACTTCTCAAACTCCCCTTACACTAAAAGATGGTTAAATTGTCTGATTTCAATCTTTGCAGTTTGTAGGGTATATCACATACTTCTGTCTGAGAGGATGCTGGCCAATGTAGTATTTCAATTATACTAAAATACACAATATAGTCAAAACAAGGGGTGTGCGATATTGACAAAAAAAATATATCTCTATATTTTCTGGGATTTTATCGATAACGATAATTAGGCGACATTTTACTAAATGTGTTTATTGTCTTGGTACCTTTGCAGTTTTAGGACTGCCATGGACAGCTGACTACTAAAGTTTTTGATATTCTTCATATTCTTTGAGGTGATCAGTTCACAACAGTGACAGAAATAATGTTTTTTTCCCAAAAAATTTAATAGATTTTTACCTTTTATGGGCATTTTTTAAAACCTAATTAAATGTATGCATTTTTTCTTTTTTGGTAAAATTCTTACATTAAATCAAATTCTAATAGAATAATAAGACACAATAGGGCTGTTACCAATCAAATTAAATCAATATCAACAAAATTGATCTTTGCAGTGCAGAGGAAACACAGAAGCTACATCTGAAGTGGCATTTAGTTCATTTACACAGACTGTTTAATGCAGCTCAGAGGGACATGAACGCAGTAACCTGCAGTTACAAATGCACAAATAATGTTTTGATGTTTTAAACACTGAATATTGATATTAGAAATGAGCAAGTCGCTGTTAATGAGGGAGTCATTGAGTTTCAACCGATTCATTTAAACGGCTGATTCATTCCGGAACGAAGCATTTGAGTGAGTCATTGAATCATTAATTTAACCAATTCATTTAAACGGCTGATTCATTCAGGAATTAAGCATTTGAGTGAGTCATTGAATCATTCATTTAACCGATTCATTTAAACGGCTGATTCATTCAGGAACAAAGCATTTGAGTGAGTCATTGACTCATTCATTTAACCGATTCATTTAAACGGCTGATTCATTCAGGAACGAAGCATTTGAGTGAGTCATTGAATCATTCATTTAACCGATTCATTTAAACGGCTGATTCATTCAGGAACGAAGCATTTGAGTGAGTCATTGACTCATTCATTTAACCGATTCATTTAAACGGCTGATTCATTCACGAATTAAGCATTTGAGTGAGTCATTGAATCATTCATTTAACCGATTCATTTAAACGGCTGATTCATTCAGGAACGAAGCATTTGAGTGAGTCATTGACTCATTCATTTAACCGATTCATTTAAACGGCTGATTCATTCAGGAACGAAGCATTTGAGTGAGTCATTGAATCATTCATTTAACCGATTCATTTAAACGGCTGATTCATTCCAGAACGAAGCATTTGAGTGAGTCATTGAATCATTAATTTAACCAATTCATTTAAACGGCTGATTCATTCAGGAATTAAGCATTTGAGTGAGTCATTGAATCATTCATTTAACCGATTCATTTAAACGGCTGATTCATTCAGGAACGAAGCATTTGAGTGAGTCATTGACTCATTCATTTAACCGATTCATTTAAACGGCTGATTCATTCACGAATTAAGCATTTGAGTGAGTTATTGAATCATTCATTTAACCGATTCATTTAAACGGCTAATTCATTCAGGAACGAAGCATTTGAGTGAGTCATTGACTCATTCATTTAACGATTTATTTAAACGGCTGATTCATTCAGGAACGAAGCATTTGAGTGAGTCATTGAATCATTCATTTAACCGATTCATTTAAACGGCTGATTCATTCAGGAACGAAGCATTTGAGTGAGTCATTGACTCATTCATTTAACCGATTCATTTAACGGCTGATTCATTCACGAATTAAGCATTTGAGTGAGTCATTGAATCATTCATTTAACCGATTCATTTAAACGGCTGATTCATTCAGGAACGAAGCATTTGAGTGAGTCATTGACTCATTCATTTAACCGATTTATTTAAACGTCTGATTCATTCAGGAACGAAGCATTTGAGTGAGTCATTGAATCATTCATTTAACCGATTCATTTAAACGGCTGATTCATTCAGGAATGAGGCATTTGACTGCGAGTCATTGAATCATTCTTTCAACCGATTAGTTCATTCAGGAACAAAACCGCTGTGTGTCACTCAGAGATGCAAAACAGTCCTGTGGCTTTGTTTGGAACTATTTTCTTTAATGAAATGGAGCAAAAACAGGCAATATAGTCACTTAATATTAACTTCAATCTCAATAATGTCCAATCGCATATCGTTAAAACAACAATCATGATATCATCGCAGACGATATATATAATCGCACACCCCAGTCAAAACTATTACATGAAACACATTGCCTCATTTAATTTCTATAGTAGAGCAGTTCATTTAGTGATGAGAAAAGTTGATCAATTTCATTGCATTTCTTAAAATTAAGGTTTCATGACATTTTAAGATAAACCAACTACAACAAATCGTAACTGATGTAAAATAATGATAAAGCAGTTCTAAAAAAGCTTGTTCCTAAAGGATAGTTGACTTCAAAATGCACATTTCCTGATGATTTCCTCGCCCCCCCACCTCATCCAAGATGTTCATGCCTTTCCTTCTTCAGTCAAAAAAAGTTTTTTGGGGAAAACATTCCAGGATTTTTCTCCACATAATGGACTTCAATGGGAACCAGCGGCTGAAGGTCCAAATCAATGCCGCTTCAGAGGAAGGGGCTCTGCACGATCCCAGAGGAATAGGCTCTGATCCAGACAAACCATCGGACATTTACAATAAAAATAAACATTTATATACTTTTTAACCACAAGTGCTCGACTTCGGTGTTGTTCTTCTACACGCCGTATGATGTCATCACGTCGGAAAGGTCACATGATGTAGGTGGAAGTACCGACCCAGCGTTAAAACGAACGTGCAAAGACTAAATCAAACGGCCTTTACACAAATAAAGGTAAACAACGATGACGGACAATTTTACAGTTGGAGAATATACGTCAGTACTTCCACCTGCATCACATGACCTTTCCAACGTGATGACGTCAGCGCTGTGAAGAACAGAGCCCCTTTCTCTGAAGCGGCATTGATTTGGACCTTCAGCCGTTGGTTCCCATTGAAGTCCATTATGTGGAGAAAAATCCTGGAATGTGTTCCTCAAAAAACTTCATTTCATTTCCACTGAAGAAAGAAAGACATGAACATCTTGAATGAGATGGGGGCGAGGAAATCATCAGGAAATGTTCATTTTGAAGAAGTGAACTCATCCTTTAACAGGTACTGATACCATATTTTTTTTATTTTAAATATCTAAAAATACGTTTATCCCAGAATGATCTGCTTGAGAAGCAACAATCAAATTACTTTTATAGATTGCGACTTGAATATGGATGTATTTTGTCTTTCTGCACAGGCAGATTTTTCACTTGTTTAAAGTATAGACAAGTTTCAAAATACACAAGTCTTGTTAATCTTATGCAATGTTTTTACTGAAAGAACGTAAAGCAGTGTTGCTTCTTTTCTATTTTTGCAGAAGATGTGCATGAAGCAGACTGAGCAACTGAGGTCAAGCATAACTCATTGTGTACGGTCTCCTCTATCAGAAGTAACAAGCAGAAATAATGATTTGTGAGGATTTATGAGGATTTATGAGACGACTCCTCGTAAACTAAATGCCTGGACACTAGATGACACGCCGGACTGATCAAGATATCTTGGAAGATAATAGGCGTTTTATGTGTGACAGATAAAAATATTACATTTGCAATTAAATATCATCATCAGATTCAGTCAGAGTTTGTCCATCTGGGCGATTTAACGATGAAGCGCTTGATAACGGACTCGTGCATGAGTTAATGTGACCCTCCATCTGGTAGGTGTGTAACACTGTTTGCACATCAACAACTTTCCCTGAGCATCAACCCGGCAGAATATCATTCCGGAGCTTGATTTACACCAGCGACATGACTCCAGGTCTCAGCTGCACTCTATGAACCCTATACAGCTGTGGAGCTCGTAAAGGCTCCTGGGATACCAGAAAGGATGGATCTGACAACTGATAATGTAACTCCATCTTGCACTTTATATAGTGCCCCCTAGTGGGCAGCAATAGTTTTAATTACTGGTGGATTAGAAATTTGCTCCACAGGGGCTCCTGCAGGAATCCCATAATCCCTAATACAAAACACATGGGAAGTACATGAGGGAAACGTGCTACATATTAAGGGCATGAACAGCATTTGAAGACGATTACACTTATTCTTCATGCTATATATATGTACAGTAGGGGTGTAACGATACACTCATGTCATGTTTCGATACTACTAAACTCACGATGCAAGCCAAAATAAAAAAAATTTATTATTACTTTTTTATTATTTAAATAATATTATTTTATTATCACGACATACAAATATTCCCCCATTGCATTACTATTAATTATATTCAACATATATATATATATAGTTTAATGTAGTAATGTCTCATGCAGTCCTTGCGCCGCGTCCCAATTCGCCGCCTTATACTACGACCTAAAAGTATGAACTCTTTTTGTGAAGGAAAAGTACATACTTTTGAGTGTGCAGCAGAAGAGCAAGCTTTGGGACGTACTACTTAATCTTTAACAGACACTCTGTCGCTTAGTTACGTGCATCCCGTCACCGTTTAAACCGCCCTGCCAATCATCGTCACAGTTCAAATCCTCCACATTCAGTTTAACTTCCTACCGTATCCGAGAGAAATGTAGTTAGTAGCCCGGTGACCTACAACCCTCATGTGTTTGCAATTTAAATATATAATGATGCATTTAAACGTTAATGGCCAAACGTATCATTACAAACGTTCACAATGGTGCTGCAGGTGAAATATAATGTGGATAACATTTAAGCGGCTCCTCCCCCAGTTTATCTGAAGCCAGTACGGAAGTGACTTAAACTGCAGTTCATCGACTGGCCACTAGGGACCGGCTCCAGAAGGGAGCAGAATCTCATTGAGCCTCATGTTAAAATGCCCAACTTTACAGCAGAAGAACACATGTTTACAGCCTGGGACAAACTGTGGTTTTGGTCTATATATATCTAATTTTGCCCTTCATGACAACCGTGAGGGGGTGAATTTTTTTATAACTCATTCGTTTACATTATATAAAGCCTTAAAGTTGTGCATAATTAAGGGCGTGGCCACTTTGAGTGTCAGGTGGATAGCCATTTGTCTGCTGTCTGTTAGTCATCACCTCAGCTCCGCCCACGTCCCGCCTCTTTGCCCATTTTCTGTTATCCGGGCGTGACGCGCTGCCAATATGGCAACGGCAGGCTCGACCTGACTTTACGCTTCAGAACTGCTCTTCAGAATCCTACGGGTGACGTCACGGACACTACAGCCATATTTTTATACAGTGAGGATGCTCATCCCTTCCTTTCGGAGAAGCTACGGTGGCCGACACAGGACAAAAATGTCCGATTTCACTGTAAGGAGACCCGCTGTGTGTGCATAGAAATGGCTCATACTAAGGTAATAAACACATAACGGTCTTTATACTCCACTGAAAACATAGTATTCTGTCAATAGATCCTCATAAATATTACACACTGCACCTTTACCCGTCGGACTCGCACATCCGCCATGTTTGTAGTTTTTTAACACTTTATCCACGTTTGTAGTTCTAATCGAATCCTCGACCAACTCGCTATGGGTTCTGGGTAATATCAGCCGTTAACCGGAAATAGTAGACCATCCGGGTATCTTTGGAACACTCTTTTCAACATACAACAATTTGGGACATACTAATTCTATTTTCGAATACTATTTAGGACGGATAGCATGCGAATTGGGATGACACTCTCCCGCCTCTCCTGATATTAATGCACTATAGAGAAGAATAAGCCATCTAAAATGCTTTGAATAATCATGAATCATGAATAATCAATGAATAATGAATCATGAATAATCAATATGACATTTTTTGGGAATATTTTTAAGTTTGAGAGGAATGGACTTTAAATGGAGGGACAGAACTCTTTCTCATGGTTTCTTAAAGGACATCTTAATTTGTGTTTGGAAGTTAAACGAAACGACATGAGGGTGAGTACATGAGTACATACAGTAAGCTGAGCCTTGGATGAAACAACTCTGTAATGCGAATCATATCGTTTACATCAATAATACATATCTTCGCATCGCTACACACCTAATATAAAGTGCTGCCTCATAACACCGCTCAACGTCATGGCATTCGTGCAGTTGTGTGTGCATACCTGCAGATGTGTCCAGTGGGCTCTTGGGCGTCGTGGCTGCCAGGGGTTCAGCCGGTATTTTGGGGGCTTCAGGGGCCAGAGCAGCTGGTGGCCCCTGTGGTTCGGCCACACCCGACGGCCTTTCTGTCTGGAGAGGAGCAGCACCTGTGATCACCGCAGACACTGCACTAGGCTGAGAGAAACCTATGGGTGCACAGAAGTACAGAGAAACAGTCACATACATGACACATTACTTTATTACACCATGTACTTGTGGATTTACACCATTAAGAGTACTTGTTCAAGACATTTTGTCATACATTTCTTAAGGTTTTGAGAATAACAACTAGACATGCACAATGTGAGTGGTGAACTACACTAGCATTTAACCATATTTAACAAGATGCTAACACAATTATCATTTTGTTAACATGTTGCTAACACATTTTATGTTACTAATCACATGCTAACGTTTTTAACAAGATGTTAGCATGATTAACATGTTGCTAGCATTAAGCTAATACGATTAACGTGCTTTAACAAGGTTTTAAAAAAACACGATTACCATGTTTGCTAATATAATTCTAACACATTGTACATGTTGCTAATCACATGCTAACACAATTAGCATGTTGTTAGCATTTGTAACAAGTTAACATGATTAGCATGTTACTAACATGATGCTTATATGATTAACATTTTGTTAACAAGGTTATAACAAAGATGTTAACACGGTTAACATTTTGTTAACATGATGTTAACATATGTAGCATGTTGGTAACATTATTAACATCAAAATGAAATAATTAACATGCTGTTAGCCCTGCTAATTAGAATGTCGTTAACAATGGTAACATTTAGCATGTTGATAAGTTTTTAATGATGATGCTAACCGGTTCAATAGATGTTGCTAGCATGTGTTAGCATTTTTTAACACACAGCTATGCAATGCTAACATTAGCATTATGCTAGCATATTCGACTTGTTTAACTCTTACCCAAACGCTAATAGCATGTAGCTATTCACTGTTTGCATGTGTAGCATATTGGAAGTCCTGTTTGGTAACATGAGTCAAAAGAGCCAACCCCAAATATGCTTCATTAGCAACATGTTAATTGTGTTAGCATTTTAACATTTTAATAATATGTTATTAACGTTGTTAACATGATTCTAATACGATTAGCATTTTGCTAACAAATTTAACAAAATGTTAACAATTAACATGTTTTGCTAACATAATGCTGTTTTTTGCTAACATGTTATTAACATTAAGTTAAAAAGATTAGCATGTCGTTAGCATTGATGCTAATTAACATGTCATTGACACAATGGTAACGATTAACATTTTGCTAGCTTTTTTACCAAGATGTTAACACAACTAACATGTTGATAACACATTTTTAAGAAGATGTTAACATGATTAACGTGTTTCTACGATGTTAGCTAAAAAATGTTAAGTGAACACGGTTAACATGTTATCATAATGCTAACATTTTTTAACGGTTCAAAAGATATTGTTAGCATGTGTTAGCATTTTTTAACACAGCTTTAAATTTTTACTCGTTTTAAACATTGTCTAACGCTTAGCTAATCGCTATTAGCATGTTTCTATTCGCTGCTAGCATTTGTAGCATGCTGGAAGTCCTGTTTGGTAACATGAGTCAAAAGAGCCACCCCCCCCAAAAATATGCTTCATTAGCAATATGCTAATTGTGTTAGCATTTTGTTAAAACCTGTTAAAAACATGCTAATCATACTAGCAAAACATGTTGAAAATGAGCATTGTTAGTATGATTAAGTAAAACAATGGTTTATTTGTTTTGAAGTTATAGAGCAGTTTCTTAAGATCCTCCTGTAATCCCAGTGGTTTCACGATCAGCTGAGATGCGGATGCACCTGTAACACACTCCAGCACGTTTATCAGGTCAGACGCGTGTATCAGGTTTGACAGAATCAGAGTGAGGTCTGTAACAGGTGCTGAGATCCAGTGTGGCATCTGAGCTGAATCCTGATGTGAGCGTGACTCATCACCTCCCAAGAGCCCCTTCAAATCAGCGCTATCATCAGCTATTGTCTTCCCAGGGAAAAACAGGGCTGTTCATTTACCCCGCTAATGAATTCACGCTCATTATCATTACTAGCATTACTTCTAATGCGGCCCATTAGAGTGCAGAATAAAAGCTCCAGGTTATTTCCAATCCCATCTTTATGTCTCAGCAGGACCAGAGATGGAGTTTCTGTCTGTGACTTTCCACACGATGCTGCCGCAGAGTGACGCCATGAACCAATTAAAGTTTCCCAACATCTATAACCAATATAACCAGCAGGACTGTAGATTTATATCACACTCAAAACAGGACTTACAGCAGGAGGAGATCTCCATTAAACGAGGTCAGAGGTAATTAGAGGTGTTGTTTTGCCGGACGCACAATTTTAGTAAACCTAATTAATGGCCGGAGAGAGATTCAACAAGATGACACTGAACAAATAAAAGCGTATAATTAACGTGCGGCCCGGCCTCAAGCAGCGAGCGCTGAAAGAGCAGCTAAATCACATTAGAACAATGATTCTCAAAGCTCTATATATACACACACATCCCAAAACTCAATTAGGAAGGATGCAAAGTATTTGCCATTTGAGAAAGAAATAAATATGATGTGAACTGCACATTTTTCAAAGCTCTAAATGTTATCCAAATTTAAAATGTTATTTTTAATGTGATGACCAAAAACATTATTGCTCATCCTTTGTCCCCATTTGTAAAGCTAAAAGTCGCAAGATGTAGGAAGACTAACACTTGGAGCCCTATTTTACTGATCTGAGCTCATGATCTGAAGCTCTTAGGGATCCACTTTTGCTAGTTTAACGATGGGAAAAAAGGTTGGTGCGACAGGCACATGGTCCAAAAGGGTCGTGCCTCGTCTCTTAATGAGTCATGGGTGTGTTAAACCAATCAGAGTCTCATCTCCCTTTCCCTTTAAAAGCCAATTGTGCTCGCACCATGAGCGGATTCACTATTTACAGAGACTGAACACTTCTCCAGAAAGGAAACGGATCTGCTCGTCATTGCTGTAAATTGGTAGGCTAATTCTGATACATGCAATGACTATCCATTATGACATGTAGGCATTTTTATATACAGTGCTCAAAGTGGGGCGGTACTCACCGGCATTCTTAAGTACCTGCACTTTTATAACGGATCAATTGTCTGTGCAATATGACTGTGACTGAAGCCCAATTGTTTGATTAAGTGGCGTGTAAATCACTGTAGGTGCATTCACCAGCGCGCTCCAAAAGTGTTTAGCCTTGTTTATAGTTACGTCTGGCTCCGCCGCGCGAGCCTCCGCTGACTGCACGCACGTCTCGTCCACTTGGCACACCAGCAACCGAAATGGGGTTTCGCGCTCGTGGCTTTAAGATTTGCACGAGCCGCTCCCATGCAACGCTGATGATAAAATTTGAATTCTATTGAGAATGTAGTAAAACACTACGGAGAAAGTCCAACATGATCTAAAACAGCCACTAAAATGACTGATGAAAGAGGGGAAAACATCACCCTGCAAGCTTTTTAAACTCATGATGACCACATTTATCACGTTCTGTTGTATTTATTGGGGTAAATTTTGATACATTTTTATTAAATAGATTTTTCCCTAAAGAAGTGGCATGTTGTAGCTATAGTGTCTAACTGTGTTGCTATTTTTCATAAATGCTATAGATAAAAAAGAATAAAGTTAACATTGGCCTGCGTGGTGATGAGGAGCCGTCAATGGTCTTGCTTTGTAAATAAACCCTTATTGTAACAAATTCTAAAGTTAAACAATTACAAGAACTTTATGTTAGTTTTAAGGCTGAGTACAAGTTAGAAAGAGCTTTAAAATTATTGACTAAACAATCCCCCCCACAACAAAGCTCCGCCCCCTTTGGTGAGTACCGGCACCACTTCAAGCACTGTTTATGTACACAATAATCTTTTACATTTTTTCATATTTAAAAAAGTTTGTGTGTAATAATCAGTGTGTGTGTGTGCTGCTGCACATCCCTGTGTGTGTAATACTCTGTGTGTGTGTGTGTGTGTGTGTGTGCTGCTGTGTGTGTAATAATCAGTGTGTGTGTGTGTGCTGCTGCACATCCCTGTGTGTGTAATAATCAGTGTGTGTGTGTGCTGCTGCACATCCCTGTGTGTGTAATAATCAGTGTGTGTGTGTGCTGCTGCACATCCCTGTGTGTGTAATAATCAGTGTGTGCTGCTGCACATCCCTGTGTGTGTAATAATCAGTGTGTGTGTGTGCTGCTGCACATCCCTGTGTGTAATAATCTGTGTGTGTGTGTGTGTGTGCTGCTGTGTGTGTAATAATCAGTGTGTGTGTGCTGCTGCACATCCCTGTGTGTGTAATAATCAGTGTGTGTGTGCTGCTGCACATCCCTGTGTGTGTAATAATCAGTGTGTGTGTGTGCTGCTGCACATCCCTGTGTGTGTAATAATCAGTGTGTGTGTGTGCTGCTGCACATCCCTGTGTGTAATAATCTGTGTGTGTGTGTGTTGCTGTGTGTGTAATAATCAGTGTGTGTGTGTGCTGCTGCACATCCCTGTGTGTGTAATAATCTGTGTGTGTGTGCTGCTGCACATCCCTGTGTGTGTAATAATCAGTGTGTGTGTGTGCTGCTGCACATCCCTGTGTGTAATAATCTGTGTGTGTGTGTGTGTGCTGCTGTGTGTGTAATAATCAGTGTGTGTGTGTGCTGCTGCACATCCCTGTGTGTGTAATAATCTGTGTGTGTGTGCTGCTGCACATCCCTGTGTGTGTAATAATCTCTGTGTGTGTGTGTGTGTGCTGCTGTGTGTGTAATAATCAGTGTGTGTGTGTGCTGCTGCACATCCCTGTGTGTGTAATAATCAGTGTGTGTGTGTGCTGCTGCACATCCCTGTGTGTGTAATAATCAGTGTGTGTGTGCTGCTGTGTGTGTAATAATCAGTGTGTGTGTGTGCTGCTGCACATCCCTGTGTGTGTAATAATCAGTGTGTGTGTGTGTGTGCTGCTGCACATCCCTGTGTGTGTAATAATCAGTGTGTGTGTGTGTGTGCTGCTGCACATCCCTGTGTGTGTAATAATCAGTGTGTGTGTGTGTGTGTGTGTGTGCTGCGTGTGTAATAATCAGAGTGTGTGTGTGTGTGCTGCTGCACATCCCTGTGTGTGTAATAATCAGTGTGTGTGTGTGTGTGTGTGTGTGTGTGTGTGCTGTGTGTGTAATAATCAGAGTGTGTGTGTGTGCTGCTGCACATCCCTGTGTGTGTAATAATCAGTGTGTGCTGCTGTGTGTGTAATAATCAGTGTGTGTGTGTGTGTGTGTGTGTGTGTGTGTGTGTGTGTGTGTGTGTGCTGCACATCCCTGTGTGTGTAATAATCAGTGTGTGTGTGTGCTGCTGTGTGTGTAATAATCAGTGTGTGTGTGCTGCTGCACATCCCTGTGTGTGTAATAATCAGTGTGTGTGTGTGCTGCTGTGTGTGTAATAATCAGTGTGTGTGTGTGTGTGTGTGTGTGTGTGTGCTGCTGCACATCCCTGTGTGTGTAATAATCAGTGTGTGTGTGTGCTGCTGTGTGTGTAATAATCAGTGTGTGTGTGCTGCTGTGTGTATAATAATCAGTGTGTGTGTGTGTGTGTGCTGCTGCACATCCCTGTGTATGTAATAATCTGTGTGTGTGTGTGTGTGCTGCTGTGTGTGTAATAATCAGTGTGTGTGTGTGTGTGTGTGTGCGCTGCTGTGTGTGTAATAATCAGTGTGTGTGTGTGTGTGTGTGCGCTGCTGTGTGTGTAATAATCAGTGTGTGTGTGTGTGTGTGTAATAATCAGTGTGTGTGTGTTGTGCACCTCCTATAGGCTCATATTACTAACACACCCTTTAAATAACACACAGATACTGCACTGTTGACTTTAGAGCAGGTTTGTGTTGGTCAATGGTCAGTGGTTTTCAGTTCCTCACAATAGCAACGCTCCAGCAATGCTCCTGAACACACCTGGTGTTCAGACCAGACGCCCATGGGTGAACAGATGCGCCAGTGCGTTTGATATTTAAACACCGTGGAGCTGGACGTGAACATGAGAACTGCGTCGGGCTGAGACTAGCAGAACACACTTGTGTCGCGCCTGCCGTCACATTGAGCCGGGTGTATGATAGGGCCCTTAGTGGAAAAAAATATATAAATGAAATGACCACTATAACCAGTAGATGGCAGCAGAGGAGCACTTATTGACTTAGTCATTTCCACTCCATAATAGTTTTTTCCCCCAATTTTTGCTTTTTGATTTATATTTAGACATTATGAAATCACGATTATAAAATATTAAATCATCAAGAAATCCATTTTTGTCAAAGTTTGGCACTTTTTCATACTGAAGTATGAATTGATGAATTGTTCTATATGAATAAGTATGAATTTTTCACTATAAGAATGTGACTCAACTTTACTCTCAAATGTGCATTTCCAAGAAATAAACTTAATGTTGTTAGTAACTGCAGTTATTAATGCATTAATGATTAAATTACCTTTTATGATTAAAAATCCACCCAGCACTACCAAATTAGGAAAGTTCTACAGATGTATTTTATTTTTCACTGAATTTATGAAACATTTCTGGAAAATTCAAAACTACAATTATGGGTCAGATTTACTAAGAGCGTGCCGTCATTTTGGCGTTAAAAACTATTTTTAAGGATTTACTAAATACATGCAGTGTTTCTGCGGCTGACCTTATTGCATACGCATTTGTGGGAGTTTCCCTTTCAGACGCAGCATTTATGGGAGGAGAGTATTTAAATGAATCACGCGAGGTGATTTACTAAGGTTTGCACCAGTCAGTTTACTGGTGTTTGCCCCATTATTTATCAGCCAAAAAAGCATGCTTTA